>JANFOE010000979.1:795000-957175 GCA_025667525.1 Glebionis coronaria | reverse complement strand
GTTTTTGGTGTTTTTGTGATTGGGATTAGTGGATAAGTATTAGTTTGTTACTTATTTTAGTCAAAAGCACAAAACTTTTTGGGTTATTTGGTCAAAATCTGGGCTTAATCTTAAGTTTTACTGTTCGACTGTTCATCGGAGGTAGTTTCTGTTCATTCAGCAAAACTTCCGGATCAAGGAGTTCCGGATCAAGAAGTTCCGGATCAAGGAGTTCCGAGTCAAGAAGTTCCGGATCAAGGAGTTCCGGATCAAGGAGTTCCGAGTCAAGAAGTTCCGAATCAAGAAACTTCCGAACCAAGAAGTTCCGGATCAAGAAACTTCCGAACCAAGAACTTCCGAGTCAAGAAGTTCCGGATCAAGAAACTTCCGAACCAAGAACTTCCGAACCAAGAAGTTCCGGATCAAGCTCAAGAGTTCCGAACCAAGAACTTCCGAGTCAAGAAGTTCCGGATCAAGCCAAAAAGTTCCGAATCAAGGTAATCTTCCGAATCAACAAAAAAAGTTCCGAATCAAGGTAATCTTCCGAATCAAACTTCCGAATCAACAAAAAGTTCCGAATCAAGGGTTATTTTGCTTGTTTTTTCGACGATTTTTTAGAGGATTTAATCTTGGTTTCTTACAACGAAAACACAACACAATTCACAAGCTTTACTTCACTGCTCGATCAACCAATAATCTCTGTTTCTTTGAAGAAAACAAAATGAATCCAAATTCAGTAATGCCTCAGATGACATCTCTTACGGATATATCAATCATAACGGGAACTGATAGCCGTCCACCGATGCTTATTAAAGAGGTGTTTGAGGCATGGCAAGGTCGAATGATGCAATATCTAAAGGGGAAACCGACATACGGAAGGCTTATGGTCAAATCGATTTTGAATGGTCCACTCGACTATGGTACCATTACGGTTGACAACGTGACTAGACCACGAGAATTTGAAGAACTCACTTCAGCTCAACAACTTGTTGCAGATGCAGATGAAAAAGCTCTTCAAACAATTCTCCAAGCTCTTCCCCATGACATCTATAGGATGGTGAGTCAGTATACGGTGGCAAAGGATCCATGGGAACGGTTAAAGGTGTTGCTACAAGGCACGTCTCTCACCAAACAAGAAAGGGAGTGTCAGCTGTATGATTTGTTTGATAGATTCACCTACAACCCAGGGGAAACGCTCCACGATTATTACTTCAGATTCACCACACTCATGAATGATCTGAATGTATACAATCTTGTGATTGCACCATTCCAGGTTAACACCAAATTCTTGAATACTCTACCTCAAGCTGAATGGGGTGAGTATATTACCGATGTGAAGTTAACCCGGGATTTACATAAGTGCAATTTAGATCAAATCTATGCCTTCCTTCAGCAACATGAGAAGCATGTGATTATGCACCGTTCTCCTCGTGGTATGCACCCAGATTCCTTAGCTTTGATGGCGAATCAACCAAGCTTGTCTCACAACAATACACCCTATATCTTGGGAAATCAAGCTTATCATCAATCACCTTACTTGACACCAGCCTTTCCCCAATACTCGATTCTACCACAACCACCCACCTCACATCAGCAACAATATCGGTTCAATGCACCCTCACCACAGTATGCTTCACAACTTCATCCAGCAAATGTTGCACCTTATGCTCAGCCATCATATTCTTCTTATCAAGAGAATGCAGCATATCCAACAAGCTACCCTGATCAAATGAGTCTTCCTTATACTGATTATGCAGCTCACCCAGATCAAGCACTGTATTGTGATGATGAAGAAGTCCCCGTTCCTGTATTCCAACAAGGAGCTGACCCAGTTGAAGTGCTAACTACTATGTCTGCTTATCTCACAAGAACCTTAAGCAAACGAGGATTCAGAGGATCAGCTCCTACCAACAATCAGTTGAGGAATTCATCCAATTCTCGCCAACAAGCTACAATTGAGAATGGCAGGGTAATGGTTCAGCCAATTCAACCATATCAGGGGAGAACTTCCACTTCAACCAATGTTCGCACCGTCAATCCTGCTCCTGCTCCAATGGTCAACAACCCTCCACGGGCTAATACAGGCAAGTTGAGAATGATCACATGCTACAATTGCAAGGAAGAGGGTCATATGTCCAGGGATTGTAAGAAACCCAAGAGGAGAAGGGATGGACAGTGGTTTGCAGAAAAGATCTATCTGGTAAATGCTCAGGCACAAGGAAGGGAACTTGATGAAGAGGAGCTTGCATTTCTTGCTGACCCAGGGATTGCTGAACAAGATGTTGTCACTACGCAGAATGCAGCTTACCAAGCCGATGATCTTGATGCGTATGATTCCGACTGTGATGACTTTCAAACTACAAAGGCTGCTTTCATGGCAACTTTCTCCAGCTTAGGGCCAGATAAGAAATCTGAGGTACTTATTAATAACACCGATAATGCCACTGATGCTAGTATTCAACCACATCAAGTTGGGCAAGAGAGTGCTGATTCGAATGAATCTTCGGTGGTGAGTCTTTCAAATGAGGAGACAAACAATGATAGCAATATCAATGTGAGTTCCCAGACTTTGAGTGAATCACAACCGGGACCCAGTTCGCATACGCCTACTCCTGCTCAACAAGATTTGGTCATGGTTCCTGCTACATTACTTAGCCAAATGAATGCTGCACTCTTAGAAACCTTAGCTAAGAATAAGAATTTGTCTGATGAGCTTGCCTTAAGCAATGAGAAAGTACAAACCTTGGAATTAGTGCCTTCGTCTAGTGTTCTCACAAATCTCGAATATGATCACTTTAGAAACAAACAAATGAGTCACTTGCAAGAAATCGAAAACTTAAGAGCAAATCTGTCTAGTGAACTTAAAGAAAAGGAGTTAGTGGTCACTAATTTTCAAAAACTTCAAACTGATTTTGAATTACTCGAATCTAAGAAGACTGAAATGGAGATTAATGCTACTAATAAGATTAGAAGTCTAGACTACTTGCTGTTAAGACAATACGCTGCTTCACAACTAGTTCACTTATTTGATGCTTCGTTTAAAGAGTTTAACTTATCACGTCTAAAAGGCCTTCCCCCTAATCCACGATATGCAAAACAAGCTTTAAGACATAGTCCTAGACTTTATAATGCAACTCAATTAGGATTGGCTTTAGACCCGATTGTTTTTCCCAATGATCGAACAAGTAAGGTTCTAGTTGATGAGGATCGGTCATACAATTCAGCAAAATATCCCGAGTGTGATTATTTTAAAATGAATAAGGAGCTTGCAAAAACTGATTTTAGAATTCGCTTCCATATGGATAAAGATCTCATCACAGCACCGACCTACATGTTAGAGGAAGAACGCCCTAGTACATTTCCTACACTTGTCAACATGGAAGGTCCTAAGGAAATTCCAAAGAATCTTCCACCTGTTAGCACTGTATGGTTAAACTTGAAAGAGATTAACCGATACTTTACTAACTTTGACAAGGTCATTTTGGAATGTACGACTTCAAATGGCTTAAACACCGGAGAATGGGCTTTCGAACACATGAACGAGGTGTTTAAAACTAAGATCAATCCGTTTGTCGAAAGTCTAAAAGGAAGTTTTGCATCTCTTAAGGAAAATCTTCAATTTGAAATTGGTGAAGTTCAAAAAGTGTTTTATGAAATGGACACCGCTTACGAACTGCAACTAATTGAAAAAGAAAAGATTTTAACCGAATATGACCGATTCTTATCCGAAGTAATCTCATGTGATGTGCTTACTACTGTAAATGTTAATTATTCGAATGAGCTTACATCTGCTGTGATTAATTGTGATGCTGTGAATATTTTTGAGAATATTTGTGATGATGTATGTGATATTTCTGTAAATGTTGCTGAAACTGTAAATGAGGTAGATAATCATTCTTGTCACGAATCTAACGCTGAGTTTTTAAAGCTACAAGATTCTTATAATTTACTTTCTCAATGCTTTAATCAACTAGAACAACATTGTATATCTTTAGAATTAAAACAACAAGCTCAAAATGAAAATCTTTTGATATCAAATGTTTGTGAAAACGGTGTTGAGACAAGTGACAAGATGATTGCAATTGTTAAGACATTAGAGGAAGAAATCATGAGATTGAAGAGAGAGATATCATCAAAGGAAACATTAAGAATGGAACTAGAGGCCGCAGAGTCTAAAAACCATGTCTTAGAAATTAGACTATCAACTGTTCTAGGGGAGATGGATCGGACAAGGCAGGGACTATCCGCTCTTTATGGTTCACTAGAAGATCGATTCGCTTTTAATGCGACACAGCAACAATATTATGTTGAACAACTGAACCAAAAGTGCGAAGAAATCTCTGACTTGAACATCCTGCTCATAGACAAAAATATGGTTTTGGCTGAGTTAAAGGAGACACTTCTTCTCACCCGACAAGAAGTTGTTGATAACTTAGCTACCGACTCTGCACCGTCCACTAGTGCTCCAACAACCAAGTCAGTAGTGCTCTATAAGAATCCGCTTCACAAGAGAAACCCGGTTACCTATGATGATTATATGAGGAATGCCATTAAGCATGTCGATCTTCTTAGGGATATTTTAGACGATCTTTATGCCTTAGATCCCTCAAGTAGCGAATATTATTCGGCTCATGAATATGTTAAGCGAGTTCAATATTGCTTGGCTTATTTGCAATACATAGGTACACCAGGTTCTGCACTACTTAACAATAGGCCCATTGCTGTCACTCCATTTAATAAGACTCCAGGAGCGAAACCGTCATTGGTACAATCAAGTAAGACACCTTTAAAATCTGTTGCTAATATTCCCAATTTGCCTTCTACAGGATTAAAAGCGACTACTAAGGCTAAAGGATCGCCACTCAAGAAAGATAAGATCAAGCCCGCCACTAGTAGTGCCACAAAGAAGAAAGTAGAAGTCCACAATAGGAATGCTAGTTCAGTTTTAAATAAAAAGAATCATGTTAAGACTAAAAGCTCTGCGCCTGTGCAGCAGCCTAAACCATTCGTGAATTCTGATTTAAATTGTTGGAATTGTAATGAATGTATGTTTTCCCAGCGTCATGATTTGTGTCTGATTGATCACGTTAATGAAATGAATGCTATTAAGAATGGTCTTGAATGGAATCCAACGGGTAGAACTCGTGCCCAAGTTGGCTGGCAATGGCGTCCCACTGGTAGGACCTTTACACTAGATGGTAAAATGTGCCCTTTAACTAGGAATGCATCCATTGAGGTTAGGTCTGAGCGTCCTTTAGTTAGGAACACTCGCACTCAAGTATGGAAACAGCGCCCTTTAATTAGGTCAGCCCCCACTATAGTGCCTATCAGTGTAGAAATACCTCAGGATTTGAGCCAATTAGAATCTACACCACCAATTAAGAAGAAAAAGGCTAGGAAATCTAAGAAACCTAGAGTTAGCAAATCTAAGATTATTAAATCTGTACCTGCTAATAACAAGGAACACTCAGATTCCGATACCTCTACATTGTCTTTGTGTGGTGATATTTTCAGGTGGTCCAAATCATCCTGTGGTATTTGGACTCCGGTTGTTCAAAACATATGACCGGAAATCGCTCGATGCTCCGAAATTTCGTCAGCAAGTTTCTTGGTACGGTTAAATTTGAGAATGATCATATAGCAAAGATTATGGGGTATGGTGAATATCAGATTGGAAACGTGACGATTTCTAGGGTATACTATGTTGAAGGTCTTGGTCATAACTTATTCTCAGTAGGACAGTTTTGTGATTCCAACCTTGAGGTTGCTTTTCGACAACACACTTGTTTCATCCGCAACTTGGAAGGAAAAGATTTGTTGAAGGGATCTCGTGGTGCAAATCTTTACACTTTGTCCTTACAAGACATGATGGCCGCTTCTCCAGTATGTCTTCTCTCTAAAGCTTCTAAGACCAAGTCATGGTTATGGCATCGCAGATTATCTCATCTTAATTTTGATGCTATTAATCATCTGGCTAAAAACGAGTTAGTTCGTGGTCTTCCCAAGCTTAAATTTCACAAGGACCATTTATGTTCCGCGTGTTCAAGGGGGAAAAGCACCAAGAAATCTTACAAACCCAAAGCTGAAGACACTAATCAAGAAAAACTTCATCTTTTGCATATGGATCTTTGTGGACCGATGAGAACTGAAAGTGTGAGCGGTAAGAAATTCATTCTCGTCATTGTGGATGATTTTTCCAGGTTTACATGGGTTAGATTTTTACGTACAAAGGATGAAGCTCCGAAGGCTATCATCACTTTTCTGAAGTTCATTCAGGTACGTTTGAATACCACTGTCCGCCGTATTCGTACAGACAATGGTACAGAGTTCGTCAACCAGACTCTTCGTGATTATTATGAAGGAGTTGGTATATCACATGAAACATCCGCTGCACGCACTCCACAACAAAACGGTGTCGTTGAAAGACGAAATCGCACACTTATGGAAGCTGCTAGGACCATGCTTATTTATGCGAACGCTCCATTGTTCTTGTGGGCAGAGGCTATTTCTACTGCATGTTTCACCCAAAACCGTTCTATCATTCGGAAACGCCATGGAAAAACACCTTATGAGCTTCTACATGACCGCAAACCCGATGTTTCATTTTTCCATGTGTTTGGTGCTCTGTGTTATCCAAACATCAATAGTGAGAACTTGGGTAAGCTTCAACCAAAAGCCGACATAGGTATTTTCATTGGTTACTCACCGTCCAAAAGAGCATACCGAATCTATAACCGTCGTCTTGGCAAGATTGTAGAAACTATGGACGCTGATTTCGACGAGCTGACAGCGATGGCTTCTGAGCAACACAGCTCTGAACCCGCGCTTCATGAGATGGGACCCGGTGCTATAAGTTCCGGATTAGTTCCCAACAATCCTACTTCTACATCATTTTTACCACCATCAAGGCCCGAGTGGGATAAACTGTTTCAACCGTTGTTTGATGAATTCTTCGATCCCCCGACTGATGAAGTTCCAGCACCTGTAGTAATTGCTCCAATACCTGAAGTGATTGCTCAAGTTAATGAACCTTTATCTAATGCATCTACAATTCACATTGAACCGGATGCACCTTCACCAAGTGATTCTCAAACTACACCTGAATCATCACCCCTACTTGTGCCTAATGATGTGGAAGAGGATTCTACTGATCACGACCTGGAATATGCTCACTTGCAAGAGCTTCCTTTCTTTGGTGTAGCGATCCCTGAAAACCCTTCAGCCGCGTCTACCTCAGAAGAAGCTCCATCTATTGTTCACTCCAGACCACCTAGGATTGAAAACTATAGCACTAAATGGACAAAAGATCACCCAATTAGGAATGTTATTGGAGATCTAGATCGACCAGTCTCTACACGCCATCAACTACAAGAGAGTGCACTATATTGTTACTTTGATGCATTTCTCTCTGAAGTTGAACCCGAAAATTGGCAGCAGGCTATGACCCAATCATCTTGGATTGAAGCTATGCAGGAGGAACTCAATGAATTCAAACGACTAGAAGTATGGGAATTGGTTCCTCGCCCTGACAAGGTTAACATCCTTACTTTGTTATGGGTTTATAAGGTTAAACTTGATGAGATGGGTTCGGTATTGAAGAATAAAGCAAGATTGGTCGCTAGAGGATATAAACAAGCCTTGGGTATAGACTTTGAGGAATCTTTTGCTCCTGTGGCTAGATTGGAGGCGATTAGACTATTCCTTGCGTTTGCTGCTCATATGAACATGATCGTCTATCAAATGGATGTAAAGACGGCATTTTTGAACGGTGAACTAAGGGAAGAGGTTTATGTTAGTCAACCGGATGGGTTCGTGAGTACGGAGTCTCCTAATCATGTGTACAAGCTTAAGAAGGCTCTTTATGGGTTCGTGGTATGATCTCCTGTCAACATATCTCATGTCGGAAGGCTTCTCCAAAGGCAAAGTGGACCCCACTCTATTCACTCTCAAGGAAGGCAACGACATGCTTCTGGTACAAATTTATGTTGATGATATAATTTTTGCTGCCACTAACATAGAATTGTCTAAACAATTTGAGAAGATAATGTCCACACGCTTTCAGATGTCGATGATGGGAAAAATTTCATTTTTCTTAGGATTACAGATTTCTCAGAATCCCAGAGGCATCTTTATTAATCAATCCAAATATGCTCTAGAATCTCTTAAGAAATATAACTTTGAGAATTGTGACCCCGTAGACACTCCAATGGTGGAGAAATCCAAGTTAGATGAAGATAGGGATGGGATTATTGTCGATCCGAAACTTTACCGTGGAATGATCGGCACCCTTCTCTATCTGACTGCTAGCAGGCCTGATTTGCAATTTGCTGTATGCATGTGTGCCCGGTATCAGGCTCGGCCTACCGAAAAGCACCTACATGTAGTTAAAAGGATCTTTCGGTATCTAAAAGGAACACTTCATCGTGGTCTATGGTATCCGAAAGATTCCTCGATTGCTTTAATATCATACGCAGATGCCGATCATGCTGGATGTCAAGATACGAGGCGTAGCACTTCTGGATCTGTGCAACTCCTTGGAGATAGATTGATCAGTTGGTCTTCAAAAAGGCAGAAAAGCGCTGCAATATCAAGTACGGAGGCTGAATACATCGCCATGTCCGGTTGTTGTGCTCAAGTCCTTTGGATGAGATCACAATTAACTGACTACGGTCTTGGATTTAACAAAATCCCGATGTATTGTGACAACAAGAGCGCCATTGCCCTTTGCTGCAACTATGTTCAACACTCCCGGGCCAAGCACATAGACATTCGCTACCATTTTATTAAGGAGCAGGTGGAGAACGGAGTGATCGAGCTGTATTTTGTCACTACTGAGTACCAGCTGGCGGATATGTTCACCAAAGCCTTAGATCGAGGACGAATCGAGTTTTTGATCGACAAGCTTGGAATGAAATCATTTACTCCAGCGACTCTCAAAGAGTTGGCAGAAGAATCAGCTGAATAGTCGTGGTAAACTATTCAGAGTATCCTTTGGTTGTGATCATGTATATTATCGTAAATATATAAACCACAAAAAGAAAATACAAAAATATAAAACCAACAAAAACCATAAAAAATATAAAACCTAGAAAAACCATAAAAAATATAAAATCAAGAAAAACCAAAAATATTTTTCGTTTTAAATCGGGCATGTCTTTTAGTACGGTAATATTTACGGCCTTAGAAATGTCGATCAATATTGACACGGTGCCATAAATAGAGTCCGTATAAAAGTTGTACATTTTTAAAACATGCCCATTATGGCTTGTAGTTATTTCAGACTGCAACCCGGTTTTCATATTAAAGTCACGTATTTCCTTGGAAAACGTTGGCTCAGAACGGGAAATAATTTTCTCGGGCGTGATTTACAAGCCAAATCATGCAAAGGGATCAAGTTTACTTTATAACTTGGTCTAACACGAATTGGTGTACGTCTCAGTGCATTAATTTGTTAAAATAAGAGAAATCTTATTAAATCCACGAATCAAAATTTTTCAAGAGAAATTGGAAATGCTTTCATCACTATTTGACTCTTTAAACAATGACTACAGATCTTTAAATAGAAAACGGGTCATTGTTTAAGGGGGAGAAAATAGTAAAATCATCTTCGTCATTAAAATTGATTGTGTGTGCTAAGTTGTTTAAAATCATCTTCGTCATTAAAATTAAAATTGTTTAAGGGCTTCATGGTAATTGAGTGGTTTGCTTTAGAAAACGACTAGTGTTCGTTCTAAGTGATAGGCATGGCTTTTAGATTTTGGGGATATGCTAATAGATTGTGTGTGCTAAGTTGTGTGTACGTTAAACAGGAGTTAAGTGAAATGGAAACATTAGAAACAAAAAGGAAAGAGTATAGATAATAGAGGGGCTAAAAGTGACATGTATTGAAACTTGTCAAAAATTTGACCTAGTCAAATAAAACCCCCCGCCCCTCACTGTTCCCTTTCACTGTTTCTCCTTACCTTTGCCGCCATTGTTACACACACACAAGAAATCAAATCCTTTGCTTAATCCATCTAAGATCCTGTTCTTTCGATTAATTAAGGTATATACATCAACATGTCAACTTCTAATCCACAGTTCTTATCATATTATTCTGTTAAACATGCTCAATTAATCAGTTTAATCCATTTAGGGTGTATGATTAAATTAGGGTTAATTAACTAAGGATTTGTGGTGGGTTTTATGCGGATTTGTATGCTATGATGTTTATATGCCTTAGTTTGCCTTAGAAACTCACAAACGCGCTAGATTAATCATCATAAGCTTCGTTTGTAAAAGTTCCGGATGAACATGGCTTTGAACTTCCGAATGAAGGATTTCTTCTGAAAAACTTCCGAATGAGGAAGTTCCGAATGAAGGACTTCCGAATGAGGAAGTTCCGAACGAAGAACTTCCGAATGAAGGAAGTTCCGAATGAAGAACTTCCGAATGAAAGAAGTTCCGAATGAAGAACTTCCGGATGAAGGAAGTTCCGAATGAAAGAACTTCCGGATGAAGGAAGTTCCGAATGAAGAACTTCCGAATGAAGGAAGTTCCGAATGAAGAACTTCCGGATGAAGGAAGTTCCGAATGAAAGAACTTCCGGATGAAGGAAGTTCCGAATGAAAAACTTCCGGATGAAGGAAGTTTCGAATGAAGAACTTCCGGATGAAGGAAGTTCCGAATGAAGAACTTCCGGATGAAGGAAGTTCCGAATGAAGAACTTCCGGATGAAGAAGTTCCGAATGAGGAGAAGTTCCGAATGAAGAATGTTCCGGATGAAAATGTTCCGATTGAGGAAAAGTTCCGGATGAGTTGTTTGATTATTCTTGTTTGCATGCTATATATGTACTTGTTGTTTTATGAAATGTGTTATGCTTAGAAGTAAGAATGATATATATCTATATGCTTTTGTGCATCAACCTTTCATGTCTTATCTTAAGCAGATACAATGACTAATCCAACGGTACAAGCAATCCAAGAATCCAGAGAAGCCGATATTGCTAAAGCCCGAACCCTTAAGTTTATACCCAACAACTATAGGCTGAAGCAAGTTTCTAAATCCACTCACCATGGTTTTAAGGTCGCCATAGACATTCTCGATAACTCTCATTTCAAGAACGCCCTTAGGAATACAGCCTCGGTGCCATATGAGTATATGTTTGAATTTTGGGCAACCAAGGAAATCACTTCGAACAAGATCACCTTCACCATCGACAACAAGCAGCAGACACTCACCGTTTCAGACTTCCGTAAGATTCTTGGTATACGGGATACACCCAAGGGCATGTCTTTCTCAAGGGATCCTACTAAAGATGAACTCGCGGAGTTATTTGACGCACTTGGATGTCCGGAAATACGAGTTGCATCTGAGTTTACTACTGCTAAGGTAGGACAACCCTGGAGAGCTTTGATGGGTATTCTCAGTAAATGCCTTACACCAAAAACGAGTGGACATGATGCTTTGCGCAGTCCGATAATGAACCTCTTCTATGGCATGTACAAAGCTGCGAATTCAGATTATGCTTTGTTGATATGGGAAGAATTCACCTTTCAACTCTTCTACAACAAGAAGCTGAAGACAAACTTCTTTCCTTATCCTCGGTTTATTAAGCTTATCATAAATTATTTTATGAAGCTTGATGCTACTATTGATAGGCGTGCAGGAGGTCGCTATCACACTGAAGAAGCTGATGATACTGTAGATCTGAGGCATGAAGGACCGTCTATTGGTGTGATTCCGGGTCCTATTCCTGATTACCTTCTGTCTGATAAAATCAAAGGTTCTGCTGATTACAAGTTACTACAGATAGAGATCAAGAAGCTGAAAGCAAACCTTCAGACTGGAGAAGACTTGTCCACAACGGTTAAGAGTAAAGGTAAACGCAAACAACCAGCAGCGTTACCTGAACCCGAACCCAAGAAGAAAAAGACAGAGGGTAAGAAGGGAAAGGGTAAGGATTTGATGCGTCTACGTGATGAAGAAGATATTGTTGATCCTACTCTTGATAAATCCGAGCACCAAATGATGAAGATTGCTATTAAAAGGAGTAGGAAAGATACAGGCGGTAGTGGTTCAGGTGCGAGGGTAGATATCGAGGATGAGTACGAGGAACCGCATGATGTTGATGAGTTTGGGTCACCGGAACACTATTCCACTTCGAAGGAGCCATCAATCCCTATTTCAGCAAGTGTGGAAAAGGAACCTGTTGCTCCTACGATCATGGTGACAACTCAACCCTTAACAACTCAACCTCCACCCATACAACCTTTACCAACCCGACCGGCTTCAACACCATTTCTTCCACCACCCATAATCCCCATCCTTAGTACAGCAGTAACAACCGAGCCCCTCCAGTCAACCCAAAGCAGCTCTGCAACATCTGCAATGGCTGCATTAGTGATGGCCGAACTGTTTGATACTAACAAACGCGAAATGGATGAACTTCGCCAAGAGTTGCAAAGACGAGCTCAGAGGGAAGAAGAATCTAGGAAAGCCCAAGAGGAGATGATTGCTAGGTTCGCTTCAGATATGGAGTTGACTAGAAAAGCACATGCAGAAGAACTTGCTCGGGTTAAGCAGGCTGAGGCTGATAAGCATGCTGCACGTATTACCAGACTTCAAGCGATGAGGGATAAATATAAGGAACAAAAAGAAGCACTTGAAGCAACTGTGAAAGAAAGAGTGCAAGAATCCGTTGAATCCCTAATGCCTAAACTTCGCGATGAGTTGAAGACACTTGCTGCTGACAACTTGATGGTCAAATCATCCAACCCTTCAGAAGCCGCCTACAAGATTGCTTATGACCTGACGGATTTTGAATTGAAGAAGATCCTTAAGGCTCGTATGGTGGAACTTGGGTCGTATGATAAGTCGAGGATTCAACGGGCTCTATATAAATCCCTGAATGATGCTATCAGGGAGGATGATAGCTTATTCAAGACGTTTGGAAGTGTGGTACCATATCACATCTTACCTGAGGAAGAAAGGGAAGAAAGTGAAGAAGAGGGTACGGGTGAAGAAGAGGAAGAAGAAGAAGAAGAAGGAGAAAAGGATAAAGACGATGACGAGGGTGGTGATGATGATGAGGATGACGAGGATGATGACGAGGATGATGATGATGATGGCGACGATGGTGGTGATGAGAATCAGGAGAGTGTTAGGGATAGTAACGGGGATGACAATCAGGATGATGATGGGGGTGAACAGCCGAAAGAGGGAGACAAGGTTACCAGCTCCAAGAAAACTGCTGCTAAGACTGGAACCAAGTCCACAAAAGATGCAGCACAGAAGGACAAATCGACATCCTCGGAATCAAGACGTACTAAGTGGCGCCATGATGTGAATGCCACTACAGCGTCTTCGGCTCCCGGTATCTCTATCGCTGTATCTTTACCTATTACCACTAACCCCATTAGTTCTGTTGTTGTTGCTCCTGTGATCGCAGAATCAGTGACGGAACCCGAAGCTGCACAACACTCCCCAGTTCACGACACTGCCGAAATGCCTGAAACTGAACCAGTAGATGTTCGCACTTCCACTCCTCTACAACAAGCACAACAATCTACGGTTCCTGAACCAAGCATTCGTGCCTGGGAAGACACGTTGGAGATAGACGAGTCTGCACCACCACAAGCTTGGATCACGGCAGCAGCACAATATGATCCGATCACAGATGCTGACAAAGATGTGCTGTATCTCCGTATCCGAAGTCCGATTGACTTATGTGCATTTCTTGCTCATGAGTATAAGACTTCGATTACTCCATTCTTGGTGAAGAAAGCACTGAAAGATAAGAGACTGCCTGCCAAAACCCGATTACCCCGAATGGAGCTCGAGTACTATGCCGATGAGATCCTGAAGGCTTTGAAAACCGTTCAACGGCCAGGACTTCATGAATCAGAAAGAGCTCCACCTCCAATGGATCCTGCTCAAGATAATCAGATTACTCTTGACTTCTTCGTCACCAATGATCTTGAGTATCTTATGAAGGGGTCATCAAAGTACGCAACATCCCTGACTTTGCTGAAAGCTGCCAACTGGGGGACAATACCCTTCATCGAGGAAAAGGTAAATCGACTCTGGGTCCCAAAAATGAATCGTAATTATGATATGTATGCTGTCATAGGTGCATCTCATTGGGACGAACGAGTCCGAAGGGCGTACAGGGGTTGCTGCTTGGTCAATTCTAGAAGCAATGTTAGATCCGACATCCGTATCTCCAGCATCTTAGGAATGAAAACTGAAGCCAAGAACGGCTACTATCATGTGACGGAGATTCGTTTGAAAAGGGAGGATGACAGGGAATACAAAATCCAGCAAGGAGACTTTTCCATCATTCGCCTTGAGGATATCGAAGATATGCTGCTTCTGATGACCCGAGATCAACTTACTCACATTCCTCGTGAAGACCTGATTGCTTTGAATACAGCACTTCGTATGTTCACACGAAGCATTGTCATCAAGTCACGAGTTGAGGATCTTCAGTTGGGAGTCGAAAGCTATCAGAGGAGGCTCAATTTAACCCGTCCTGTGAATCAAGTGCTACCTCAACATGTAGAAAGATGTCCATATACCGGAATTTCTGTCCCGAATTACGGCATTTTCTACTTGAACAGTCGAGGTTTGATGAAGTTTATGAGGGTGGGGGAGCTCCACAAGTATAGCGATGGCACTCTTATACAAGTCAGAGATAAGTTGGAGCATCTGAACTCGGGTGGGACTTTGCCAGAGATGACGGAGGATTGGCATCCGGGTTACCGGCAGATGGCAAAGTATGTGATCAAAAAGATCGATCAAAAGCTCCGTGAACGTAGATTGATGAGGAGCTTGGAAAGATTCGTGGGTGGAAGACCGTATTTAGTGCACCACAAGCTACTGCAACGATCCATCTAATGGGTTGTACATTTCAGGTCACTTTATATTGGTTTTCAAATGTGAATATGTATATTTGTGAATAATGTGCTTGTATGGCTTGCTGTAGTGTTAAGGTATGATAATTTTTCAAGAATTTCTCACGAGATTCTAAATCTTTCAAAATATGTCATACCAAAGCACTACAACTATCCCTTATTAACTTAAGGGGGAGCAATAACTTGTTCTATGGCCAAACATTGATTTCATTTTTACCCAAAGACCGGTTAATCCATTCAATATCCCAAATATTAATGGTTAACATTTTGGATAAGGGGAGAAAATGGGATTAAGGAGACGTAAGTGATACTTGGCTAAAAGATGAAAAAGACTTAATGATAATCCAACTTAATATGTGTTAAGCACGTGTTAAGGGGGAGCGTTTTTGATGATCAAAACAACTAAGGTACAAAACTTTTGATTTTAATATCACAAGTACCTTAGGTGATTTTTAATGATTTTTCATGGTGGCAATTCCTTCCCAAAACACGCTTAATTCACGACGGATGTGGTGACAAAAGGGTGGTAGGAATAGGTCTAGTCCAATGATTCATCAGAGCCGATGGAATCTTCCCAAGGACAATTCCCTAGTTTGAATTAGAAGTCCTAGGAAAGATAGAGAAAGAATGTGAACGTAGCTGAATGCCGACCAAGTACTTAAGCTAGCACTGGAACAATCACAACAAGGTGCTAGTGATGACGTATTGGTAAGCATTGAAGGGGTTGAAGAATGAAAAAGAAATGTAAAGATAAAGGGTGTAAAGAAAGAAGCCCTCCTTACACCTTTAGGCAGAAACCGGGTCAATACATATGCTATTGAGGTCATTTTTGTTAATGATTCTCGGTATTGAAGAAAGACATCATGGACCCAGTGATGCAATGCACAACCCTTCCCCAGCTAACTCAAATATCTCTCAAAAGGTATTTGTTTTAATCACACGGAGATCAACACGTTATCTATTGGTTTATTCACTCCGAATAAACTGGTATTGAAAAGGTGGCACTCCTCTCCAGCCATCGCTCACTAAATCAAAACGCACAATCGAGTCTAGAGCCAAGAGATCATCAAAAGTCTCATTAGGACACTTTCCATTTATTCCTTGCTTTCTCACACACTGTGAAAAGTAAGAGATTTTCATGAGTCCTACGCAGTATTCCTGTAATATTGCTAGAACATCCGAGTAATACGCAAGTATTACAATGAAGATGGAAATCCTGCTTGAGCCAATATCAAACAAGCTCATGGTAGGTTACACGTGCGGTTCTTTTAGAACCAATCTTGTGAAAAACTGGAAGGTAACAGTGGTTTAATTCTTAATTGAACTTAAACTCGTTCCAGGCCTCTTCGCATTATCATATGATCTTGCCAGAACACTCAGAGTGACTCTTTATTGACCACAGTGACGAGTGGAAATCCTTCTAGTGTCAACATCAAACAGCACTTGGTAGGTAACGTGCAAGATTCTTTATGAATCGAGCTCGTGACAACTGGAAAGCAACGATGGTGAAAATCTTAATTGAAATTCACTTGTTCCAGGTTTCATGAATTGACGGCTTTTAATCACAAGGATAATTTATCCAAGTGATTCACTCTTTATGTTCGCAGTCAGCTTTGGACGGTCGAATAAAGAGAACGGGTTTACCCGCGAAATCCTGTCAGGAAGTTACTTAATTGAAACTATCCGTCACGGGTACGATATCTAATATCGTCCAACGGTCTTCACCGACCGGAGGTAAAATGCTACCGAATTAGAATAAAATGTTCAAAGCCATTTTATTCGTGTCATTGCTGTGTACCTGCTAAAGACGGTGGCGTTGCTGAGTACCTGTTGAAGACGGTGGCGTTGCTGTGTACCAGTGAAGACGGTGGTGTTGCGGTGTACCTGTAAAAGTCGTTCCCACATGCTTATGTTTTTTGCAACAAAAATTCAAGAAAGTACAAGATGAAGTCTTCCGCTGTATCAAACTCTGAAGCTTTCAAGAATCCAACAAAAAGACGTAAGTGTGTGGAACATGAAGTCACGAGGAGGCAAAGTTCACAAGAAAGGCAAAGATCGCACGTGAAAGGCCAAAGAACAATGCTCTCAAGTCAAAGCCAAAAAGATCAAATCAACATATTCACAACAAAAGAAAGAAAAGAAGAAAAGACTACGAGCTAAAGAACGAAGACTTAGTATAGTATGCTAGGTTTAGAACTTTGTAACGTGGAGTGACCTCCCTTAGGGGGAGATTGTTAGAAATACGTTTTAACGTATATTAGAAGTATCGGTCACTCCACAATATGATTTATGTTGTAATAGCTCGTAGTTAGTAATTAGTTATTATTTGCTTATTAACTTAAGTAAGAACCGGTCCATGGGCTTGTCATGGACCGGCCCAAGTCCACTTATGACTTGGAACTATAAATACCCCTTTCCACCATGGAAAGGGGTTGGTTGTTGTCATTTCTTGTTTTCCACTTAATAAAATTCACATAGTTTCTCTCACTTTCTCTCTCTAACTTTCTCTCTCTAGAAATCAACAAACCCCTTCATAGATTCATTGATTATCAATATTCTACATTAGGATCTAAATATAAGAGCATCTATAAGCAGGAGTTGGGATGAAGACACCCGACATACACCCATTGTGAGTTGGACATGTCTTTTAGGTTTAAGGTTTCCTATGATGGCGAACCTAACCTTATAAAATACTCGACCCGCGAGACCTGAAATGATTGTCGAAATTAGGATCTGATTATTGACTGCCGGTAGTAGGCATGAGGTTATGTGTATGAAATGTAGATCTTGAAGTGCCAGATGGGTAGCGAAGTTATGCCAAAAAATTTAACCATGGAAAAATGAATTGATGATCTGGAAGATCATGGGATATAAGTCCCCGTTGTATGGGACCATTGAGATGATGTAAAAGATTGGTTTGAAAGGCATATAAGCTGGATCTACCCTAGGACTTCAAGAGCTGCGTGAATTATGTTTCGTATATTGAACTTGATGAAAAGTGAAAATCTGACTATTCCTTAATGATGTTTAGATCGGCGAAAAGTTACATTCATCAAAAACCCGTGAACATCATGGATAGAGAAAGTAAGTCAACATTTAGCTTGATCTTATTCCCGTAATGAATTACACTTGTGAGAAAAGACCGAATGTGGAGGAAATACCCACATGGCTTTAACTCTATAAGAAGCGAGTAGTAAGATAAGATGATCTTTGAGGACAAAGATCCTGTTTAGGGGTAAATGTTGTGACAATCCGTCAATTAATGGTTTATATTTTATTCTCAAATATTATTTAAAACATTATTTTAATGTTATATTATGAACTCACTTATTTTTGGGAAGAAATTTGGATTTACGTCTTGAAGTAGCATCGACTACGTCTAAATCGGAGGATTCTACGTCACGTGCTTACGTTTACATACACCGTTTTGGTGACAGTCCGACATTTCAGAAAATAAATTTATCCGTGAATATTATTTTGAGATTTTAAATTTGTGTTGGTTCATAAACTCACAAATTTACGAGAAGAGATTAGGACTTACTTTCATAATTTAACGTCCTTTACGACTAAACCGGAAACCTTAGGATTACGTATTTACGTTTTCGAACTCCGTTTTTTATGACAATTTTTATTAGATTCGTTTTGTGTCGTTGATTCATAATTTATAAAAACGTTTTTCGTAAAACGACCCGAGGGCACGCAAATCGAGGAAACTAGAATCGAGGAGTACCCGTAATTAAATGGGGATGAGACAAGATAAACTTGTCCCACCCCCACACATGGGACGGTTAACAAGTCTCCACAACACACCATAAGGTGTCAACTTGTAAGATACAAGTTGCACACTTGTCCTGCTTAGCTTAACTTGAAAGCTACAAGTTTTCCACTAAACATCAAAACCACTAAACATAACCATTTGCTTTCATTTTCAACATGCAAAAACTCACAAATCCTCTCATATCTCTCTATATGTGTCGTCCCACTCTCACCCAAAATATCCCATTTTGATCTTGATTATACCATAAATCATGTGTTATTCATACACATGATGATGCCCCTTTGAAGAAGTGAAGATTGGAGGTGATTCTAACAACCAAGGAGGTGATTTGGTGATGTCCAGGGGCTGATTTCTACATGAAGTTTACAAGTATTAGTGGCCATGAAGATTGGTGTTGATCTACCACAAGTTCTTCCATCAAAATCCATGTCTTAATCACAACCTACATCATCTTGGTGGTATAAAGATTGTTCTTCCCATCCTCTTGTTATTTTGATTATGTAATCATGTATTTTCTTTCTTATTGTATATGTATATGATGAATATATGATGATAAAAATATTATGTGGGGATTTGGTGTTGATAAACATGGGTAAAAAGATGAAAAACTATATGTAAAAGTGGTTAATCTTGCTTAATTTAGTAGGCTGTATAAAAACAGTAAATAACCATATGATGAACTGATAAAATGGTATAGATGAATTTATATACAGTGATTATTGAGACTTGTACACATGTGAGAGTTGGCTATGCAATGGAATCATAAAAATGAGTGAGATATGATCAAAACAAGGTTAGAGTGCAAATCTGAGTACACTGTTTTGGACGAACTTTATAAAATACTTAGAAGCTGATTCAACAGTAGCCATAGTAGATTTAAATAGAGAACATATCATGTAGTTTATTCCATAAAAATTTGGGCTTCTATCTCCATATAGAACTCTAGATATGGCTGTTTTGGTGAACATGAAACTAAAAATCAAATTTTGAAGAATTAATGTTTAATATTATTATATAAGCACTCAAATAAATATAGTATAAAATGTGAATTAAAACCCACTAACTTATATATTACATTTATATAAATGTGTACAATGATAAATAAGTGGTCATTTTATAAAAATGGTAATTTTTTAAGTTTTAAAAGTTATAAAACTATAAACATGATTTTTACGTCTTTTCGGCTAGTACCGTAAAATTAACGTTTTTCGTCAATTAAAACTTAGACGATCGGACCCGTCTAATGTAAACTTTTTAAAAGTCATATACTGATATATAAGTACTTAATACAAGTAAAAACCGATAAAACCCGAACTAAATAACATATGGACATTAACGGGCTAAGTTAGCCTTATTGGACTATAAACCCGACTAGTTAGTAAAACACTTATAAACTTACTTATTGGGCTTAACCCATTTGGGCGCAACATGTAAAGTATAATACTGATAATAAAAGTATAATTGGGCTAATGAATAGTAATGGGCTTGTAATAGGCCCATTTGGCTTCAAAATGTAAACAAATTAAACTAGTATAACTAGTATAAAAGTTACCAACACATAACAATAAAATGAGTAAATGAGAATGCATAAACCCACTTGATCATCATCATATATATAAAATCATCATATGTATACATAATTGTTATTTTTATAAAGTCATTGGTCAAGAGTCTAAGACGAGTATTATTTGTGTAGGTTTCCGTGATTGAAGCACGTACCGTACATCCAAATCGCCGATAACCGCCTTCCTACATCAACGTGAGTTCATAGCCTCGCACTCTTTTAAATGTTTTATGAAATGTTTTATAAACCCACGAGGGAGATAACATGTTAGTTTTTATAAAATAGGACACTAGTTGTCCCGATTATCTGTTTATTGATTTGGACCCGAATGATTGTATGACCCGATGAATGATTAAATGACCAGATAGATGAAATGAAATGGATTATTAAAGTTAGGTTATGTCACTAAAAGTCCCATTAGCATGAATTGTGAACTACCGGGATTTAGTAGACGCTTATGCATATAATAGTACTATTTGGGGACGATCACCCCAGTTCGCGCCTTGACGGTTGATCCCCGTCGTACCACATTGATTGGTAAGCGAATTTATGTATGAGAAGATTTCTATAAGCGTGATTATTGTGACGACACGTGATGAGATGGCATTTATACATGATCTCATCGGTCTTTTCGGGCTTTAAATGCATAAAACTGTCATAAAATACCATATATATGCTTGTGTTTGTTTACTTGTGTATTTTAGGTATGTATATCGTGAAAAAGACAAAAGATCACAAGAAACAAGGAAAAACGGACACGAGAAACGAAGCCGTACAAAGAACCGGGCCCTAGATCATGAGTTATCCAACAAATACCCTTGAAGACTTGAAGACATGCAAGATTGATCCTCAATGAATGAATAAATGACACTTAAAACCCTTGTATATTCATAATTACAAGATTGGTCCCTTAATTATGTCAAAATTACACAAATGGTCCTTTAACTTTGAAGAAATTGCAAGTTTAGTCCCTTAATAATTCTAAATGGCCAAATATGGTCCCTTATGAAGTTAAAGTTACATTGAAGACCTTTGAAGATCAACAATGTCCAAGATCAGTCCTTGAATTATCCAAAAATTGCAAAAACAACCCTTATAACCCTTTTTCCAAAGTTTGGTGTCAAAAATGTAAAGTTCTGAAAGTTATTAACAAAGGGAATGCGTTTGTGTTGACTGAAATACTTGATTTACATTCTTCCCCAAAGAACAAGGCCTAAAGCTGTGCAAATGAAACATTTAAACCAAAAATGCGCCAAACACACAACTTTCCCCCAATTTCGGATCAAAATCACCACTGTTCACCTTTTTCACCACCCAGAAATTACTCCACTTAAACAAAGGGTAATTTTCAATTACCCTGGCACATGTGTGATTCACATGTGTAGAAACTCATCCCACATCAAAACCCTCACTCCCACTCACCATGGACCCCACCCCCAATTCCCTTTCAACCAATCAAAACGCAACTTCACCTCCAAGTTATCCAATGTGGCAAAATCAACAGCTGAGAGTCATTGCTTCATCACAAAGCTATTTTAAACGGATTGGATCATTTTGGACAGCTCACAACCAAGAATCGTCTAGAAGACCTCAAGGACATTTAGGGAATTTCACTTCTAGGGTTTATGAATAGTGCTAGCTTGGCATTTGCCTATAAAAAGACTCCTCAGCCTGTGAGAGAGCTTTTGTTCCAGATTTTAGCTTTTAAATCTTTGTAATTCCTTTTTATGAAATAAAGTTTGAATTTCTGAAAATTTTGAATTCTCATTTGTTATTTATAAAAGTTTGGTATCTGATAAGTTAAAATCTGAGTTCCATATTCATGTTTGAAGGTTTTTGAAGCAAGGTTTTAGTTGATAAAGCTTGGGTTTCAAAAATCAGAAAGTGCTTGTTTATTTTGATCTCACCTTATTGTTTGTTCATCTTAGCAGCATTGGAAGCTGGTACTTGTTCTGCTAGTACCTCAACTCAAACAATCCAAGGCCTGGATGTAGGTCTTGGAGGTTTGCATCCTTCTCCCTTTTCATTTCCTCTTTAAATTTCTGAATATTTATGATTTTTGTTTGATTGTTCTTGAATCTGTGTTTTTGTGGTTGATTATTGTTAATCTGGCATTGTTTGATGTTTATGAGTGGTTATTGACTTGATTTGTGGGTTGAATCTGGATAAGCCTTTGAAAATTTGTCAAAACAGGTTTTTAAGGGGTGTTTGGGTTAACTGCATAAGTAGGTTTTGAGGTTTGATAAGTGTTGGTTTTGTGCTTGTGTTTGTTAGTACATGTGTATCTGATATACTTGGTCACTTATCTGCAATTTTTGTGGTTTGAAACACCGAGATTCATAATAGGGCTTAAAAATCTTGTTTACTTGATATTTTTTGCTGTGGTTTAAGGGACACCTAGATCTAATCATAAACTAGGGTTAACAAGTGATTAAACTAGGCTAATAACACCAGGGAAAGAGATCTGGATGCTTGAAATTGGATTTAGTGTCAAATAGATCAACAAAAGTTTCTGCATATTCACCTTGTTCTTATCAGTAACTGCTTATGCTTGATTCTGCTTATTTACTTTGATTTAGTGTTTGATTTAAGTTTGTTTGTGCTTATTCATAGTTTATATAGCTTGTGTATGCATCCTGTTGAATTTGGTTGGCTTATTCATGCTATATCTGCTTATTTGTGCATAACTGCTTATTTCACATGTCTATGCAATATCTGGTGACTGTTTGATTGATTCTGGCTTATTGTGTGAACGAAATTGTGATTTTCTTGTTGATATTGACTCCTTGTGATTCACTGATCACAAGGGTGCCCTTGTTTCCAATTGAATCCAACTAATCTCTCTAAAAAGCTTAGTCAAATAGTCAAAGCAGTGGGAACCAGTTCCTACTGAAAGTTCCCCCTGCTAGTGTTAATTAGGTTTCAGCTTATCAATAAGCTAAAATAGCTTATTTTAACTAGCAACAACTTGGATTTTGTAATAGGTGCTCATCATTTGACCCATTTGTTCATACTGGAGCATTTGGTGGGTTGACTTTAGGGTTTGACTAGAAAACCAACTTAATTGACTTTTTCATAAGTGCTTATTGGCTTATTCTGGCTTTTTGGTTTTGCTTATTGGAATTTTGTTGATTGTTTTGGCTTATTGAGTTCATTTGTGACATTTTGCAAGTTGAATCAAGTCCTGAGGTGCCTTATTTCTCAAACCCGACTATTTTGTCTTTTAGTGAAATTGTACTTTGCTTATTTCTGGCTTACTGAGTGTGCTTTTTCAAAATTTCTTTTTACAGATCTCTTAAGCATCCCAAAAGAAGGTTGTGTGTCAAATTAGAGCTTATGGCATTAGCTTATTGCTTAATGGGCAAAAAAGCCCAATAAGGATAAGCTGTTTGCTTAATAAGCTGTGATAAGCTCACTTTCAGCTTTTGTGCCTTTAGAGTATTGTGTTTAGAAGTAAACTTTTAGTCAGATTGGGCTTTTCCAAGTTAATTGGGCCAGGTTTGACTTTTTGGGCTAAAAAGCCCATTTAAGTGGATTGTTTTTGGTTTTGGCCCATTTGAGGGCCCAATAGGGGTATTCTGGTCATTTCACTTTCATTTTCTGTTTATTTAGGTTAAAATAAACTAGTTTGCAAGTTTTTAGAATTTTTTATAATTTTTGGATTTTTAATATTATTTTATTATTATTTTTCAAATTTCACATTTTTCAACTTTTTACATTTTTCTTAGCTTAAATACATTAAAATAGGATTTTTGCAACTTTTAGAATAATTTTATCACTTTTAGATTAATTCTTATAATTATTTCAAGTTTTAATGGTTTTTAAATCATTTTAAATAATTTTTATTAGTTTAAAAAATTTCTAAAAATAGATTTTAATCTTTTAGGTCATTTTAGAGGTTTACCAATTGAAAAATATTTATTTGGGCTTTTTGATAATTTATTTGATTTTTAGGGCTTTAATTAGCATTTAAAAATTGAATATTTAATTATTTAAAAGGTTTGAAAAAGTTTTGATCATTGGTAAACTCTTAGTTTATTTATTTTGATTTTTGGTGAATTTTTGGTAATTTTTAGAATTTATTTTTATTTTAGCTTGTTTTACGATTTTACGTTTTGTCGTCGTAATTTTAATTTCACGTCTTCGTCATCCTCTTTTCTCATCCCCTTCTAAACCAATTATTAATCTCAAATCATTTACATCTTAGTCGCACACATATACCTCCTTGGGAAACGAACTTTGAGCTTCATTGGGTCATTAACACTTGTTTTTTCCTAAAATCATTTGTTCAATACTTACCGCTTTTACGCTCCTTTCCTAAAGGACGTAATTTTACCACAATCATTTTGGCACCGCTGCCGGGGTGGTGTGTCGTGATTAATTTGTCTTGTTGCTTTTGATATTAACCATAAATAGTATTTGTATTAGTAGAAATCTACTAATACGTATTATCGGTTTTATTGGTTTTATTATTATTACTATATTGTATTAAGTATCACAACAAATATACAATATCTCCAAAAGTGTGAAAACACAACCTTAATTGGGATTTGATCTCCTAATTATTGTATTCGAATCTCAAACAAAAAGAAAAAGGCAAAAATAGATAAATACTTTCGTGAAGCTCGATTTTGAAAAATACGAACTATAAGGTGGGTATAAGGCGGGTATTATAAAATATACCCTAAGGAAAAAGGCTCTTAAGTGCTTCGCGCCACCTCGTTTCCCCGCTTGCTTGTGAGTATTTTGAGATTGAAGGCTAATCGAGGGTTTTGCCGCCCAAAGTATTATTACGTATAATATATTTGCTTGGTTTCTTTTTGATTAAACCCTCTTGAACAATTTGGTTTTCACCAAAGTTCTAAAGTCATTCGAAGGCGTTCACTCCACGTGATCATTTTCATCCCTTGGAGGCTTCTTTAATCAAGAGTTTGATTCAAGGAGAGATTTGGTAGATTGTTGTCTACGAAGATACACCAAAATCCAAAAAAAATTAAAAACAATCAAAAACACAAAAAAATTGAAAATTCACAAAACAACCAAAAAGAATCTTCTTTGCTCACCTCTCATTCTTCGTGAAGTTTATGATCACTCGTAATCAATCAAAACGAGCTCGTAAACGTCTTCAAAAGCAAGCCAATCAAGAGACGTTTATTGAAGAACAACCTCCAATTGTTGAACCTATTGTAGAACAAGAAGTCGTCATGGCTAATCGTACTATGATGAAGTTGCTACAAGCACCCACCGAGGGTTTTGGAGAGGCCATTGTGATTTCCGCTATCCTTGGGGAGAATTTCGAGATTAAGACGGGTTTAATGTCGATGTTGCAAGCTAATAAGTTTAGAGGTCATGAGAAAGACAACCCGCATTATCACATTAGGAATTTTAATCGTCTCACCGCTACTATCAAGTTTAAGGATGTTCCACATGACGCCATTAAGATGATGTTGTTTCCATACTCGTTAGATGGACCCGCTAAAATTTGGCTTGAGAAAGAACCGCCAAATTCGATTTTGACATGGGGTGATCTCGTTTCTAAGTTTGTGAACAAGTTTTTTCCACCATCTAAAACAACACATTTTAAAAATGAGATTTCACGATTTGTTCAAAGAAATAATGAAAGTTTTTCAACGGCATGGGAACGCTTTAAAGAAATGTTACATGAATGTCCACACCATGATTTTTCGGAATTGCATCAAATTGATACTTTTTATAATGGGCTTAATGATCATGAACGATATTACTTGAATGCCGCCGCGGGTGGTAATTTTTTGTACAAAACGACCGACGAGGCTTTACAAATTATCGAGAATAGATCTAAGGTTTATAGCCCTCGTAACACACCGAGTGTTGCCAATTTGGGTTCGTCATCGTCGTCATCGTCTCGTAGCATTAATGCCTTACATGATGAAGCTAATGAGGAAAATCGGTTTTTTGATAGATTTGCTAATCTTATGTCCCATTGGAAAGCTCAAGAAACTTCAAATTCCGCTTCGGTTAAAGCGGTTGCTAAGAGTTATTTGTCTTGTGGTGGAGTTCATTATCTTTCCGAGTGCATTACCGCGGATGGTAACACTTCGAGTGCTTATGTAGCAACGGGAACTTACAACCAAAACGGCCAAGGTTCCCGCCAAAATCAAGCTCCACCAAATCAAAATGCTAATAACTATCGTAACAACAACCAAGGAGGTAATTATCAAGGCAATTCACGTAACTATAACAAGGGGAATTATCAAAGTAGGAATGGACAAGTCACTAATCAAAACCACAACCGTGATTTTCAAAACACTACACAAGGTTTTCAAAATGCTCACACTAAAAATCTTCAAGGAGAATTTTTGGATTATGCTAAAGCAAATGATGCTAAGTTTGATAACATGCAACGTGAGATGATTAGCTTAAAATCCGAGATGAAAAACGAGCTTAAAACGAACTTGCTAATGAACTTAAAACTCATGCAAATAAAATGGAAGGAAATGTCCAACGTCTTCAACAAAATCAACAAAAGATGGAACAAGGACAACATGAGATTAAGCAAGAATTGTTAAAAGCGGATGCTAGGCAATCAAAATTTGAGGACCGAATGGAAAAAATGTTTGAAGCAATCATGTGTAAACCCTCTTCCTCGGGTGGTCTTCCTAGTGATACCATTGCAAACCCGAAGGGAGAAATGAAGGTTATTACTACACGAAGTGGTAAAACTTTCAAGGAACCAATCTCTCGTCCAAGTACTTCTACGGAGAAGGAAATCGAGAAAGAACCCGAGGTGATGGTCGAAAAGGAGCACATTACAATCCCACGAAGTACCGCTCATACCACACCTACGGTTGAACCAATACCAATTGTGGAACCCGAGATTCCAAGGCTGTTGCCTAATGTCAAACCCACACCACCCTTACCTTACCCTTCGAGACGAAACAAAGAGAAATTGCAAGAACGTAACAAACAACAAATCGAGCTTTTTATAAAAATGTTTCAACAAGTGCATTTTGATGTGAGTTTAGCCGACACGTTGTTGTATATGCCTCGTTTTGCTTCCACTTTTAAAAGTATGATGAGCGATAAGGAAAAGCATTCAAAGCTTTCTAATTGTTAAAAGTTGGTGACCCCGGAAAGTTTCTCATTCCTTGTGACATACAAGATATGAAAGAATGCCTCGCCTTGGCCGATCTTGGTGCGAGCATTAATTTGATGCCATTTTCCATTTGGAAATTGCTTTCGCTTCCGGCTCTTATTCCTTCGAACATGTCTATCGAGATGGCCGATCATTCTACGATTTTAGCATGTGGAGTAGCCGAAGATGTTTTCGTGAAAGTGGGGAAGTTCTACTATCCCGTTGATTTTATAGTAGGTGACATCCCCGCGGATCCTCAATTTCCTCTAATTTTAGGTCGTTCTTTTTTAGACACCTCGAGATCGCTTATCGACGTTCATGCAAGAACTATCACTTTGAGATTCAACGAAGAGGAACTTGTTATAAACGCTACTCAAAACTCAAAACCTTCTCATGTTTATTCAATCGCTACCATCAATCACATTGACATTGTTGATGTGGTTTGCGATGAGTTTTCACAAGAAGTGTTAGGTTTTTCCGATAGCTCGTCAAGTGGCAATCCCACTATTTTGGATCCGATTCTTGCTAATTCCACACCAAATCTCACTCCATTCCAAGGAGGCGATCTCACTTCAAATGAAATCGACAATGAAGATGAGGTGTTGATTAGTGATGATACTTCTATTCCACCATTTCTTCCGCCGATGGAAGTTATGAGTGTTGAACCAAAATCTTCAATCGAGGAACCACCTATCCTTGAATTGAAAGATCTTCCTTCTCACCTTGAATACGCATTCTTGGAAGGTGATGACAAGTTGCCGGTTATTATTGCAAGAGGTCTTGCTAATGATGAAAAAATCGAGCTCTTGAAAGTTCTTAAATCTCATAAAGGGGAAATTACGTGGAAAATTTCCGACATTAAGGGTATTGACCCAAAATTTTGTACTCACAAGATTTTAATGGAGGAGGACTACAAACCCACAATTCAAAGTCAAAGAAGGGTGAATCCCAAAATTCACGATGTCATAAAAAAGGAAGTCTTAAAACTCCTTGACACGGGAATGATTTATCCTATCTCCGGTAGCCCATGGGTGAGCCCAATCCATTGTGTCCCTAAAAAGGAAGGAATGACCGTTGTGCCTAATGAAAACAACGAGTTAATTCCCACTCGTGTTGTGACCGGTTGGAGGGTGTGTATTGACTACTGAAAGTTAAATGACGCCACTCGTAAAGACCACTTTCCTTTGCCTTTCATGGACCAAATGTTGAGGCGACTCGCGGGAAATGAATTCTATTGCTTTTTAGATGGTTTTTCCGGTTACTTTCAAATCCCTATCGACCCTCGTGATCAAGAGAAGACTACTTTTACGTGTCCTTATGGAAGGTTCGCTTATCGTAGGATGCCTTTCGGACTTTGTAATGCACCGGGTACGTTTCAACGATGTATGATGGCGATTTTTCACGATATGATCGAGAAGTCGATGGAAGTGTTTATGGATGACTTTTCAGTGTTTGGCAATTCGTTCACGTCGTGTTTATCTAATCTCGAGCAAATGTTAAAACGTTGTGAAGAAACCAATCTTGTGCTTAATTTAGAAAAATGTCATTTTATGTGTAAATAAGGAATCGTCTTAGGACATAAGGTCTCGAAAGCGGGGATTGAGGTCGATAAAGCTAAGGTAGACGTCATCGCCAAGTTACCTCATCCCAAAACCGTTAAGGGAGTTAGGAGTTTCCTAGGCCACGCGGGCTTTTATCGTCGTTTCATTAAGGACTTTTCGAAAATCTCTCGACCTATGACACACCTTCTCGAGAAGGATGCTCCTTTTAACTTCAATGAGGATTGTGTTAGAGCTTTCAAAACTCTCAAAAGGAAACTGACCGAAGCTCCCATTCTTGTTGCTCCTAAATGGGAATTACCCTTTGAAATCATGTGCGATGCAAGTGATTATGCTATAGGGGCCGTCTTAGGGCAACGTTATGACAAGCATTTCCGTCCTATCCATTATGCTAGTAAGACGATGACCGAGGCTCAATTAAAGTACACCACAACGGAAAAGGAATTCCTTGCCGTGCTCTATGCTTTTGAGAAATTCCGACCTTATCTCGTCTTAACTAAAAGCATCGTGTATACCGACCATTCGGCTATCAAGTATCTCTTAGCTAAGCAAGACGCTAAGCCAAGATTGCTTCGTTGGATGCTCCTCCTCTAAGAATTTGATGTCACCGTGCTTGACAAAAAAGGAGCCGAGAATCTATCGGCCGATCATCTCTCTCGTCTAGAAGATCCTCACAAAGATGTTTTCGAGAACAAGGAAATCACCGAAACATTTCCTCTTGAGACTCTCGGTGTAGTGAATTCTAAAGATACCACCCCATGGTTTGCCGACATTGCAAATTACCATGCGGGCAATTTCATAATCAAGGGTATGACGACACAACAAAAGCGAAAATTCTTTCGTGACGTCAAGTTCTATTTTTGGGACGACCCTTATCTCTTTCGGGTTTGTGCGGATCAACTCGTTCGACGTTGTGTTTTTGGTGCCGAAGCTTCTAATATCCTTAGAGCTTGTCACGAGGGACCCACGGGTGGTCACCACAGTGCTAATCTCACGGCTAAGAAAGTGTTCGATGTCGGCTTCTTTTGGCCTTCTATCTATCGTGATGCACACACACTTGTGTAGTCGTGTGATTCGTGCCAACGTTAAGGAAAATCGTCTCAACGTGATGAAATGCTGCAAAACATAATTCAAGTGTGTGAGATTTTCGACATATGGGGAATAGACTTTATGGGGTCGTTCCCATCATCTCATGGAAACAAATATATCCTCGTCGCGGTGGACTACCTTTCTAAGTGGGTGGAAGCTAAGCCTTTACCTACTAATGATGCTCGTGTGGTAGTGAAGTTTTTGAAGCAACTATTCTCACGGTTCGGAACCCCTCGTGCTATTATAAGCGATAGTGGAACCCATTTTTGTAATGACCAATTCGAGAAGGTCTTAAAGAAATATGGAGTTACTCATCGTCTTTCTACGGCTTATCACCCGCAAACGAGTGGGCAAGTCGAGGTTTCGAACCGAGCTTTGAAGAGGATTTTAGAGAGGTCAATTGGAGAAAACCGTGCTCCATGGTCCGACAAACTCGATGACGCTTTATGGGCCTTTAGGACCGCTTATAAGACACCAATCGGTTGCACTCCTTATAAGTTAGTCTATGGGAAGAATTGTCATTTGCCCATTGAATTGGAGCACAAGGCATATTGGGCCCTTAAGCATGCAAACTTTGACTTGAAGACCGCGGGAGATCACCGAAAAATACGATTGAATGAATTAGATGAATTAAGAGACAATGCTTATGAAAATTCATTAATTTTCAAAGAAAAGACTAAAAAGTTTCATGATGCAAAGATTAAAAACCGGGTTTTTAACGTTGGTGATCAAGTGTTACTTTTTAACTCTCGACTTAAGATATTTTCCGGAATATTGAAATCTCGTTGGTCGGGTCCGTTCACCATTACACAAGTGTTTCCTTATGGGACCATCGAGCTAGCTCAAGATGATGGTCCTAACTTCAAGGTGAATGGACATAGGCTTAAGCACTACTTTGGTGGGGAAATTCCTTCAATGGTTGCCCTCGACCAAGTCACATTGCCCAATGATAATTAGCATTGAGGGGATCGAGTCAAGCTCATGACTCGGTAATAAAAAACGAGGTGCCTCATGGGGGAGATCCCATGCTTATCCTTTTTATGCTTACTATTCACTAATAAGGGGACTTGTACCCTTCCAAATCGTTGTCTCGTGGTTGTTTGTGATTGTGTTATCTAGATCATCATCATCTACGATTGAAGACTCTCGTGTTCGTTTACGTGAGCCTCCATCGTTTGCTTGAAGAAGTTTTTCACGAATCCATTGACATATCCTTTATTGTTCTAACAATTATCTTTTAGCATACTTAATAAACGGCTTTAGATATATTGTTGATCACCCTTTCCATGCTAGATCATAACCATTCGATTCTTCGTCTCTAGTATGGGGGTGCTCCACCTTTAGACTCGAAACATGGAGGACAATGTTTACTTTTAGTATGGGTGGTGAATAGATAATTGCTTTGCTACGCCCTCATGCTTTCCAACGTTCAAATGTTTTGTTTTTGTTGCTAATAAGGCTAAAAATGGCCAAATTTTAAAATTTTTAGTTTTCATAAGTGTTTTTAAGACACGAATGTATATTTTCCGATGGGTAGAATAAGAGCTAATTTTTTACTTGATGGGCATTTGGAGCCATTTACATTCCTTAACCCGCTCAATTCAAGTTTTGCTAGACTTTTATATAGGGAACTTTAAAACGCGAAAGTCTTAACTCATTCGGGTTAAGAACAAGAACTTTTCGCAAGTTCCTATAATTGATCTTAGAAAGTCACTTATCAAGGGAACTATAAAATGCATTCTCTAAACTTGAAAAGGTCCAAGAAACTGCAAGATCCAATAGGTGGCTTGAAAACCCAAAACTTTGATTTGATATAGTCTTAATGAAAGATAATCTAAATTTGGCTTAATTTTGACTTGCATGGATAAGTACTCACGAGTCTCTTTAATTAGAGGTCTTTATATAGTAAAGAACGACAAGTGATAGAGTTAGACAAGTGATCATGCTAAACGTAGAACATGAAAATGTTCTTTCAAAAACTCATATGTTGTTAGGACCTTTGTAATAGTTAAATGTAATAGGTAGACTAGGAGGTATGTAGTTCCTCCTGGTCCTAGTAGTAGTAGGAGCAAGTCCTGCTCCTGGTCCTAGTCGAAGTCAAACTTTATTATTTACTTAATATTCTGTTAGGATATGCATGATATATGTTAGGAAAGGATATGCATATCAGTTTTACACGTTTTGTTTAATGTTGTATTAGGGTTTCCTTATAGTATAAAAGGAACCTTAGGTAGAAGGGTTAAACACACCTTCACCAAACATAGTTCTAGTGATTATCAATATTAGAAATCCTTAGAAAGGATCAAGTCTTTATAGTTATTCTGTTCTTTATTATATTTGTATTCTACATTCATATTGTGTATAGAGTCTCTCTATGGATTGACTTGTGTTTACAGAAGTCATACACCGTTCCTGACAGGCTGCAAGATCTACATCTAGTAGACCCAACAAGTGGTATCAGAGCCTGGGAGGGTCTCTATACAAGAAGAATTAAGTTTTCTTATTACTGACAATTTTGTTTTATCATGTCTGCCTCAACTTTTACTCAAACAGGAGAAGACAGCACACCTAAAATTGTGCAACCTCAGCAGATCGTTGCTACGGTTTCTAACACCAATGGTAAATTCCCTCTTCTTAAAAAGGATGAATATGATAACTGGGCAATGAAGATGGAATGGTGGATCACCAATACTGATCAAGATCTTTGGAAGATCATTCTGAATGGGAACAACAGAAAGCTAACTGGAAGAGACAAGAATGGTAATATTACTCTTCTTGACCCTAAATCTCATGAAGAAATCATAGCTATTCAGAAGGAGGTCAAAGCAAAAACAATTTTGCTTCAATCTCTTCCTGAAGATCACATGGGTGACTTCTACCATTTGGATGATGCCAGAGAGATCTAGAATGGCATAAAAGCAAGGTTTGGTGGGAATGAGGAGTCAAAGAAAATGCGAAGATCCATGCTGAGAGATGAATTCACAGAATTCAAAATCTCAGAAACTGAAGGTTTACATCAAGGATATGACAGGTTTCAGAAGATATTGAGCCAGTTGAATCAGCTTCGATCAAAGCCTGATGATGGTGATATTAATGCAAGGTTTCTTAAAGCCTTACCCTACTCATGGAATCATGTGGTGATCTCTCTCAAAGCCAAAGGTGGGCTTGACTATCTCAACTTTGATGATCTGTTTCATAAGCTCAGAACTTTGGAACCTAATGTGAGAGGTTTTTCAAGTGACTAATTTCCCACTCCTGCTAATTCTGCCTTTGTGAGTTCGATTGCATCCAGTCCCATGTCATATGCTAGTAGCCCAAGCAATACTGTGTCCTCTTAACACACTTTTCAGCATACTTCTACTCTTGATCCTACTACCAAGTCTGGTAGTATGGTAGAAGCTGTTCTCTATTCTTTTGTGGCTGATGTTGATGCTCAACAACAACTTGCTTTTGATGACTTCAAATAGGTTGATAAACTTGACCTGGATGAAATGGATCTTAAATGGCAGATGGCCATGCTCACTCTTAGGGTTCACAAGTTTGAGAAGAAAGCAGGAAGGAAATTTAATTACAACCCTCGGGAGCCAGCAAGATTCGACAGAAGCAAAGTTCGATGCTATAACTGCCAGCAACAAGGTCACTTTGCAAGGGAATGTCCAAGCAAGAATGACCAGGAGAAGAGCAGGTACTCAGCCTTTAAGGTTCAGGAGATAAAAGATGACAAGAAGGCATTGGTATCTGTTGACTCTATGGTCATCTAGAATGATCATCAGGCTTCTACTCTGGAATCAGCTGAGTCCTCGACTGATGTGTTTGCAATGATTGTTGGGAATCTCTCTGATGCAGAAGAAGCAGACGAGTTTGCTCTTATGGGCATCTCACCTCAGGTACAACATTGTCCTCTTGTTTGTCATGATAAATATTCAGAATTGTTGTCCCAATTTAATGAAGTAAATTATCAAAATGATAAGTATTTTTTAGAGGTTCAAGCTTATAAGGCTTCATTAAACACATTAGAACAACAAAAGAGGTGGCTTCAAGATACTCAACGTGAGTATGAGGATAAAATCAGGATACTAAGCATCGATTTAGAAAACACAACAAATATGCTTAAATATACAGAAAAAGTAAGAGATGCCAGTATCAAAGAAAAAGAGGAGATGCAAGAAAAATTAGATGCTACAATGTTGAGATTTGACAAATGGCAAAAGGCACCTAAAAATCTTTCAAAATTAATTGATAGTAGCATGTCTGGTAGAACTAAAAGAGGCTTAGGATTTGAAAAATATATTGATTCAGAAGATGTGTTTGATTTATTTTTTTCAAGTGTCTTTGATCCGACAAAGAGGACGAGGGAAAACCTAGTTACAATAGGTTTAAACCAGCAGCAGAAATGCATGCTGTCCCTCCTCCTCTTACTGGAACTTTTATGCCCACTTCATGGCATAATGACTTGGATGGATCACAGATGCATGAGTCCCCAAAAAGTTCTACTAATTCTAATGACTTTGTCTCGTGTACTTTCAGTGACAAAGCCAGTGACTCTGCATCTCGTGGTTCAAGTGAAGAGTCAAGACCTACAAGTTCCAAGTTGAATGATCATGCTGCTACTAGTGCTAGGAAGTGTGAAGAAAGAGTTGCTGCTAAGTCAAGTGTGTCTAGGCCTAGTTTCTTGAGTCCTAGGAAGAATATTACTCCTAGAAATGTGTGTAATAATGTAGGCAGTATGAAACAATCTCATTCTAATAAAAGGTCTTTTAAAACATGTTTTGTTTGTGGAAGTGCTTTTCATTTAATTAAAGATTGTGATTTTTATGACACACATGTTTCTGTTAATCATGCTTATCCTGCTCCTGGTTCACCAGGAGCTGCCCCATATACTTCTAGAAGACTCAATCCTAGTGCTCAATCGTTTCCTTCTTCTAGAAGGTCCTCTCCTTTAGTGTCTGATCATTGGAGAAACATTGGATTACAAACCTCTAGTAATTATTTTCAAAATTTTAATCCAGTTTATCCACATAATTTGGACCACACGTATTTTGGTTTGGGAAGTTTGGGCACTGCTGTTAAGCCCTCAGCAGGTTGTTCTTGGTCAAATAATAATACCCATATGATGCATTGGCAACCAAGGAACAACGGTGGATCTCATCAATCTTCTTGGCACTCTATTAAAGATCCACAAGGCAGGCTCAAACCTGAAAAGGTTTGGGTCCCCTTAAGACACTAACTTTTGCATTTTTATTATCTTGTTGTTGTAGGTTACTCCATACCAGGATCCTAGTCTAGGCATTGTTGATAGTGGTTGCTCCAGGAGCATGACTGGAAATAAAAGTCTTCTCTCTAACTTTGTACCATTTTATGGAGGCAAGGTCTATTTTGGTGGGGGTGAAGGCAGAATCACTGGCAAAGGAACAATTAAGATGCCAAATCTAAATTTTGAGCAGGTCTACTACGTGGAAGCACTTCAGCATTTCAACTTGATATCTGTCTCTCAGATTTGTGACAAGAAGCAGTTTGTTCTCTTCACCGATACTGATGCACTTGTGCTCTCCAAAGACTTTCAGCTTCTGGATGACTCACAAGTTCTGCTCAGAATCCCTAGAAGACACAATCTTTATAGTATCAAGCTGAATGAAGTCAATCCTACTGGTCAGCTAGCATGTCTAGTTGCTAAAGCCTCAGAAGATGAAGCCACTCAATGGCATAGAAGGATGGGGCATGTGAACTTCAAGACCATTCACAAACTTGCAAATCTTAATCTGGTCTCTGGTTTACCTCCCAAGTCCTTTAGAAATGATATAAATTGTATTGCTTGCAGCAAAGGCAAACAGCACAAAGCATCCTTCAAGGCCATTACTGCTCTTAGTCTTATTACTGAACCATTGCAGCTACTACACATGGATTTATTTGGTCCTACTTCCATTAGAAGCATTGACCACAAGCAATTCTGTCAGGTGGTAACTGATGGTTATAGCAGGTTTTCGTGGGTGTTCTTCATGACTGCCAAGAGTGAGACCTACACAATTCTTAGAGATTTTCTTACCCTTATTGAGAACCAGTTGACCAAGAAGGTTAAAGGTATTCGTTACGACAATGGAACTGAGTTAGAAAATAAAGACCTCATAGCACTTGTAATGCTAAGGGCATCAATAGAGATTATAGTGCAGCAAGGACTCCTCAACAGAATGGCGTGGCAGAAAGAAAGAACAAGACACTAATAGAAGCAGCAAGAACTATGCTTGCCGATTCCAAGCTTCCAACCATGTTCTGGACAGAAGCTGTTAATACTGCAAGTTACGTTTTGAATAGGGTTTCTATTACCAATCCTCACAAGAAGACTCCTTATGAGCTTCTAATAGGCAAAGTTCCAAATATTGCTCATTTGAAGCCTTTTGGGTGTCCAGTCACCATTCTGAATACTAGTGACTATTTGGGGAAGTTTGATGGCAAGGCAGATGAAGGATACATTGTGGGATATTCAGCTCACTCTAGGGCTTATCGTGTCTACAATCTCCAAGCCAAGAGGATCATTGAAACTATAAATCTCAGGTATTTTGAAGAGAAGTCAAACATCCAAGGTAAGGGTCCTGAATGGTATTTTGATCTTGATTATCTTAGTGATTAGTTAGGATATTTTCGCTTCAAAACTAACCATGATGCAGGCCCACAAGTGTTTCCAACTTCTACTACTGGTGTTCCTTCTAATCTTTCTGATTCAGATGATGAGGATGACATTTTTGTGGTTCCATCCTACTCCACCACTGTCTCTCCTACTCCTCCTAGTGATGCAACTCCATTGGTTGTACCGAATTCCCAAGTAGCTCTTGACACTCTACTCAAACAACAACAAGAAGATACTACAGCAGCTGCTCAAGGTGGTTTTGAGTTCCCCTTGGCTGAGCCTTCTGACAAAGCTGCTCCTGGTACCCCAGCTTCTGCTCCTAGTGCTAGCTTATCACCTACTGGTACTCCAGCTAGTGTGTCTGCTTCCAATACTCGTTTCTCTAGTCCTACTGATTTGGGGAACCATCAAAAGAAGTCTTCTACCAAGCTGGATGATATTCATAAACAACCGGTAGATGGGATTTTCAACACTGCTTCATATGATGCTGACTTTGTTGGTGATCTCAATAACCTGGCACCAGAAGTGGAGGTTTCTTCCAATCCAGTCTTGCAATCACACAAAGATCATCCTACCACTCAAATCATTGGAGATCCTGGTTCTACTGTCAAGACACGCAGAATGTAGCAGAAGGCCTCGTCTGATCATCATGCTCTTGTGAGCTATATTGAAGATCAAAAGCGTAATAATCATACGGACTTTCAAAACTGTTTGTTTGCTTGTTTTCTTTCACAGGTGGAACCTAGGTCAGTTTCTCATGCTCTTGAGGATCAAAGTTGGGTAGAGGCTATGCAGGAGGAAATGCAGCAATTCTTGTTTCAGAATGTTTGGGTTCTGGTTGACTTACCAGATGGAAAGACAACAATCAATACCAAATGGATTCTCAAGAACAAGAAGGATGCACGGGGTATTGTCGTAAGGAATAAAGCAAGGCTTGTCGCACAAGGGCACACTCAAATTGAGGGCATTGACTACACTGAAGTTTTTGCTCCGGTTGCAAGGATAGAGGCCATTCGTCTGTTTTTGGCTTTTGCTCCTTATGTGGGCTTTACGGTGTTTCAGATGGATGTCAAGAGTGCATTTCTCTATGGCAAAATTGATGAGGAGGTGTATGTCACTCAACCGAAGGGCTTTGTAGATCCACTTCATCCCAAGAAAGTTTACAAGGTGGTCAAGGCTCTTTATGGATTACATCAGGCTCCTAGAGCTTAGTATGAGCGTCTTTCCACTTTCTTGTTAAAGAATGGCTATAGAAGGGGTACTATTGATAAAACACTATTTCTTCGGAGGAATTCCAAGGACATTATCCTTGTTCAGGTTTATGTGGACGACATTATCTTTGGTTCTACTAGGAAGGAATGGTGTGATGAGTTTGAACACTTGATGAAATGCGAATTTCAGATGAGTGCGATGGGTGACCTTTCTTTCTTCCTTGGTCTTCAGGTCAAGCAACAATCGGATGGGATTTTCATCAGTCAAGACAAATATGTTCATGAGATTCTTTAGAAGTTTGACATGGATCCTCTTAGACCCGCAGCAACTCCTTATGAAGTTGCTAAAATCAAACTAACGAATGAGCCAGACCCCCCGGTCAATGTTCACATGTACAGGTCTATGATTGGCTCTCTCATGTATTTGACTGCATCACGTCCGGATATCATGTTTGCAGTAAGTGCTTGTTCTCGACACCAGGTGACTCCAACGGTTTCAAACTTAAATGCAGTAAAGAAGATTTTCAAATATATCAAGGCTCAACCTAAATTGGGCGTATGGTATCCTAGAGAATCACCTTTTGTTCTAGAAGCATATAGTGATAGTGACTATGTTGGTGCTAATAATGACAGGAAGTCTACTACTGGTGGTTGTCAGTTTTTGGGTCGTCGACTTATTTCATGGCAATGCAAGAAACAGACAATCGTAGCTACTTCTTCAACAGAAGCTGAATACGTTGTTGCTGCTAGTTGTTGTGGACAGGTTTTGTGGATCCAAAATCAGATGTTGGATTATGGTTTTAATTTTATGAACACCAAAATTTTTATTGACAATCAAAGCACTATTTGCATTGTGAAGAATCCTGTTTTTCATCAACGGACGAAGCATATTGAAATTCGGCATCATTTTATACGGGATGCCAATGAGAAGAAGCTGATACAGGTTCTTAAAGTTCATACGGATGATAATGTTGCTGATTTGCTGACTAAAGCATTTGATGGTCCTCGGTTTAACCACTTGGTGGTTCACATTGGGATGGTCAATCCTTGAGGTCTAGGATTGAGGGGAGGCTAAGCCTAAGGGGAGGCTTTGTGTACATATTCTTAGGACAGACTAACGTATTGATAGATTTTAACAACATATTATATTGGTTCTGGTGGTGTGTGTTACTTCTGGTGGAGGATATTGCTCACTTCTGGTGGATATAGTCTTACATGACTGGCTTCTGGTCCTCATTGGTCAGCTTCTAGTCATAATTGGTTAGCTACTGGTGGTTCAAAATCTTTCTTTGTCAAGTGGTGTGTGGCTTCTGGTACTGGTCTGGGACACTGTTCATTCCTTTTGTCCTTTGTTGACCACGTGGTGCTCCTGGTCTGACCATTGTGTGCTTTGACTTTTGGTCAACTCTCCCAATCCTGGTATTTACATTTTTAATTAACTATGGTAAATTGGGAGTTGGTAATTATGTTAAAAAGGGCAAGTGGTTACTATGCAATTATGTCTAAATTTGAAAGGGCAACCCCCCATTAATAGGGGTCAATGAACAGTTACTATTTTCCTTATTAATGGTCAACTTAACCCCTTGACTCACTCATTCCAATCAAAACACACACAAAACCGATCCTACTCTCTCCACCCTAACCAAAATCCTTCTTCCATCAATTAATCAAGATCCATGGCTGCTCTTGCTTACCAAACTGCTCACAACCGAGTTGCTTATCTGGGTGATGGTCCACATCGTGATCATTTTGCTGACATTCTTGATTTCATTGAAGCTTCCAACCTAAGGTTTGCGTTTACTGTATGTCCCACTATTTATGATAGTGTTATTCGTCAATTTTGGGCGTCTGCTCGACTTGTGGCTGTGGTTGGTCGTCCACGTGCACTCCATGCTACCATAGATGGACGTTCATACGTGGTGACTGAGGCTTCTATTCGCTCATCCCTTCATCTTCAGGATGAGGGTGGTGTTGAGTCCATCCCCAATTCGGAGGTCTTGGAGGGGATGGCTGCTTTAGGATACGAACATGGGGGGAAGTTTAACTTCCAGAAAAATAGGTTTTCCCCCCAATGGAAGCTTCTGGTGCATTTTCTAATTCATTGTATGAGTCCCAAGTCTGGGAGTTGGGATGCTTTCCCTACTCCCTTGGCTACTGGTCTTATTTGCTTAGCCCAGGGTAGGGTATTTAACTTTTCTCATTATCTATTTGAGGGGATGGTTAGTAATCTATCTAATGTTGGGTCTAGAAAGAAGTTTCTTATGTATCCTAGGTTTTTACAACAAATACTAGTTTGCATTCCTCGTGATAGGACTGAACATGTGCCGTCTAAGCTTACTGCAAAAGTGTATTACAATATGGTCCATGGGTTTACCGGGGAGTGGAGGCCCCTGACTGAGGCCATGTTGGGACTGGCTCAGGGTCCTATGGGTGAGGAGGAGGAGGCTCCTGTGTTTGTTGTGATTGATGATGACCCTATGGAGGAGGAGGCTCCTACTGGTGGTCCTTCTCATGTGGTTGAGGAGGAACTGGTTGAGGAGGTGGTGGTTGAAAAACCATCCCCCTCTAAGGCTGGTCCTTCTTCAGCACCACACAAGTCTCCATTTGTGGAAACTCCACCTCCTAGTCCTGCTCCACACTCATTTGATAAACCTTTTGGTGCTAGTACTCCACAGGTTGACCCGTCTGTTGCTTCGGGCTCCAATGACGCATTCCCTGATCCAAGTTCTCTTGGTGGGCAGGCGGAGGAGCCTACTACACTTATGTCTTTGCTTGATCTTATACGCAGGTATCATGAGCGGATGATTTCATTGGAAGCTGATTTGAACCAACACCGGAAACTTACTAGGGAGTTTGTTCTTCCTCTAACTGATCGCATCAAAGCTTTGGAAACTCAGCAACGACGACGAAAGAAGCATGTGATCCATTCAGATTCTGATGAGGATGGTACGGAGCGTGTTGAGGATGGTTTGACATTATTATCAAAGGCTGCCTTTGCTAATAAAGTGTATGATGATTTGTCGTTTCCTCCAACATCCTCCAGTGTTCCTTCTCTTGGTGCTATTCCCACTCCTATGGATGGTGATTCTGGTCCTGCTGCTGGTTCCAATGCTGGTCCCTCCCATGATTTGAAGGGCAAGGCCCCAATGACTAATGCTCCATCACCATCTCGCAAACGTACCCGTAGACAGCTTGAAGAGGAAAGGCTTGGTGAGGAGGCTGCTCAATGGATTCAAGCCGAGATTGATGAAGCGGATAGGGCTGCAGAAGAGGAGCTTCGACAGCGGAGGCGTGAACAAGTTCAGCACGATGCAATGCATTGGAGTGATAGTGATTGGATGCAGGTGTTGACTATTCTCACCAGGGATTATGCTCAGTTTACAGATCTTTTGGGTGACGATGTTGATGAGCATAACTGCATTCCGAGAGCGATGGTATTGATGCGCAAGCAATAGTTGGCACTTGCTGCGCAGCTTCGTGAGCAGAGAAAGAACCGACCTTTATCAAGAACTGAACAGCGCAAGCAGATGCAACGTTATGTGAAGTATCAGTCAGCTGCTCATTTTAATGCTCCATGGACGTGGGACAGAGTTCGGGCTTTATCCTTTGATGAGCTCAAGGCACTTTATGAGCGTATGGTTAAGCGTCAGAGTCAACCAATTCCGAAAAGATTTATTTACCATCCTCGTGGTGTGACCTCTTCTTCGCCTGCTGCTCCTACTGGTCCTTCATCTGCTCCTACTATTGGTTCTACTGCTAGTCCATCGGTTTTTGTTGCTACTACAGTTGGTGTCTCTACTTCTCCTTTGGTTGCTCCTTTGGGTTCTCCTGCTGGTCCTGCTACCACCACCACACCTGTTACCACCACCACCTTTGCTACTACAACAACTACAACTTCTACACCTGATGTGCCATCTCCATCACCACCGGTTCCTGGAACTCAACCAATTCCTACTTCTGATGCAGCTCCTATTGATCCATTGGGTGGGCAAACTCATGAGTCTACTTCTCCTGCTCCCACTGCTGATGCTGAGGTTACGGTAAAGGTTGAACCCACACCTAGTGATCCCACACCTAGACGTTCGATTCGCCAGAAACAAGCTCGACGTGTTCGACGTGGCAAGACCGTCCCTTATGAGAAGCGTGATCCTGAGAATTTGATTGATGCCGCTTCTGACAGTGATTCTGATTTACCTTTGGGGAATGGAAATATTATTGGTTGGACGGTTGAGCGTTCCACAACTCTTCCTGGTGTGGTATCCCATAGAATTACTCTGAGTGATGGGTCTGTGCGTTTGGCTTCGGGTTTGCAGGGTGTGTTATCTTGGGCTGATCGTATGGATCTTATGGCCTTATATGGATTTGTGGATTCTAGCATGCCTTTTGACCCCATGGCTGTGTCTTCATGGCTTGGTCTGCGTATCTGGGCTGATCTTAAGCTGATGTTGGATGCACCTCCTCATGCTCCTGTTTCGGGTATTTGGAAGGATCAAATGCAATGGGTGATTCAGTGATGGAAATTATATGCGGGTTGTGGGGTGCATATGTTGGAATTAGAATCTGGTCATATGGTTTTTATGCTGACAGACGTGGATTATCCTTTGACAATTTCTTCGATGGAGGCGATGTTGGCTAGTCATCTGCAAATTTCCAATGCTCCATCAGGAAATGAGTCCTCCATGGCCACCGCATTGGTAGGTGATTTGGCTGATAAGAAAGCTGCTTCTGGTAGGTGATTTGGTTGGGTTGTAAGTTTTTTTTATTTTGTATTTTTTGTTCATTTGTTCTTATTATCATTCTTTTCACCAATATGTAAAGTGATTGGTGAATTTTATAGTTAAAAAAAAAATTAAAAAAAAATTAAAAAAAAAATAACTTTTTATATAATATCTGCTTATACTTTTAACACATCTTGGATTTTATACTTGTGAATATGATACCATTTGCTGCTTCACACTATGGGTTCTGGTTACTAAATTGTGATTGTGTTGGTTACTGGTTTCACTTGGTGTTGGACTTGGTCCTCACAACAAATGGTTCTCAACTTACCATGTCTAATCGACAAGAAAAAGTTGATTCACCTTGAGGGTACGGCTCCTGGTGCGATTCTCAAATCTGTTGATGGTTGCCAGGTTACCAAAAACTGGATGGTTTTCACTTGCCATAGTTTTGGACTGAAAAGTGGCTAATCCAAGGGGGTACGGCTCTTGGTAAAGATCTTATCAAATCCGTTGATAGCTGTAATAGCTTGCTTAAAGCTATAGGGTTTTCAACTCACCGATGCTTCATTGCTAAGAGTTGGCGAGTCCAGAGGGGTACGGCTTCTGGTAAAGACATATAAAATCCGTTGACGGCTGTGATGATTTGCCTAAAATCATCAGGGTACTCCCACTCACCATTGATTCACGTTCTAAGAGTTGGGCTGGGTTCTAGTCTCCCAGGGTGATGCTTATTCCATCAGAAAGACTGGCTAGCCCAAGAGCGAGCAGCTACTTGGTAAAGGCTCATCAAATCTGCTCATGTTGCTGAAAAGATTCAACACGATGCTGATTTGTTCCAAGCTTTGGAGAAGCTTCTAGTGTTTCATGTTGCGGCGGTTACTCTGATTCTTATGTTGCTCAGGCTGCTATTTGTTTTGCTGATACAATCCTCGGGCTTTATTTGCACGTTTTCCAGGAAACTTGAACTCAACAGGTCAAATTCAAGTTTAGGGGAGGATTGTTAGGACCTTTGTAATAGTTAAATGTAATAGGTAGACTAGGAGGTATGTAGTTCCTCCTGGTCCTAGTAGTAGTAGGAGCAAGTCCTGCTCCTGGTCCTAGTCGAAGTCAAACTTTATTATTTACTTAATATTCTGTTAGGATATGCATGAGATATGTTAGGAAAGGATATGCATATCAGTTTTACACGTTTTGTTTAATGCTGTATTAGGGTTTCCTTATAGTATAAAAGGAACCATAGGCAGAAGGGTTAGACACACCTTCACCAAACGTAGTTCTAGTGATTATCAATATTAGAAATCCTTAGAAAGGATCAAGTATTTATAGTTATTCTGTTCTTCTATATTATATTTGTATTCTACATTCATATTGTGTATAGTCTCTCTGTGGATTGACTTGTGATTACAGAAGTCATACACCGTTCCTGACAGGCTGCAAGATCTACATCTAGTAGACCCAACATATGTTTTTAATTGTGGCTTTTTCTTCCCATAAGATCAATGCATTAGGAATAAATATTAATTGCAATAAGTAAGGTCGTACGATTTGAAAGGTTACTTAGCCTCCAGCGCAAGATCGTTTAAAAGTTGCTCGGGGTTGAATAGAGTTCATAGCCAAGGCATAACTTATTGAAGCGGGACGCGAAGATTGGTGATCATCCAAAAAGGCCCTAACAAGGCATGAGGAGCTCTATTTTTGCTAAAGATCCAAGATGATGTGAAGTATCATTATTCCTAAATCAATATGAAGGATCAAGACACACGACGAAAAGCAATTACTCCCCTAAAGATCATGGAGAAAGTCTATCAAAAAAGACCCTTACAAGGTATGAGGATAAATATATCCAAGTCCGAAAAGGAAGCGGATCGTTCTATATCAAAATCCAAAGTAAAGATAGAAGAAAAATGATGAAGTCGTGGTCCTAATATGAAGAATTTCTCAAAAACGTCAAGTGAAGAAATTCCAAATATATGGAGAGAAGACCATAATTTCAAGAACGTCTTCCCAAGATTTGAAGTATGAAGTACATGCCAAATATCGGTCCGAGAAAGGTCTCAAATCGTGAAACGAGTTATGCCAAGATATGAACTTAAGGAGATACACGAGAAGCCGTTTTAAAAGATTTTGTCCTTCGGCTAACTATCGATTAAATCGTGCTACTTTGCTTTCGGACTAATAACTACTCAAATAAGTCAATATGAATCACTTGTGATCCATGAAAAATAGTTAAAAAATGTTAGTAACCCATTTCCTTTTATAATAACTAGGATTGCGGGGAGAAAAAGTATTACACAATTTGGACGTATGAGTAGTGTTAGCATTGTGACTTGTACCAACAATGATCTCGTTATTGCACTTAGCATGGAATGTATGACAATCAAGGATGACGAAGTTTACTCTAAGGGACATTTACTTGTTTCTATTCTTTAACCCTATAAGTCACATTCGTGATGAAAATCATACATTATGTCTTTACACATCGTAGTATTTTTGCAAGTCTTTTACTTTTCAATAAAGGTTAATAAAAATTGAACTTTGGTGATGCTTAGATACATTATTCTAGCATTGCGTGAGGGCACGACAATGGCTTAGTATGGGGGAGTGATGAGATGGCATTTATACATGATCTCATCGGTCTTTTCGGGCTTTAAATGCATAAAAATGTCATAAAATACCATATATATGCTTGTGTTTGTTTACCTGTATATTTTAGGTATGGATATCGTGAAAAAGACAAAAGATCACAAGAAACAAGGAAAAACGGACACGAGAAACGAAGCCGTACAAAGAACCGGGCCCTAGATCATGAGTTATACAACAAATACCCTTGAAGACTTGAAGACATGCAAGATTGATCCTCAGTGAAAGAAGAAATGACACTTAAAACCCTTGTATATTCATAATTACAAGATTGGTCCCTTAAGTTTGTCAAAATTACACAAATGGACCTTCAACTTTGAAGAAATGGCAAGTTTAGTCCCTCAACAATTCTAAATGGCCAAATATGGTCCCTTATGGAGTTAAAGTTACATTGAAGACCTTTGAAGATCAACAATGTCCAAGATCAGTCCTTGAATTATCCAAAAATGGCAAAAACAACCCTTATAACCCTTTTTCCAATGTTTGGTGTCAAAAATGTAAAGTTTTGAAAGTTATTAACAAAGGGAATTCGTTTGTGTTGACTGAAATACTTGATTTACATTCTTTCCCAAAGAATAAGGCCTAAAGCTGTGCAAATGAAACATTTAAACCAAAAATGCGCCAAACACACGACTTTCCCCCAATTTCGGATCAAATTCACCACTGTTCACCTTTTTCACCACCCAGAAATTACTCCACTTAAACAAAGGGTAATTTTCAATTACCCTGGCACATGTGTGATTCACATGTGCAGAAACTCATCCCACATCAAAACCCTCACTCCCACTCACCATGGACCCCACCCCCAATTCCCTTTCAACCAATCAAAACGCAACTTCACCTCCAAGTTATCCAACATGGCAAAATCAACAGTTGAGAGTCATTGCTTCATCACAAAGCCATATTAAATGGATTGGATCATTTTGGATAGCTCACAACCAAGAATCGTCTAGAAGACCTCAAGGACATTTAGGGAATTTCACTTCTAGGGTTTATGAATAGTGCTAGATTGGCATTTGCCTATAAAAAGACTCCTCAACCTGTGAGAGAGCTTTTGTTCCAGATTTTAGCTTTTAAATCTTTGTAATTCCTTTTTATAAAATAAAGTTTGAATTTCTGAAATTTTTGAATTCTCATTTGTTATTTATAAAAGTTTGGTATCTGATAAGCTAAAATCTGAGTTCCATATTCATGTTTGAAGGTTTTTGAAGCAAGGTTTTAGTTGATAAAGCTTGGGTTTCAAAAATCAGAAAGTGCTTGTTTATTTTGATCTCACCTTATTGTTTGTTCATCTTAGCAGCATTGGAAGCTGGTACTTGTTCTGCTAGTACCTCAGCTCAAACAATCCAAGGCCAGGATGTAGGTCTTAGAGGTTTGCATCCTTCTCCCTTTTCATTTCCTCTTTAAATTTCTGAATATTTGTGATTTTTGTTTGATTGTTCTTGAATATGTGTTTTTGTGGTTGATTATTGTTAATCTGGCATTGTTTGATGTTTATGAGTGGTTATTGACTTGATTTGTTGGTTGAATCTGGATAAGCCTTTGAAAATTTGTCAAAACAGGTTTTTAAGGGGTGTTTGGGTTAACTGCATAAGTAGGTTTTGAGGTTTGATAAGTGTTGGTTTTGTGCTTGTGGTTGTTAGTACATGTGTATCTGATATACTTGGTCACTTATCTACAATTTTTGTGGTTTGAAACACCCAGATTCATAATAGGGCTTAAAAATCTTGTTTACTTGATATTTTTGCCTGTGGTTTAAGGGACACCTAGATCTAATCATAGACTAGGGTTAACAAGTGATTAAACTAGGCTAATAAAACCAGGGAAAGAGATCTGGATGCTTGAAATTGGATTTAGTGTCAAATAGATCAGCAAAAGTTTCTGCATATTCACCTTGTTCTTATCAGTAACTGCTTGTGCTTGATTCTGCTTATTTACTTTGATTCAGTGTTTGATTTAAGTTTGTTTGTGCTTATTCATAGTTTATATAGCTTGTGTATGCATCCTGTTGAATTTGGTTGGCTTATTCATGCTATATCTGCTTATTTGTGCATAACTACTTATTTCACATGTCTTTGCAATATCTGGTGACTGTTTGATTGATTCTGGCTTATTGTGTGAACCAAATTGTGGTTTTCTTGTTGATATTGACTCCTTGTGATTCACTGATCACAAGGGTGCCCTTGTTTCCAATTGAATCCAACTAAATCTCTCTAAAAAGCTTAGTCAAATAGTCAAAGCAGTGGGAACCAGTTCCTACTGAAAGTTCCCCCTGCTAGTGTTAATTGGGTTTCAGCTTATCAATAAGCTAAAATAGCTTATTTTAACCAGCAACAACTTGGATTTTGTAATAGGTGCTCATCATTTGACCCATTTGTTCATACTGGAGCATTTGGTGGGTTGACTTTAGGGTTTGACTAGAAAACCAACTTAATTGACTTTTTCATAAGTGCTTATTGGCTTATTCTGGCTTTTTGGTTTTGCTTATTGGAATTTTGTTGATTGTTTTGGCTTATTGAGTTCATTTGTGACATTTTGCAAGTTGAATCAAGTCCTGAGGTGCCTTATTTCTCAAACCCTACTATTTTGTCTTTTAGTGAAATTGTACTTTGCTTATTTCTGGCTTATTGAGTGTGCTTTTTCAAAATTTCTTTTTACAAATCTCTTAAGCATCCCAAAAGAAGGTTGTGTGTCAAATTAGAGCTTATGGCATTAGCTTACTGTTTAATGGGCTAAAAAGCCCAATAAGGATAAGCTGTTTGCTTAATAAGCTGTGATAAGCTCACTTTCAGCTTTTGGGCCTTTAGAGTTTTGTGTTTAGAATTAAATTTTTAGTCAGATTGGGCTTTTCCAAGTTAATTGGGCCAGGTTTGACTTTTTGGGCTAAAAAGCCCATTTAAGTGGACTGTTTTTGGTTTTGGCCCATTTGAGGGCCCAATAGGGGTATTCTAGTCATTTCACTTTCATTTTCTGTTTATTTAAGTTAAAATAAACTAGTTTGCATGTTTTTAAATTTTTTTATAATTTTTGAATTTTTAATATTATTTTAATATTATTTTATTATTATTTTTCAAATTTCACATTTTTCAACTTTTTACATTTTTCTTAGCTTAAATACATTAAAATAGGATTTTTGCAACTTTTAGAATAATTTTATCACTTTTAGATTAATTCTTATAATTATTTTAAGTTTTAATGGTTTTTAAATCATTTTAAATAGTTTTTATTAGTTTAAAAAATTTCTAAAAATTGTTTTTAATCTTTTTAGGTCATTTTAGAGGTTTACCATTTGAAAAATCTTTATTTGGGCTTTTTGATAATTTATTTGATTTTTAGGGCTTTAATTAGCATTTAAAATTTGAATATATAATTATTTAAAAGGTTTGAAAAAGTTTTGATCATTGGCAAACTCTTAGTTTATTTATTTTGATTTTTGGTGAATTTTTGGTAATTTTTAGAATTAATTTTTATTTTAGCTTGTTTTACGATTTTACGTTTTGTCGTCGTAGTATTAATTTCACGTCTTCGTCATCCTCTTTTCTCATCCCCTTCTAAACCAATTATTAATCTCAAATCATTTACATCTTAGTCGCACACATATACCTCCTTGGGAAACGAACTTTGAACTTCATTGGGTCATTAACACTTGGTTTCCTAAAATCATTTGTTCAATACTTACCGCTTTTACACTCCTTTTCTTAAAGGATGTAATTTTACCACAATCAACACGCTGTTTTAGATGGGCAAATGATTGTCGGGTTAGCTACCCGTTGTTTGTTGTAGTAAGGTAACAATGTCATGCGGCTTATAATAATCCAATTAACGAAATACTGTTTTATGCATTGAATTACGATATATTGTCTGACTAGCAATACAGGGTCTTATCATTGATGTTATGTTCGTGTTTTGGTTTTATATAACCATATTCATATAACGGTTTTTATTTAATCTATACAACGTTATAAACGTATTGTATGATGTTTTTAACGACAATGGTTCGTATAATGATTTTGAAGGCGAAAGCCTATATTATGATTTTGATAAGGATTTGTATAAAATGACTTTGGCTATTTTATGGCCTGTTACAATGATTTGTACAAAATGATTTTCGGTAATAATTTTATACCGATGTTATATTGATGGATTTTATTAAACTCTATGAATTCACTCGGCGTTATCGCTGACCTTTTCTTTAACATGTTTTATCTCAGGTACTTGAAGGTAATTCTCGGGAAGACAACAAGAATTTATGGCCCACACTTAAACAATAATTTCCATTCAAATGCTTTGTAAAACTTTGTATGAAATAATATGACTTAGGACCTATGTAAAATTTGATATTTATGAATGGAAATGCTTTATTATTAAACGACACGATTTTTAAGCGTTGTCTATGATGTGAATAATGTGTTATCCTGTAACACCAACGAGTCTTCCGCTGTATTGAGTTGTATAAATTTGGGGGTGTTACACGGTTACTTGGGACTACGCTACTCTGATGAATGTTTTAGGAACGATAAATTTGAAACGTCTCTTTTCGAGTCGTTCTTTATAAATTGTGTGTTTTTATACCATTGTTTAGCACCCAAAGATATATTTCGCTGCGTGCAAATTTGGGGGTGTTAAAGATTGGTACCAGAGCCATGAGTTATAGAGAACTAGGTCTTTATTTTAAAAACCTAAACTATAACTGTCAGTTTGTATTTTTCAAAGAGTCGGTGCACATGACTTCGCGTGACTTCAGGTTCAAGCTACTTCTGAAATTACAATCTTAGTATGCGTTATTACGTATCCTTTTATTGCCAAGTATTTGTAAATAAATATTATGATCCATTTATGGATATATATTTATATCTAGGATCCCTTTATCGATATATATTTATGTCGTTAAACTTTTCGATAAAAGTTTATCATTTATTAATGATTAATTTAAATAAATACAATGAATTTTCAAGATCTTTTTGTATTTATTTTTGAAGTATTTAAATTGCTTTTATTGCAAAATTTTATTGTATGACCTTACATATCTTCATCTGCGTGTGCTATGTTCATTGTTTAACCCTTTGAGATATTTATAAGATATCCAAATTGTTTTCCGGTTGTTTGTGCTTGGACGTCTTGGAACGTAATCTCTAGACCATTGTGTAGCTCAATGTGTCCTTGGAATAGACTAACCGCTATCGTGTGAGTCACACATCTTGAAACATTTCTTAAAATCGTGTTGAATAATATCATGGTTTTTCATAATATTTTGATGATTTTTATCACCGTTTTACACGGTATGCGAAGATTTAATTCATTGACATTTATATGTATCGACTCCGAAATGTATTGTCCGCTTATATCTCGGTGACGTCTTCGTCATTTTATAAATCATCATCTAGATTATGGCGCTAGATTTAAATACGATTTTACATCTATAAACTTGTATTATCCTCTTTCATTAACCTTCTTGCTCCCGGAACGCAACCTATGAATGTTCCATTCTTTTCTTGTCATGTTTTGTGTTTTTGGACAATCGTGGCACCAAGGAGATTTGCCTACTTTGCACCTTGAAACTTAAATTACGAACGTCATTCACCGTTTTGCTTCCTAAATTTCGTGTTGAATACCTTGAAGCATCTTATATCATCCATTATGCTATATTTTTATTTGATGCTCATTATGAGATTTATTTCTCATTGTTGTAAAATCCACAAGACATGTATATATATATATATATATATATATATATATATATATATATATATATATATATATATATATATATATTTTGAGCCGTTAGGAAGTGTCGAAAAATATATTTAATGGAGAAACTGCAGGGGGTGTATAAACAGGTCAAAACTTAAAAGTAAAACATGCGTTTTTTTAAATAAAATAGTCAAACTTGTACAGAACTTGCAGGGGTATTTTGGTCATTTTGTATTGGGTTTCAGGTCTCGGGTAAAACTAGAAAGTCGTCTGAAACGTCGGTTTGCATCAAAATGCTTTAGGCTCCGAGTCTTGGAGATGTCGTTTATCGGGTCAATTAATCGGCTCATATTAAAAGTTAAATCTGTTAGAAAATTCAGAACATGAGTTTTAAACGTTTCTAATCATTTTTGATTTCATTTGAGATCGTAAAATTTTAACAAATATTATTTTACAACTAACTAATACTAGTTGCATGTGAAAATGTTTAAAAATAGAAACATTACAGGATTAGCAATTACCGGATTAATGGTGTAATTTGAAAATGAATAATATACTTTCTTAAAAGCATGTTGTGTCGAGTATCTTACATAGAATACACATATGGATTGATTTATTCTTTTTATATATATGACTCATTTGTCATTCGATGTTATTTTATTTTTTATTTTCTTCTAACCTTCCACTGATTTGGGTTGAGTTTTGAAGTTTTGCCTTCACATTCTTCTTCAACATTCTCATCACGTGTCTCATGGCGTTTTCGTCTAAACCTTATAACCTTTTGAAACCTTAACAACTTGTAACCATTTCATTGATTGTTTTACGAGCTACTATTTGCCACTTTTTACAAACCTTTGGTTACTTTATACGTTGTCATAATGTCACCTTATAAATAAATCTGATAATGTTTTACGATTATTTTCACCAATTGTTTTTACTTTGGTCTTATTAAATACTTTTAGTAACATTAAAAGTTTCTTATTGAGTATCTCACAAATTACTTGTATCCTATAAATTTATAAACTATCTTTAAATTCTATTTTTCAAATGGCATGGTTTATATATAAACATAAGAAACGTAATACTTTTCGACGAAATGGAGCACTGCATTGCTATTCCTAAATTATACATGGCCTGATCACCTATGTCTAATTTAGAAGGAGCCATGCTAGGCTGAATAGTAGTCACCTTAAAAATCTTGATAATAATCAACTTTTTACTTGTATTTATGCTAAAGATAAATAAAATGAAATAAAGTGAAAAGAAGTTTTGAAAACCTTTATTTTTTATGCAAGTAGCACAATTTCTATGCATCCGCATATGTTTTCTTACCTTCTCTTGAACGAATTACGCGCTTACGAATACGTTTTTACTCGACGATCATTTTTCAACTTGTTACTTCATTTTATCTTATAACTGATTTCTTTTGACAGTTCGTCTAATTACTGACTGTTGATAAATGACTTGAAAGTCTTAATGTTTTATCCTTCCTTCTCGTCCAATCTTCTTTATGCGACTGGGTATATCTTTGGAATGTCTCCGCACGTGAATAATGAATTATTACTGGAGTGATTTATGTATATCCGGGATGACATCCGTCACTCTCGTTTGTCTCGAAATCCACTCTTGTGAACCGTGCTTGGACTTCTCTCTTTAAACACTAACATCGTTCATTTGATTTGTTTTAATTACAAGTGATTATTAGGAATTTTCTTTGATTAAATTTTTGTATGGATCTTATTTCCGATCGTGTATCGACCACCGCTAAGTTAACGAACTGATATTGGTGAACCATCGACCGCACTAACAAAATCGACAACTTGTTTAATCTACTGTTTCTTATCGTCTTACCATCAACGCCTTTATTTTATTATTCTCTTTAAGAATTCATACAACATCTGCTTCGTCCTCTTTTGTACCGTTGATTTCGTACTAATTGTTGACCATTATTCACATTCGTATTCGTTTGTTATCTTGTCACATTTTGAAACCCGAATATATCCCATTTTTATTTTGAAATAATAAACACCTTTATGTATTTTTATAACGTATTATAAAATTTTCATGGAACGTTTATACATTTTTCCAATGATTTTCAGTTATCGAAATAACTATCACAAGTAAATGTCAAATTTATAAATCATATTTTATATAACTAAAACTAATGTTTAAAATGAAATTATGCTCTATCTTTTGAACTAAGTGACTTATCATACTTTACTTTTAATGTAATGAAATTACCGGTTTAATTTATATTCCGAATAATGATTTAATTTGGAAATTATATTTTCTAATTGTAACCATCAATATGAGTTTAGTTAATAAATTCATGTCATCCTTTCAAAGCTTCTTAAGACGACCAAAATAAATTTTGAAGCTATTTTACTTCTATTTTTAATATATCATCTTTATCAAGAAAGTACCTCAACTGAGTTTTAAGGTAATACAAATCCAGGACGGATAATTGTGACAAACGTTATTTTAATATTAATACTTAATTCATTCTTCGCTCTCATTTTTCTAGTATTATGAATTATTATGTTTTACGGTTATGTGAGTCGAGATCCCTCGTCGATCGTCAACCTTAAATCATTTTACCACATCTTGTCCGTTATTGCGTTTATTGAATTCATTTTTATCTCGTTATGTTCCTCGTATTGAAGATCACTATTTTATTCTGAGTTTAAAACGAATCTCGGGAAGCAGTGTATAAGAAGAAACGATAAGTGTCACCAGGATTTATGCGTGTACTTGTGGAATGATTGAGGACCGAATCTCTTAATGAATGGAGTTAATAAATTCGTTACAACCTCGAGGAGCGTGTTGAAGCCGACACCGCAAGTGGAAAGACTCTGGCGATAAAGTGGTTATTATCAAGGGTTCATTCAAGGTTTTCTCGATGATTAACGGTGGAGATCTATACTCGATGTTTATGTTCGACCTTTTATTTTTATGTACTTATATGGTGTGTGATATAGTCAAATGATCGTAAGTTGAGAGAACTTGAGACGGCATCATCCGATGACGTCCGGTCATGTAGAACACATATTATGTAATATCTTTTTTACTTTCAACGACGATGTTTATTGAGACTTTAATGCGCGTTGGCGAAAGTGAGATGGTGTCTTTGTATTATCTTTTGAGTAGGGACCCGCGTGTGAGCACCCTCCGATGACGAAAATGTTTTTCTTGTTAGTTCTTTTTGATGTGTGTCCATGGCTATCCGGCCGATGGATATCCTTTAATTTGAAACCTTCCTTTTAACTGGACTAACCCGAAAATCCTGTCATCTATTCATGTCGTCGAATGAGCTTCGTGTGATTCGTAAAATTTTCATGTGTCGAGCTTGACGGGTGACTGGTGGATAAGGATTTATTTATTCCTTTTTGGTGAGATACAACTTGACGACAAGTTGCGTTTTGTAAAAGAACCAGTGGAGATCGTGGATCGAGATTCACGTGGGAACGTGAAGACTTCTTTATAAGGAATGCCCTCATCCTTCCGGGTAGTGAACAACTCGTGTATGAGGTGAGTTGAGCGCCGGGACGTCGCTCCCTTAAGGTGGTGAGGATGTAAAACCCGTAAAAATAAGGTCATAACTTAATTCTATTTTCAATTATTCTGAAGCATTTTATAACACTAAATATTATTATGTTTAATGGTTTAAGTTGAAACCGATATTAAATATTATATTTTAATATTTTCACGAGTAACGAGGACTACTAGTGAACGCGATACCGACGGATGCCTAAAATTTTATATTTTATTATCGATCGTTTCGATATTTAATACTTTCGACGATATCGTTTTAATTACGTATCGAGTCGTTATATTATTATTTTTCGTGTGCGTTGAAACCTTTAAGTATTTTTAAGAAACCCGAGTCCCGTAAACATTTTGAAAATTGACTAATAGTTATTTCCCGCTTTTTAGCTAACTATTTTCATTTTTAGCCACAACTATTGCCAAATTGCAACCAAGGTCCCTACCCCACTATATATAAACCCAAATCAAACACACACACACCATTTCACCACTTAAAAATTTTCACTCATCATCTCTTTCTCTCTCTAAATTGCCGAAACCCACCACTACACCCCAAACACATACAAATTTCAATTTAACTCAAGATTTAGGATGAATTAAGCTAAACTAAAGCTAGACCCATTCTTATTTTTGATCAAGGATCACACTGGTATAAGAAATTCTTACATGCAAGCACTTTTTATTTTCTTGATGTTGGTAGGTAGAAACCATGATCATGCATGGTGTTCTTGGCATGATCAATGGTGGTTCTTGCTAAAAACTTTGTTAAAAACTTCATTTTGATCTAAAGGTTTTTATTTTGATGATGATTTAGATGTTATGGTTCATATATGATGATGATAGGGTATAGAAATGATCATTTCTATGGTTGGTTTTGATCAAAAAGTTGATTTTGTACAAGATTTTAATGGTCATTTTATAACAGTAAGTAAAGTGTAAAATCCGAATTTTTATGTTTTGAAAATGGCTTGACTTATAGCCTAGGGTTGTAGATAGTTTTATTAGCTTCGATTTGATATAAGGTAGAGCTTCTAGCTCCAAACGAGCGCGAAGTTATGATGTTTTGAATGATCGTGTACCGGGAGACGAGTATCGGCACTACAAATAGTTGTTGTCGATATTTGGATTGAATCTCGGGGACTCTAAATTGAAGTTTTGAAATATGTAACCTACTGATAATGAGGTGTTTATTTTATAGGTTGAGTTTACTTTAAAACCCGAGTGTCGTTTTTTGTAAACGGAGTTGTTTAAATAAGTTAAAACGGTTGTATGAAAAATTAACGTAAATCTGTCCGGATTTTGTAGTTTGAAAATGAGTCGGGTAAAGGACTTTAAAAGTAATTTCATTTGATCAACTTGTAGGAGGACTTTCTATATATAGTAAGTTAGTTTATCGAGTCGTTTCATAAACGGTTGACGAGTTTAAAAGGGGTAAATAAGCTAGTACATGTAGTATGTACCGACGGACTTTGTTAAAAGTATAAAATGGTTAAGTAAATGTGTAGTAGAGTATAATGAAGATATTTATATCATTTTCTCTCGAGTTTTTCGTGATTTTATGAGTCGAGTTTTATATTCTTATGTATGGTTTATTTCTCGAGTCTATTATTAATGAACGCACCTCATTTGATAGGTTGCGGTTCTCGTGTTTGAAAGGCATCATCTATCGTCGGCGATCGTCTCATTACCGCTATTGACTAAGGTGAGTCTATAGCCTCGCTTTATACTAGTTATTAAATGATTTTAAACCCGCGAGGGGGAATACATGTTTTTATAAACTTAGAACACAAGTCTTTTATGGTATGCTTGTCCCTCTTTGAATGCACCCGTGGTTGCCTTTAAATTGCATTAAGTGATTGCCATTGTTAAAGCCTCAGTTATGGACCGTTAATTAACCTATGATGGGTTAACCGCTAGTACAATTAATAGATCTATGGGGGAAGCCGCCCCGGTTCAGTTTGTGTGGACTTGTCACATAAGCTTAGGCCCGACCTCCACACTGTTTGAACATATTGTATTGAGAAGTCAGGTATACGGCAATGTACCAATAATCTGGAGGTAAACCGAAAATTAATAAATCTGTCGTCTTATTAGACTGATATGGAAGTTTCTAAGGGCTCGGTTCCATGAGCTTATTGCAATTTATGCTATATACAATTATTATTGTTGATGCAAATTATTATTCAATGCTTATTAAGCATGCCACAAACTTATAATCTTTGCTTGTGTTCAAATTGATTACATAAACCTATAGATTTCACTCGGAATTTTTGCTGATTGTTTTACTCACATGTATTTCAGGTAATCAAGAAGTGGAAGCTTGGAGGTCACGGGAATGAAGTTGTGCACTGCTTTTGTTGTTTAAACTCTTTGATTTAATTATTGTTCCATTTTTAAAACAAACTAATATGTTGTTTTAACTTACCTTTTGGTGACTATTACTTGGGACTACGCTACTCTGATGAATGTTTTAGGAACGATAAATTTGAAACGTCTCTTTTCGAGTCGTTCTTTATAAATTGTCTGTTTTTAAACCATTGTTTAGCACCCAAAGATATATTCCACTGCGTGTAAATTTGGGGGTGTTAAAGTCAGTTTCTTGGGAGTAGGTTGATCTCTTGGCAATGCAAGAAACAAACAGTGGTGGCCAATTCTACTAATGAAGTAGTGTATGTTGCAGCAGCTGCTTGTTGTGGGCAAGTCTTATGGATTCAAAACCAGCTGTTGGATTATGGGTATAATTTCATGCATACCAAGATTTTTGTAGACAATAACAGTACTTTATGCATTATTAAAAATCATGTACATCATTCTAAAACAAAACACATAGAAATTAGACATCATTTTATAAGAGATTGTTTTGAAAAGGGTTTAATACAACCAGATAGGGTTGACACAGAAGAAAATGTGTCTGATTTATTAACTAAACCTTTTGATACTGGAAGGTTTCAATACTTGGTAACAAGTATTGGAATGATCAATCTCACTTAATATGTGTTTTGGGGTCATATTGTAGAAGTATGTACAGGATATGCGTTGTTATTGGTCTTTTTGAAAAGCTAGATTTTCCACTATATTTGTCTAACGCTGACAAAGGTTATCTTAACGCTGATAAGTGTTATCGTGACGTTGTCAAAAACATGTTAGTTTTGTGGTTTTTGATCTAAGTGTGCAGGCGTTGTTAGCATTGTACCATTGGATACATAGTTGCTTATGGATCCTTGGAGAATAATTGGCGCATGTTTCAATTTATGGATGATGGTTGGAATATTTATATTCTTATCTTGACATAAATTTTTATATCCATGCATATTATTGGGCAACATATGTATCACAGTTTAGAGAGAGGTTTTAGGAACCTTTAGGACTTTTGGGTATTCTTATAATACTCTTATCACAATTCTAGATTGTGTCCATTAGTGAGTATGAGTTAGTTTACTAAATAATGAGGCACTGTAGCATGTAAAGTTGACATACTATGCATGCTGCCAAGACCTTTTTGGCCTAGAATTGGATGTGGTCTGTTGGGAGACTTGGGAATGATTTATAATGGGTTTACCTGGGAGTTACAAGGAATTTTATGAGATAACTTAATTGTTAAGAATTTTGGTTAGCAAGGGACACTAGAGGACTGCTATGTCTATCTTGCATAAGCAAGTGTGCATAACTGGACAGTGCTTGCCGCCCTATAATAATTTTCAATTTGTAGGTTATCTTCACTAGGATAAATTACTTTGTTAAGGTCCTTTTTCATTTTTATTACTTTTATTTTTGGACGCTGACAAATACTTTTCCAAGCATTGTTATGACCAATTTAGACGTTGACATGGCTTTGGCAAACGTTGACAAGAATATAGCCGTTGGGCGTTGATGGATTATTTTTTACCGTTGAAACTCATTGGGACCTACCCAGTTGTTATTTTTGACGAATTTTAAGGCCGTAATTTTGGGAGTAGATAACTTTTAATTAATGCACAAGATAACTTATTTTCTTTTCAATATTTTCATCATTGTATTTTGAAAATACTTGCCTTATTTTTTACCAATCACATGTGCCTATCTCTCCTATAAATTTGGCTCCTATTTTTAAACAGGGTACTTCATATTCTTGTCTAACACTTTTTCTCCTATAATTCATCTTTCTTCAATAATTCACAAACAGCTTTCTTCAACAATGGCACCAAGTTTAAACCAAGTGACTTGGTATTGGGATTCAGAAGTCAGCACAACATGATTGCTTATTTGAAGGTTGATGATACTTTGTTTCCACAATACACTCAGATGGTGGCGTATTTGAATGCATCTCCTCTTAGGTATGCTCTTTCTCATGCTCCTCTCATCCCTGTCACTCATATTAAACAGTTTTGGAACACTGTTAGTTCCTCAACAATTAATAATGTGACTACATTAACAGCTATTGTTCATGGGCGTACTTGGGTGGTTACTGAAGCCTTGGTTCGCCAGGATTTGCATTTTAATGATGCAGATGGTATAACCACTCTCCTTATTAATGAAATAGAACAAGGACTTCGGGCTTTGGGGTATCCTTTCCCTGATGAGGGTACTTTAAATAAATATCATAAACAAGAATTTCCCCCAGCCTGGAAGTACCTCATACATGTCATCCTTCAATGTTTGAGTCCCAAATGTACTGCACATAATGAAATTAACAGATCCATTGCTAGTGCAATTGTGTATTACAAGTGGGAAAAAGTATAATTTTTCAAAATTAATTTTTGATGGCATCTGTAAAAACAAAGGGAGTAAGATGACTTTGGCTTATCCTAGATTTTTGAAAATGGTTTTTGATGTGCAAAATTACTGCACAAGGGATCATGATGATTTTATGAGATCCCTGTGCAAAAGAAAGCTATTTTTAGTAAGATGAACTCATCCCCTCACTGTGAATTACCCCTTACCCAAGCTATGCTTGCTGTTATTGCAGCAGCACAACCCCAACCAGACCCACAATCACAACTTGACCCAATACCAGAACCTTTGCCTTCACCTCAACACATGGAAGCTGACCAAGAATCCTTCAACACTAACACGTTACATGTTGGTGTTGACACAAGTAATCCAAACATTGACACCTTTCCTTCACAGACCCAAACACCCCTTAACCTTCAAACTACCACCCAATCCACATCATCTTCTACACCCCCTGAATATAGGTTGATTAAACGCCCAAGGACTACTAGAGTGTTCTCCTCTAGTGATCCTAGCCATGTTGCAGAGAGAACCACCACCACAAGGGTGGTTGGTGCTATGGATGAGGTTGGGACTATTGGTACTAGCTTAAATGCATGCCAAGCCAGTCCTAACATCTTTAAGACCTCATCCATGCCCCATGACTCTACTGTGGGAGGTCAAATACCCATTCTAGATGAGGGCAGATTGGAACCATACACATTGATGGAATTGACGACTGTCTGCATTAGCTTGCAAAAGCAAAATGCAGACCTGGTACAAACAGTCAGTACACAAGGCCTTGAACTCAAGCAATTGAGGGAGTGGATTGTCATTTTGGAGGATGCTAACACTAGGCATGGAATGGAGGAATATTTCAAAGGGGAGGATGAGCAGATCCATGTGAGTGACAAAGGCTCACATGATGGAGAATCTTTGGGTGTTGCTGAAGCCCTTACTGAATTGAAGAAGCAACCAAGTTTTGATACATCTTTGGTTACTCCTACAAACTTGAACTTGTCTTTTACAGCTATGATGGAGCAGTTCACAAGAGGCGCTGAGACAAGTAAGTTGGGCGTTGACAAGCAAAATTTGAACGTTGACAAGAGTAAATTGGGCGCTGACACACAGAATTTGAGCGTTGACAGACCTGCAGATATGGTTGATGTATTCTAGTCATCAGCTATCATCAAAGAAGTGTCTTCACAGGTACCATCATCATCTTTACCCATCATTGATCCATTAGATAAGGGTAAAGGAATCATGGTAGAAGTAGAAGTTCCAAAGGATGTAGCACAAGTAGAGTTTGATTCAAGGTTGGCTGCACAACTTGTGGAACAAGAAATAAAGAAGGTTGGTGAATCACCATTTGTTGTCACTTTTGAGGAACAAGAAGGAAGTGATGAAGGAAGTTCAGATTCAAGTGTGATGATAATTGAACAACCAGAAAGACTTGAATATGGTGATGACTTGGCAAGAGAGAAGCTTATAGAGTTAACATTGCAAGTAGACTTTGATATGCCAGAAGTTGTTCAGATGTACCATGCTTGGGAGAATAGGATTATGGAGAATCCAGATTTGACAATTTCAGACCAAATTTGGGGATTGGAGATTCTTCTAAGAGTTCAAAAAGACTGTAAGGTAATTCTGAAGCATAAGGCTAGCAATGTTTTCTCACTGCTGAAGAGGGATAGAAGGGAGCTTTATTACATGTTACTCAGATGTCATGGAACTGGACGGACCTTCAAGAAATTGCAGGATTTATCCTTTGAAGAATTAGAGTACAAGGCTTAACCCATTTGGGCAAGAGTGCAGGAAATGAATACTCTTAGACTTCTTTTAGATGAGAGGAAAGAAGAATTTGCAGAAGAGATGGAGATTCAGAAGGAAATGATTGTTCCAAGGGCTTTGAAGAAGGGAGTTCCACTTGAGTTCCCTAAAGGTTTAAATAAAGTGAATCCCAGTGAAGCTGTTCTTAGAATAAGCATTAAGCTCTCACCCATGGAAGCTTCAGATATGGTACAAGTGTTACCTCTTGATGCCAGAAACCCTATCATTAGCTATGAGGAAGATGCAAGTGGGTTTTGGAAGATTGGCAGATATGGGAAAGAGGTACTCACATTTACTACTCTTATGTCTCTCTTTGCAAGTATGGATAGGGAAGACTGGGCAGACCTTTGGAGGTTGTTACTGGCCAAGTATGAGACTGAAGCTCCTACTTCAGTCAATGGAATAAAGCTTTGGTCAACATTCAACAGAATGTGTGCACCAGAAGAAGAAGATCATGTTTGGAAGGATCTTGAGGATGATATCAGTGGACTTCAATGGCATTTGTATTCAGCTGCTGGTGTATTATTTGAGTTCTACAAAGTTTGCTGAGTATCTTCTTGTAGATGCTGAGTATCCCATGTCCAAAGAAGTTTTGGACAAGATGAAGACAATACATCTGGAAATTGACTATTCAAGTGACGTGGCCAAAGATTTGATTAGGCATGTTTATTACCAATATGATAAGATTTGTAATATTCCTCCTAGTTCTTAATTTTTATTCAGAAACTTGATTACTAGAGTAGATATCAAGTTTAGGGGAGGATTGTTGGGAATAAAATGTAGCTAGTACACTTGAACGCTGACAAGAAGAAAACAAGCATTGATAAGAAGAAAACAAGTGTTGACAGATCAAGCGTTGACAGGAAGAAGTCAAGCGTTGATAGGTTGAAGTCAAGCACTGATAGAAAGATATGGTCTACGCATATTATGTTTCTAGTTTGTTTCTAGTAAAGATAGGATCAACAATGTATTTTCTATATTTATATTTACCTAGAATAGCTGATACGTAGACTCTTGTACAAGGCTTCTTATGTCCATAAAAGAAGACCTTTGGGTTTTGTTTCATATAAGTTTTCCACACGTTTAACACTTTCATTGAAAGCAAGTTTGTTATTATCAATCAAGTGAAAGTTTGTTTTACAATTGTTTGTGTGTTCTTGTTTAAGTATTAATTCCGCATAATACTTAATTTGTTTTATATACAACAAAGTTTCTCAACGTGTTTAACTTGATTTAATCTCATTTATACAAGCTAAATCGATCTAAGTTTGGGATCAACACCCCTATTCGTTCTTATGGTTAAGACTTGAGCTTAAAGATTGTGTTGTATCATCTTGAGAAAGTTTTTGAGAACCTCTGGTGTTTCATCTTTGGACCTTAAGAAGAAAGTCCATGTGTATCAAGAGTAATCATCAACAATCACGAGAATATACTTTTTCCCGTTAATACTCTCTACACGCATGGGACCACATAAATCCGTGTGTAGAAGTTCCAATCGTCCTTTTGAGCTTGGGGTAGTCTTTGTTTTGAAAGACTTCCGTTTTGCTTTCCCCAACTCACAAGAAGAACAAAGATGGTCTTTGACGAATTTTAACTTAGGAAGACCGGCCACAATATCATTCTTCGAAAGCAAGTTGATGGTGTCAAAGTTGAGATGTGATAATCGTTGATGCCATATCCATGCTTGAGAGGATGAAGCTTTCGCCATTAAGCAAATTGGATTCGATGAAGATGTATCTTGAAGAGTTACTATGTAGAGATTAGAACCACGAGAACCTGTAAGAAGGTCATTCTCATCGTAGTCTCTAACATAGCAAGTAGTTTTCCGAAAAGCCACTTCCAAATCCGCATCACAAAATTGACCAACCGAGAATAAATTGTGATTCAGTCCCTCGACGTCATAAACCCGTTTTATAGTGATATTCCCTTGAACCAAGTCTCTATATCCGAGTATCGGTGCAAACTGATCATTTCCAAACCGTACCTTACCCAAAAACTTCTCCACGAAGTTAATTAGAAGCTTGAGATTGCCTGCCATGTGCTTTGTGCACCCATAGTCCATTATGAATAGAATGATCTCGATGAGTTGCATAAGAGTTAGAAGACAATGTAGAGTTTGACAAATGGGAGCCCTTGACAGAAGTGGGTTCCAAAATATTAGTAAGCCTAGATTCTAAAGGCAAGCTAACATTCATAGACCCAATTAGAATAGTGGTTGTCTTAGGTACCCATTTGTATCCGGGTGGTGTAAATCTTGAGTACCCCCGTTTACATGTCCTACTCATGTTCTCATAAAGCTTCTTTAACATGTTTTGTTTACGCAGAGTAGTGGATTCTAACGCACTTAGTTTCTTAAGTGGTTGAGCAGTGGATTGGTTCAAAGTTCTTGTGGGTTTTATAGTACTAGTGGGAACAAGAATACGCTTCCTAGTTCTAGCATTCACGCCATTATGATTAAAAGCACAAGCATCATGATTGACAGAACGAACACATTTAACACATTTAACACAAACAAATTCAACAGTCGAAGTCTTAACATTCAAACTGTCATTACATGTAGTTACAGACGTTTTATTCTTAGAAAACTTAAAATTCCTATGGTGGTCCTTCCATCTTCTTCCCTTGACTATTGTTAGACATGACTCCGTCTTCATTTCTAGTGCTCTTAAGCTTTGGTCCGCTAACGCTAGTAGTGGGAGTTACTCCTGTAGAAGAAGACACACGTTGATTAGTTTTCCTAGTATTCTGAGGTAACCGCGATGTTCCAGTTCGAGTGGACCTAGTGTTCATCTTATACATTCCAGGTGCTATCACATTTGTGCTCTTATCATTTCCTAGATTAGGCAAAGTCTATGGGAGTTTGCCCAAAATAGATGATTTAGGGCATTTAACCGCATTCGGTTGACGAACGGTGGATGGTTTACCCAATTCAGACTTTCCTTTCATTTTCTCAATGAGTTTTTGTAACTCACTTATGGCTATGTCTCTTTCTTGTAGTTGAGCTTTCAAATCATTTATTTCGAAACCTTTTTCATTTAAGTCTCGAACTGAAGAAGCTGCCATTTATTGAAACTTTTTATGATTATGAGATTTTTCACCTTTTTGTAAAGCAAGTTCAAGAGAAATGGAGTGTTTCTCAAGTTGGGAAAAACTTTTCAAAAGTTTGTTATATGACTGGATTTGTTTCGAAAGCTCTACTTCAAGACTGCGACATTTCTCGTCCGTTTCTGACACTAGACATACTACATGACAATATTGATCAAGATCGGTATACACACCAAGTATAGCATTCATATGGTTAGCATAGAAGTATTCCTTAGAAAGTCGATCAATTTCGTTAGAAAGTTGGTGTTCTTGTGTCTTTAATTCAATTTGAAGAAAATCAACTTCATCTTCAAGAGATTTAACATAACTTAAATCAGTTAACATTTCCTCAGTGAGAGCGTTATAAAACACTTCCACATTGTTTGAAAGATCGTCGATGGTTGGAACAATACATTGTTGAGTGACGGCTTCTACTTGTGGGTTAGATTTAATATTCCAAACAGTATCTCTAGAAACTTTTTCATAATCGACGACACCTTTGTACAAATTTAAAACCCCTTGTTTTATAAACTCAAATTGTTGAACACTTTTACTTTTCTCATCCCATTTTCGTTTTTCATCCGAAATTTGTTTTTCTAACAAAATTGATTGCTTTTTGAAACTCCTTTTTGAAGAAACTTTCTTTTGGGGTACATCACTTGGTGGTGGAACTCTATTATACATCTTTTGTTCTTTGGAAAGTTATTTTTGAGGAACAAACTTAATAATGATCAGAATCAGAAAGGTTTATTAAGTCACTTAAGTTCGATGGACTTTCTTCTTGTTGACGAATGATTTCATCGCAGTCAGGGGAAAGCATAAGAGCAATATTATCAACATAACAACCGATATCATAAAGAGCAGGCTTGGTGCTTCGAACTTTCTTGAGATATTCAGGCTTGACAAAACTCATTTTCATATTTCTATTGAGCATATTCATGGTTTGAATAGACTGACCCGTTTTGTAAACAATGTTATTTAACGTTTCGACTCCCTTTTCCAAAGCAAGAATTTTTTCAATATCCTTTTCTTCACGAGTTTTATAAAGCTCAGTTTGTTCTTTTTTAATCGATCTAACTCAGTAATCTTGAGTTTATGTAGCAGCAGTTATTCTTCAAGTTTTGATATCTTTTGTTTTGGCATATGAATTTCGTGTGTTACTTCAGAACAATATTGATCGTTGAGCACCTTACGTTCATATACCAAACCATTAGCTATTGCAACTCATCGATCAACTTCTTTTACATAATCACACTCTTTAAGCCTGTCTATCTCCTCGGCTAATGATAACGCTCAAATCCAACATATTTTCTTGAGCGTTATCCATATATTTTGCATGTTTTTTTGTTATACTAACGAGCTATTTAGCTCAAATATGTGTGAAGTTGTGTTTTGTGTTGTTAGTTAGCCAAGAACAAGAAAAGTGAAGAAAAGAAAGAATAACTGACGATTCATGCATATACGAAGGAATCCCGACTAGCTACAAGCCTTTGAAGATCAATTCTGGGTGCAAGAACAAATGTTTCCAAGGAGCATACAAGTCACTCAGCATGGAAGTTGCCACTGGCGGAATACAAGTTGCCACCATCAAAACACATCCAACTTGCCACTGGCAAGAGTGAAGTTGCCACCATCACATGGGAGTTGATTTGCCTCCATCATGAGTGAAGTTTCCACCAACATTTGTCTAGACAAAATTGTGTCCACATTCATGCAAGCTTCTTTGGAGCATTCTAGAACAACTTTGGCTCCAAGCATACACCTTTGGCTCCAAGTACATTTCATTGGCTCCAAGTTCATGCATTGATGACCAAGGCCTTAAATCTACTATAAATAATACCCTTGGGGTCATTGTAACATATCAATCTCATAACCAACCTCATTATTCACCAAGGAAACTCTCCCAACCTTGGAGAAAGACCCCATTCCCGGATTTAATATTGAAGTGCCAAAAAGTGACATTTTTGGAGCTCCAATCATCACAATAACCTTGCCAAACTCTAAGGGATCATTACCCTTATCATTGGTAGTGTTTCTTGATACCTAAATCACCACCAAACTTCACCAAACCTCTCCAAAAACAGTCTCAAATATCAAATACGAATTTCAAATACATAACCCGAAAGACCACATAACTTGTAGTCAATTGGAGGCCTAAGGATTACTCTAATTCCTTCATTTACTTATTGTAATAGCACTTTGGTAAACTATTTTTATTATTTCAAGAATGATTTTGAATGTCATGAATATTATTCGTATGAGTTTCGTTGAAATAATTATAGAGTAGTTTCATATACACTTGTTTGGATGAAGTCGTGACATGAGGATTGTTTATGTTTTATTATTGTTTTGATCAATTTCATGTTATGTTTGAAATCCAATTGTGCTTAAGTTCCGTTCTATTTGCTTATCATACTTGATTAGTTGTTGATGATTTCATAGGTCGAAAAGGTTATCATTCACCAACTAGTTATAATCGTTTTGTCTATGGATGATTACCTATTGTATTGACCATTTCTATAGTGGTATGATTATGCAGAGGAACATAAGTGTAATTGTTAATGATTTTGTGAAACGACTGTGAATCAAACTTGTTAAACTAAACATAGTCTTGAATTGGTTGATTTGTCTTAATACTTGATTTGATTGTGTTATGATCAAACGCGTTGGTTATATACTTTAAAATCAAATATTGGAATTTGTGACCATCATCTTCTTTACTTGTAATCAATTTGTCAAAACCATCCTCATATGAACAATCTAAATGTTATGAACTAATCCAAGCAAGTGTTGTCTTTAATCTTATTGAATTAGCTTAATCATCATATTCTTGCTACTTGTTTACTTATTTTGCTTAATTGTTACTTGTATGGTAATTTTGGGAGTGACAACCATTTTTACCACTAACGTTACATTGTTACAAAGACTTTTTACAACCGAAATCACCCAAATCCTAGTAAACGACCTCGGCTTACCACAACAAGCTAGCTTCAAACGAAAGGGTCATACTTGCCCGCGTGTTCTTAGCTTATTTGGAAATCCGTGTATAAATTTAAAACATGTGTATACTCACAAAGAACACATTAAGTTTTTGGCACCGCTACCGGGGATTTGTGTTTTGTGCTTTTCATGTTTTGAATCTTTGTTGCATATCGTGTATCGTTTAATCTCCTTTGTGCTTATTTGTTTTGTGCTTATTTGTTTTGTGCTTATTTGTTTTGTGCTTATTTGGTTTATAATCAATTGTGTTTAAATTAAGCTTTTTAGTCCTTACTTCATCAACCCCACAAAAGTTTTTTTTAAGTGTTCTTAATTTTTAGTTCCTAAAAAAAATCAAATTTTAACCAAGTTGCCGCCGGCAGACCCATATTGCCGCCGGCAACACCACCTCAGAAGCACCTTTGCCCCCCGGCAATGTACTCCTGCCGCCGGCAACCTTCAACAGAAGGCGAATTGCCGCCCGGCATACCCCTTTTGCCGTCGGCAAATCCAAAAACGTAAAAAAATAATAATAAATAAATAAAATAAAATAATAATGATAAACATAAAAAAAATTTGCCGACCGGCAAGGCATTTTGCCGCCGGCAAGCTTCAAACAGAACCCGAAAAGTCGGCCGGCAACCCCCTTTTTCCGCAGGCAACGCTAAAAAAAATTGTTGTCTTTTTTATTTTCAACCGAGCCTTACTCAAACCCGTTCCTAATTGTGTTTTAACTTGTTTAACATCCGTTTTTCGATTTTATAACCAATTATCCTTATTTTATCATATCCCACCCAACCACTCCGTTCTAATATTTTGTACCTCGTTCGTATTTCAATTCGCCACGGTTTATTCCGAAACCTCGTGTTTAGAACCCGAAGTCATTCGAGTCGTCCGGTTTGATAGATTTGGTACAATAATTTATTTGCGTTTTTTTTGTTCCTTTAGTTTTTTTATTTAGAAAAACAAAAAAAGAAAAATATATATATATATATAGTAATAATAGTAGTAGTAAAAAAAATCTATAAATATATATACAAAAATATTTTTGGTCTTATTTGTTTTATTTAGTTTATTTTTCTATGACGTTTTGCAAATCACTCCGGGTTTGTATAAACCCGCGTTCTTGGGGAAAACAACTTGTTCGTCCTTTCCAAAAACTTAAACGTAAAATCTAATATAGGACGACATCCGATAAAACACCAATCGTACCCCTTGAAATTGAATCACCCGAACCATACATCAAACCACCGTTCATCAAAGAATTCTTCGTCATCGCCTCCAAAGACGACGTGTTGGACACCGAAGTCGAGAAGATATTCGAAAATCCATTCCATATTGAAGGAATCTCATCCTATGAAACCGAATCCGATTCCTTATCCGTTATCACCATTGATCCCGATGATCAACCTATGTGGTCAAATACTACGATCGTTGCTCCAACGCCTAGTTAATCTATTGTTCAAATCCCTATTTTGAACAATTTCACTATCACGAGTACCCACATGAAAATGATTCGGGAAAACCAATTTGATGGAGAATCCCTATCCGATCCTCACCGACACGTTCTTGATTTTCTTGAGATTAGTAGCCTTTTCCAATATGGTGAAAATCAAGAGGAAGCGATTAACTTGAGGATATTCCCATTCTCATTAACCAAAGAAGCTAAGATTTGGTGGAATGAACTTGATGAAGGAACAATTACTTCGTGGAATGAATTAAGAGAAGCTTTTATAAGTTGATTCTTTTCATCCGCAAAGTTTAAACGTCTCCTATGCGACATTCATGACTTTCACCAACTCAATGATGAGACTCTCATTGAAGCTTGGCTCCGAATAAAACATATGCTTCGCGCTTGTTATGCACATAGTCTAACCACGAGAACGATAATTGAAACATTTTATCATGGCTTAGACGATCCAACTCAAGTATCTCTCGACGCTAGAGGAATCTTCCTCTACAATACTCCGAACGAAGCCTTCCAAATCCTCGAGGACAAGCTCTTTCTCAAGCTCGATTATTCGAAGGATTCTTATGTCGAACCAAACCCAAAAACCGCTGTTTCTGCCGGTGGAAATAACATCATCTCCGATCACACCGTGTTGATGGAGAAATTCGAAGCTCTCGCTAGGCTTATCGATTCTCAATTCCTAATCATAAGGAATGAACTAATAGATATGTGAGATGATCGTAAAGACGATCACGACTCACAAACCACCATGAAGGATGACACGCCGACGTGTGAACCTCATGAAGCGAATCATGTCGAAGAATATCACCTACAATATCACGACTGAAATTCGCATTCCTATCTTACCCTAAACCCGAACCGTCCCATTCCTCAATCTCGACCGCGAGATGTGACGTCACACTCATCACAATATCACCAAAAACCTGAAACCTCGACGGAGGAGATGATGAGAGAATTCATGGCATGGCAAACGGAAGAAAATGAACGTGTTATGAACAATTTGGTTGACTTGGAGTTTCAAATCAATCTAAACTTCCGAAACCACACAGCCATGATCGAAGACTTGAAGACAAACACCGATCGTGTCGAAAAGCAAATCCAACATACCAAGTCCCTTCCTCAAATCACCAACACCAATACAAGATTCGATCTACCCTCTATCCGAAACGAGAGTGATAAGGGTGATGTTGTATTCATCAAGGAAGAAGAAGAACCTATTACAACCATGCCAAAAGCGAACACCATCATTTCTAACTCAACTTTTCCCAAGGATTGCGTTGTGCATATCCCATACAAAAAGGAGAAGACGTTTGAACATGATGTAATGTCGATTCATGACGTTGAGTTGAAATCAATAAAGGACGTTGGAAGTAGAAGAAAGAAAGAGAGGGACGACCATTATGTACCGAAGAAGCCTTTCAAAGTTTGGACTATAAATGGAGAATTGCTTTGGTTCAAAGATGATAATTATCAAAATCAATGGCACCCAACCAAAGTTCCCCATCTTAACCGTATCATAAAAGAATCCTAACATCGAGGGGAAGAGTCTAGTTAACGACTCAATAATAAATTAAGCGCTTCTCGGGAGGCAACCCGTGCTTTATTTGTTTGTGTGTTTAATTTTGTGTGTTTAGAATAAATATGTACACCCCAAAGTATTTTTCTAACTTGGAAAATCTTAAGTGTGAGGGGGTGTACATTGCTAGTAGTGTTTTTATATATCTATGTGTGCTTGTTTGTCTGTTTGTTATGTGTGCTCGTTTGTTTGTTTTGTTTTGTTTTGTTTGAATAAATGCAGCAATAGGTAATGGAGGAGGATGCATACACGGAGAAGGAATGAAGTGTCAAGAACCGATTGATCTCACAAGCTTATGGTGTAGCATTGCATCACATGGAGATCAATTGCAATTTCTAAAACCCGGGAAGTTTCGTTTCTCTTTGACTATTTATTTATTTCCTTATTTTTCATGCTTTGAAGTTTATTTCTAACATTGAGTCCAATCCAAAACTTAAGTGTGAGGGAGAATAAATCGGAAAACGAAACCAGTTTTTGTTATATAAAAAAAATAAAGGAGAGTGTACACTTGTTTGCCCTTAGGATTTAATCTTTTTTCTCACACGTTTGTATGTAAATATGTTTCAATAATCATCCACATGGTAAAAAAAACATAAAATAAAAAAATAAGTTTTAGTGAGATCACACTTGTGTGATAAAAGTGTATATGCGTGTCAAAGAGGCAACCTTAGGAATAAAACCCAAATAGCCTTTTTCCATTTTCCTTTTAGCTAGTTGCACCCATTAGCTAACCATCAAAATTAACCCTTTTGTTAGCACTCTCGTTAGTGCTAGATACCCTTAGAACACCCATTGAGCCATTCTTTTCATTTTTGTTAAATCCACTAAAAAGGAAAAAAATATATATAACCTGATAGGTGTAAAAACACCCATCCTTTTACCACTTATTTCTTGCTAAAACAAGGGTATTTGTTGGATAAATCATGAACTAGGGCCTGGTTTTTTGTACGGCTTCGTTTCTCGTGTCCGTTTTTCCTTGATTCTTGTGATCTTTTGTCTTTTTCACGATATCCATACCTAAAATAAACAAGTAAACAAACACAAGCATATATATGGTATTTTATGACATTTTTATGCATTTAAAGCCCGAAAAGAACGATGAGATCATGTAAAAATGCCATCTCATCACTCCCCCATACTAATCCATTGTCGTGCCCTCACGCAATGCTAGAATAAAGTATCTAAGCATCACCAAAGTTCAATTTTATTAACCTTTATTGAAGAGTAAAAGACTTGCAACATACTACGAAGATGTGTAAAGACATAATGTATGATTTTCATCACGAATGTGACTTTTAGGGTCAAAGAATAGAAACAAGTAAATGTCCCGTAGAGTAAACTTCGTCATCCTTGATTGTCATACATTCCATGCTAAGTGCAAAAACGAGATCATTGTTGGTACAAGTCACAATGCTAACACTACTCATACGTCCAAATTGTGTAATACTTTTTCTCCCCGCAATCCTAGTTATTATAAAAGGAAATGGGTTACTAGCATTTTTTAACTATTTGTCATGGATCATAAGTGATTCATATTGACTTATTTGAGTAGTTATTAGTCCGAAAGCAAAGTAGCACGATTTAATCGATAGTTAGCCGAAGGACAAAATCTTTTAAAACGGCTTCTCGTGTATCTCCTTAAGTTCATATCTTGGCATAACTTGTTTCACGATTTGAGACCTTTCTCGGACCGATATTTGGCATGTACTTTATACTTCAAATCTTGGGAAGACGTTCTTGAAATTATGGTCTTCTCTTCATATATTTGGAATTTCTTCACTTGACGTTTTTGAGAGATTCTTCATATTTGGACCATGACTTCATCATTTTTCTTCAATCTTTACTTTGGACTTTGATATACAACGATCCGCCTCCTTTTTGGACTTGGATATATTTATCCTCATACCTTGTAAGGGTCTTTTCGGATAGACTTTCTCCATGATCTTTAGGGGAGTAATTGCTTTTCGTCGTGTGTTTCGATCCTTCATATTGATTTAGGAATAATGATACTTCACATCATCTTGGATCTTTAGCAAAAAAATAGGGCTCCTCATGCCTTGTTAGGGCCTTTTTGGATGATCGCCAATCTTCGCGTCCCGCTTCAATAAGTTATGCCTTGGCTATGAACTCTATTCAACCCCGAGCAACTTTTAAACGATCTTGCGCTAGAGGCTAAGTAACCTTTCAAATCGTACGACCTTACTTATTGCAATTATTATTTATTCCTAATGCATTGATCTTGTGGGAAGAAAAAGCCAGAATTAAAAACATATGAGTTTTTGAAAGAACATTTTCATGTTCTACGTTAAGCATGATCACTTGTCTAACTCTATCATCTCTCGTTCTTCACAATATAAAGACCTCTAATTAAAGAGACTCGTGAATACTTAGCCATGCAAGTCAAAATTAAGCCAAATTTGGATTAGCTTTCATTAAGTCTATATCAAATCAAAGTTTTGGGTTTTCAAGCCACCTATAGGATCTTGCACTTTCTTGGACTTTTTCAAGCTTAGAGAATGCATTTTATAGTTCCCTTGATAAGTGACTTTCTAGGATCAATTATAGGAACTTGCGAAAAGTTCTTGTTCTTAACCCGTATGAGCTAAGACTTTCGCGTTTTAAAGATCCCTATATAAAAGTGTAGCAAAAATTGAATTGAGCGGGTTAAGGAATGTAAATGGCTCCAAATGCCTATCAAGTCAAAAATTAGCTCTTATTCTACCCATCAGAAAAGATACATTCGTGTCTTAAAAACACTTATGAAAACTAAGAAAAATTTTAAAATTTGGCCATTTTTAGCCTTATTAGTAACAAAAACAAAACCTTGAAAGTTGGAAAGCGTGAGGGCGTAGCAAAGCAAGTACCTATTCACCCCCCCCCCCCCATACTAAAAGTAAACATTGTCCTCAATGTTTTGAGTCTAAGGGTGGAGCACCCCCATACTAGAGACGAAGAATTGAATGCTTAGGATCTAGCATGGAAAGGGTGATCAACAATATATCTAAAGCCGTTTATTAAGTATGCTAAAAGATAATTGTTAGAACAATAAAGGATATGTCAATGGATTCGTGAAAAACTTCTTCAAGCAAACGATGGAGGCTCACGTAAACGAACATGAGAGTCTTAAATCGTAGATGATGATGATGATCTAGATAACACAATCACAAACAACCACGAGAAAACGAGTTGGAAGGGTACAAGTCCCCTTATTAGTGAATAGTAAGCATAAAAGGATAAGCATGGGATCTCCCCCACGAGGCACCTCGTTTTTTATGAACGAGTCATGAGCTCGACTCGATCCCCTCAATGCTAATTATTATTGGGGAAGGTGACTTGGTCGAGGGCAACCATTGAAGGAATTTCCCCACCAAAGTAGTGCTTAAGCCTATGTCCATTCACCTTGAAACTAGGACCATCATCTTGAGCTAGCTCGATGATCCCATAAGGAAACACTTGTGTAATGGTGAACGGACCCGACCAACGAGATTTCAATTTCCCGGAAAATATCTTAAGTCGAGAGTTAAAAAGTAACACTTGATCACCAACGTTAAAAACCCGGTTTTTAATCTTTGCATCATGAAACTTTTTAGTCTTTTCTTTGAAAATCAATGAATTTTCATAAGCATTGTCTCTTAATTCATCTAATTCATTCAATTGTATTTTCCGGTGATCTCCCGCGGTCTTCAAGTCCAAGTTTGCATGCTTAAGGGCCCAATATGCCTTGTGCTCCAATTCAATGGGCAAATGACAATTCTTCCCATAAACTAACTTATAAGGAGTGCAACCGATAGGTGTCTTATAAGTGGTCCTAAAGGCCCATAAAGCGTCATCGAGTTTGTCAGACCATGAAGCACGATTTTCTCCAATTGACCTCTCTAAAATCCTCTTCAAAGCTCGGTTCGAAACCTCGACTTGCCCACTCGTTTGCGGGTGATAAGCCGTAGAAAGACGATGAGTAACTCCATATTTCTTTAAGACCTTTTCGAATTGGTCATTACAAAAATGGGTTCCACGATCGCTTATAATAGCTCGAGGGGTTCCGAACCGAGAGAATAGTTGCTTCAAAAACTTCACTACCACACGAGCATCATTAGTAGGCAAAGCCTTAGCTTCCACCCACTTAGAAAGGTAGTCCACCGCGACGAGGATATACTTGTTACCATGAGAGGATGGGAACGGACCCATAAAGTCTATTCCCCATATGTCAAAAATCTCACACACTTGAATTATGTTTTGCGGCATTTCATCACTTTGAGACGATTTTCCTTGACGTTGGCACGAATCACATGACTTCACAAGTGCGTGTGCATCACGATAGATAGAAGGCCAAAAGAAGCCGGCATCGAACACTTTCTTAGCCGTGAGATTAGCACCTTGGTGACCACCCGTGGGTCCCTCGTGACAAGCTCTAAGGATATTAGAAGCTTCGGCACCAAACACACAACGTCGAACGAGTTGATCCGCACAAACCCGAAAGAGATAAGGGTCGTCCCAAAAATAGAACTTGACGTCACGAAAGAATTTTCGTTTTTGTTGTGTCGTCATACCCTTGATTATGAAATTGCCCGCATGGTAATTTGCAATGTCGGCAAACCATGGGGTGGTGTCTTTAGAATTCACTATACCGAGAGTCTCGAGAGGATATGTTCCGGTGATTTCCTTGTTCTCGAAAACATCTTTGTGAGGATCTTCTAGACGAGAGAGATGATCAGCCGCTAGATTCTCGGCTCCTTTTTTATCAAGCACGGTGACATCAAATTCTTGGAGGAGGAGCATCCAACGAAGCAATCTCGGCTTATCATCTTGCATAGCTAAGAGATACTTAATAGCCGAATGGTCGGTATACACGATGCTTTTAGTTAAGACGAGATAAGGTCAGAATTTCTCAAAAGCATAGACCACGGCAAGGAATTCCTTTTCCGTTGTGGTGTACTTTAATTGAGCATCGGTCATTGTCTTACTAGCATAATGGATAGGACGAAAATGCTTGTCATAATGTTGCCCTAAGACGGCCCCTATAGCATAATCACTTGCATCGCACATGATTTCAAAGGGTAATTCCCAATTAGGAGCAACAAGAATGGGAGCTTCGGTAAGTTTCCTTTTGAGAGTTTCGAAAGCTCTAACACAATCCTCATTGAAGTTAAAAGGAGCATCCTTCTCGAGAAGGTGTGTCATAGGTCGAGAGATTTTCGAAAAGTCCTTGATGAAACGACGATAAAAGCCCACGTGGCCTAGGAAACTCCAAACTCCCTTAACGGTTTTGGGATGAGGTAACTTGGCGATGACGTCTATCTTAGCTTTATCGACCTCAATCCCCGCTTTCGACACCTTATGTCCTAAGACGATTCCTTGTTTACACATAAAATGACATTTTTCCCAATTAAGCACAAGATTGGTTTCTTCACAACGTTTGCTCGAGATTAGATAAACACGACGTGAACGAATTGCCAAACACCGAGAAGTCATCCATAAACACTTACATCGACTTCTCGATCATACCGTGAAAAATCGCCATCATACACCGTTGAAACGTACCCGGTGCATTACAAATTCCGAAATGCATCCTACGATAAGCGAACGTTCCATAAGGACACGTAAATGTAGTCTTCTCTTAATCACGAGGGTCGATATGGATTTGAAAGTAACCGGAAAAACCATCTAAAAAGCAATAGAATTCATTTCCCGCGAGTCGCTCCAACATTTGATCCATGAAGGGCAAAGGAAAGTGGTCTTTACGCGTGGCGTCATTTAACTTTCGGTAGTTAATACACACCCTCCAACCGGTCACAACACGAGTGGGAAATAACTCGTTGTTTTCATTAGGCACAACGGTCATTCCTCCCTTTTTAGGGACACAATGGATTGGGCTCACCCATGGGCTATCGGAGATAGGATAAATCATTCCCGCGTCAAGTAGTTTTAAGACTTCCTTTTTAATGACATCGTGAATTTTGGGATTCACCCTTCTTTGACTTTGAATTGCGGGTTTGTAGTCCTCCTCCATTAAAATCTTGTGAGTACAAAATTTTGGGTCAATACCCTTAATGTCGGAAATTTTCCACGCAATTGCCCTTTATGAGCCTTAAGAACTTTCAAGAGCTCGGTTTTTTCATCATTAGCAAGATCCCTTGCAATAATAACCGGCAACTTGTCATCACCTTCCAAGAATGCGTATTCAAGGTGAGAAGGAAGATCTTTCAATTCAAGGATAGGTGGTTCCTCAATTGAAGATTTTGGTTCAACACTCATAACTTCCATCGGCGCAAGAAATGGTGGAATAGAAGTATCATCACAAATCAACACCTCATCTTTATTGTCGATTTCATTTGAAGTGAAATCGCCTCCTTGGAATGGAGTGAGATTTGGTGTAGAATTAGCAAGAATCAGATCCAAAATAGTGGGATTGCCACTTGACGAGCTATCGGAAAAACCTAACACTTCTTGTGAAAATTCATTGCAAACCACATCAACGATGTCAATGTGATTGATGGTAGCGATTGCATAAACATGAGAAGGTTTCGATTTTTGAGTAGCGTTTATAACAAGTTCCTCTTCGTTGAATCTCCAAGTGATAGTTCTTGCATGAACGTCGATAAGCGATCTCGAGGTGTCTACAAATGAACAACCTAAAATTAGAGGAACTTGAGGATCCGCGGGGATGTCAACTACTATAAAATCAACGGGATAGTAGAACTTCCCCACTTTCACGAAAACATCTTCGGCTACTCCACATGCTAGAATCGTAGAATGATCGGCCATCTCGATAGACATGTTCGAAGGAATAAGAGCCGGAAGCGAAAGCGATTTCCAAATGGAAAATGGCATCAAATTAATGCTCGCACCAAGATCGGCCAAGGAGAGGCATTCTTTCATATGTTGTATGTCACAAGGAATGAGAAACTTTCCGGGGTCACCAACTTTTTCCGGTATGCGGTTAAGATAAACCGAAGAACAATTAGCAAGCTTTGAAAGCTTTTCCTTATCGCTCATCATACTTTTAAAAGTGGAAGCGAAACGAGGAATATACAACAACGCGTCGGCTAAACTCACATCAAAATGCACTTGTTGAAACATTTTTATAAAAAGCTCGATTTTTTGTTTGTTACGTTCTTGCAATTTCTCTTTGTTTCGTCTCGAAGGGTAAGGTAAGGGTGGTGTGGGTTGGACATTAGGCAACGGCCTTGGAATCTCGGGTTCCATGATTGGTATTGGTTCAACTGTAGGTGTGGTTTGAGCGGTACTTCGTGGGATTGTAATATGCTCCTTTTCGACCATCACCTCGGGTTCTTTCTCGATTTCCTTCTCCGTAGAAGTACTTGGACGAGAGATTGGTTCTTTGAAAGTTTTACCACTTCGTGTAGTAATAACCTTCATTTCTCCCTTCGGGTTTGCAATGGTATCACTAGGAAGACCACCTGAGGAAGAGGGTTTACACATGATTGCTTCAAACATTTTATCCATTCGGTCCTCAAGTTTTGATTGCCTAGCATCCGCTTTTAACAATTCTTGCTTAATCTCATGTTGTCATTGTTCAATCTTTTGTTGATTTTGTTGAAGACGTTGAACATTTCCTTCCATTTTATTTGTATGAGTTTTAATTTCATTAGCAAGTTCGTTTTTAAGCTCGTTTTTCAAATCGGATCTTAAGCTAATCATCTCACGTTGCATGTTATCAAATTTAGCATCATTTGCTTTAGCATAATCCAAAAACTCTCCTTGAAGATTTTTAGTGTGAGCATTTTGAAAACCTTGTGTAGTGTTTTGAAAATCACGGTTTTGGTTTTGATTTGTGACTTGTCCATTCCCGCTTTGATAATTCCCCTTGTTGTAGTTACGTGAATTGCCTTGGTAATTACCACCTTGGTTGTTCTTTCGATAGTTATTAGCATTTTGATTTGGTGGATCTTTATTTGGGCGGGAACCTTGGCCGTTTTGGTTTTAAGTTCCCGTTGCTACATAAGCACTCGAAGTGTTACCATCCGCGGTAATACACTCGGAAAGATCATGAGCTCCACCACAAGACAAACAACTCTTAGCAACCGCTTTAACCGAAGCGGAATTTGAAGCTTCTTGAGCTTTCCAATGGGACATAAGATTAGCAAATTTATCGAAAAACCGATTTTCCTCATTAGCTTCATCATGTAAGGCATTAATGCTACGAGACGATGACGACGATGACGAACCCAAATTGGCAACACTCGGTGTGTTACGAGGGCTATAAACCTTAGATCTATTCTCGATAATCTTTAAAGCTTCATCGGTCGTTTTGCACAAAAATTAACCACCCGCTGCGGCATTCAAGTAATCTCGTTCATGATCATTAAGCCCATTATAAAAAGTATCAATTTGATGCAATTCCGAAAAATCATGGTGTGGACATTCATGTAACATTTCTTTAATGCGTTCCCATGCCATTGAAAAACTTTCGTTATTTCTTTGCACAAATCATGAAATCTCATTTTTCAAATGTGTAGTTTTAGATAGGGGAAAAAACTTGTTCACAAACTTAGAAACGAGATCACCCCATGTCAAAATTGAATTTGGCGGTTCTTTCTCAAGCCAGATTTTTGCGGGTCCATCTAACGAGTATGGAAACAACATCATCTTAATGGCGTCATGTGGAATATCCTTAAACTTGCTAGTAGCGGTGAGACTATTAAAATTCCTTATGTGGTAATGCGGGTTGTCTTTCTCATGACCTCTAAACTTATTTGCTTGCAACATCGACATTAAACCCGTCTTAATCTCGAAATTATCCGCAAGGATAGCGGGAATCACAATGGCCTCTCCAAAACCCTCGGTGGGTGCTTGTAGCAACTCCGTTATAGTACGATTAGCCATGACGACTTCTTGTTCTACAATAGGCTCAACAATTGGAGGTTGTTCTTCAATCAACGTCTCTTGATTAGCTTGCTTTTGAAGACGTTTACGAGCTCGTTTTGCTTGATTACGAGTGATCATAAACTTCACGAAGAATGGGAGGTGAGCAAAGAAGATTCTTTTTAGGTGTTTTGTGAATTTTCAATTTTTTTTTTTTTGTGTTTTTGATTGTTTTTAAATTTTTTTTGGATTTTGGTGTATCTTCGTAGACAACAATCTACAAAATCTCTCCTCGAATCAAACTCTTGATTAAAGAAGCCTCAAAGGAATGAAAACGATCACGTGGAGTGAACGCCTTCGAATGACTTTAGAACTTTGGTGAAAACCAAATTGTTCAAGAGGGTTTAATCACAAAGAAACCAAGCAAATATATTATACGTAATAATACTTTGGGCGGCAAAACCCTCGATTAGCCTTCAATCTCAAAATACTCACAAGCAAGCGGGGAAAAGAGGCAGCGCGAAGCACTTAAGAGCCTTTTTCCTTAGGGTATATTTTATAATACCCGCCTTATACCCACCTTATAGTTCGTATTTTTCAAAATCGAGCTTCTCGAAAGTATTTATCTATTTTTGCCTTTTTCTTTTTGTTTGAGATTCGAATACAATAATTAGGAGATCAAATCCCAATTAAGGTTGTGTTTTCACACTTTTGGAGATACTTTGTATTTATTGTGATACTTAATACAATATAGTAATAATAATTTCACAAGAAAAACCAAGAAAACCGATAATACGTATTAGTAGATTTCTACTAATACAAATACTATTTATGGTTAATATTAAAAACAACTAGACAAATTAATCACGACACACCTCCCCGGCAGCGGCGCCAAAATGATTGTGGTAAAATACGTCCTTTAGGAAAAGGAGCGTAAAAGCGGCAAGTATTAAGTGATGATTTAGGAAAATCAAGCACTAATGACCCAATGAAGTTCAAGTTCGTTTCCCAAGGAGGTATATGTGTGTAACTAAGATGTAAATGATTTGAGATTAATATTGGTTTAGAAGAGGATGAGAAAAGAAGATGACGAAGACGTGAAATTAATACTACGATGACAAAACGTAAAACCGTAAAATCTACACAATTAAAAATTAATTCTAAAAATTACCAAAAATTTACCAAAAATCAAAATAAATAAACTAAGAGTTTACCAATGATCAAAACTTTTTCAAACCTTTTAAATAATTAAATATTCAATTTTTAAATGCTAATTAAAGCCCTAAAAATCAAATAAATTATCAAAAAGCCCAAATAAAGATTTTTCAATTGGTAAACCTCTAAAATGACCTAAATAAAGATTAAAAACTATTTTTAGAAATTTTTAAACTAATAAAAACTATTTAAAATGATTTAAAAACTATTAAAACTTGAAATAATTATAAAAATTAATCTAGAAGTGATAAAATTATTCTAAAAGATGCAAAAATCCTATTTTAATGTATTTAAGCTAAGAAAAATGTAAAAAGTTGAAAAATGTGAAATTTGAAAAATAATAATAAAATAATATTAAAATAATATTAAAAATCCAAAAATTCTAAAAAATTCTAAAAACTTGCAAACTAGTTTATTTTAACCTAAGTAATCAGAAAATGAAAGTGAACTGACCAGAATACCCCTATTGGGCCCTCAAATGGGCCAAAACCAAAATCAGTCAACACTAATGGGCTTTTTCGCCCAAAAAGTCAAACCTGGCCCAATTGACTTAGAAAAGCCAAATCTGACTCAAAATTTAATTCTAAACACAAAATTCTAAAGGCCCAAAAGCTGAGAGTGAGCTTATCACAACTTATTATGCAAACAGCTTATCCTTATTGGGCTTTTTAGCCCATTAAGCAATAAGCTAATGCCATAAGCTCTAATTTGACACACAACCTTCTTTTGGGATGCTTAAGAGATCTGTTGATAGTTGTAAAATCACACTTGTTTAGGAAAACAAGGTAAAAGCGGTAAGTATTAAGTGTACGTTTTGGAAAACGTAAACACTTATGACCCTTAATGGGGATCGTTCTCTCGAGGAGGCACGTGTGTTGTGTAATGAATTGATTTGATTGATTTTGTTTTTGATTATTAACAAGAAAAGAGAAGGGAAAATGACGAAGACGAAAAAATAGAAAAATAGGCAAAAACACTACTAGAAAGTTAAGACGTAGAAACGTAAAAACGACAAAATTTAAAATTTTAACCTAAAAATTACTAAAAATTACTAAAAATCCACAATAAAATTCTAAGAGTTTACAAAAAATCCAAACTTGCCAAAACCTTTTAATTAATTTAATAATGACTTTTTAATGCTAATTAAAGCCCTAAAAATCACTTTTAAATATTAAAAAGCCCTAAACAAGATTTAATAGTTTGTAAACCTCAAAAATGACCTAATTAAACTAAAAACTATTTTTAAAAATTTTAAAACCAAATTAAACTATTTTTAAACTCCTAAAAACTATTAAAATCTATTAAATCTTAAATTAATTCTAAAAATTAATTGAAAAGCCTAAAAAATATTTGGAAAGTGAAAAAGTTCCTAATTTAATGTCTATAACCTAGGAAAAATGAAAAAAAGTTAAAAATTGAACTTTGAATTTTTCTTAATAAAATAATAATAAAATATTCCAAAAAATAAAAATTTCTTAAATAAATTCTAAAAAATTCTCAAAAATCCTAAATATTCTAACTAAGATAAAAATGTAAATTAAAGCTCCTAAAACCTTTTAATTAATTTTATATTAATTTTTAAAGTTTAATAAAAAACCTAAAATCAAATAAAATTAAAAATTAAAGTTTTTGAAAACTTTTTTGAATGTAAACCTCATATAACTTAATTAAAACCTAAAAACTATTTTTTTTGGATTTTTAAATTACTGTTTACTATTTTTAATTAACTTTCTAAAATTAAACCTAAAAATAATCCTATTAAACAATTAAATAAAGAGAAAAATAAATTTCAAAAACAGAAAAGTCAAAAATGATAACACAAACCTAAGAAAAATGAAATAAGCCAAAAAAGTTACCTAAATAAGCTGGAAAAATGGAAATAAGCTACGGCTTATTAAAGATAAGCCAAAACAAAACCTTCTTAAATACAAGTTGAAATGAAACATGAACGTAAAAAGTCCATCTAGATCACTGGTTAACACGTTCAATCCCCCAGCGAGGGGTCGCGTGTTCGAGTCCAGGCAGGGTGGACTTTTTACAAAAATTTTCTTTTTTTTTTCTTTTTTAACACTTGAATCTAGTAACTTTATAGCTCACAAAAACACAGACACAACCTAATTTAATCAAGGATTGAATCAAATGGGAAGCAAAACGTGACCAGTTCTTGTTGTATTTCTGATGAACAAGTGACTTTTTCACTTGATCAATTAGGAACCAAGAGGAGCTTGGCTGTGAGTATTTGGTGGTGTTTGTTGATGGACAAAGGCACCCCTACACTCTTTGGAGTGTAGGGAGTCAAATGCAAGCAGAAATCAACAATCTCACTTAGCAAAAATCACAAAAATGCACAAAAGGATCAAAAAGAGGGTTGTTGAGGTCTTTATGCAGGTCTGGTGGTGTTTGATGCAATTTACTTGCTCAAAACTGATTTTCAAACCCCCAAATTTTGCATACAAGCCAATGATATGACAAACAAACAATCTCAATCCTTTAAACAACCTATTTCTAGCAGATTATCAATCTATGATGCACAAAATTCCCAAAAAGCAGTTACTATGGCAGATTCTGATTGTATGGCACTTAAACCAAATTTCAAGCATGCATTTGTGTTTAAAACTTGTTCAAGTGAATACCTATACTAACATACAAACTAAACTACCCTAACAAGTGATGTATAACAGGTTTAAGCACAAAAAATGGATCAATGAAACTCAATAAAGTGCAAACCCAAACACCCCTTTATAAATTTTAAAACAAATTTTTCACTTCAAATCTACTTCAAACTTCACCAACTGATTAAAAACAGTGCTAGCATGCATATGAGAGCATAATAACTCAATTCAAAACAACTTATCATGCAATACAACAACTTGCACAAAATTCACATAAAACTCCACTTATCTGAAAATTTCAAAAAGGAAAAAGATTTTTACCTTAGAGCCCTACATCCAGGGCTCTTTGTGACAGCTTTGTCACCTCCTTATAGACCCGGGTCTATGCAGAACTTAATCAACAACAACTCAACACCTGCTAAGAAAAGAAAAGAAAAGACAAGAACAAATGCTATATTCACTTTTCTGTTTTCTTTTTTTCTTTCTTAAAAACTTTTCCACAAACTTGTAAAACTTTAAAAACTCGTTTTAAGAACTCTTACAAGTCATAAACCAAAGTGTGCTATTCCACTTTCACTTCACAACACCTTTTGATTTCTGAAACTTATAAAAATCTGTCCAAACCTTTTTAGGAAACTTTTTGAAAATCAAACACTCAAAGTGTTTCTTAATTTTTAAATGGAACTCAGAATTAGCTATCAATCACAACACACAACTTTTTAATAAAGTAAAAGGAATCAATTTTGCTCTTCAAAATACCAACTTTAATTTAAATAAAAAAGGAATTACAAGTGAAAAATGCTAAAACTGGAACAAGAGATAAGGGTCACAAGTCGACTCCTTATATACTAAGCTATAGAATAATCTAGATGATAAAACCCTAGTTTCTGAAATTCCTAACATGCCCTTGGAATTTGACTGAAATTTTGGTCAAAAATCGCATCTTGTGAGTCTTGTTGGTGTCATGTGAAGATGCCAGCTTGCTTTGTTGATCTGAGTCGTCCAATACTCCTTGGAGGCCAAGTAGAGAAATCCAGCCGTTTGTCTTGTCGGGTTTTTGGGTTTTGGGTGAAAAGGATGTAGCAGGGGAGGGTCCCACAAGACATGTGAGTTTGTTTTGTGATGAGGTGGAAGGTGGGTTTTGGTGGGAAAGTGTTTAATCAACCATCTGGACAAAATCAGGGAAAAACCCTTTGATATGGTGTTGATTGGGTCTGGGGGGTGATTAGGGTTTAAGGATAATTAGGCCAGGTTTTAATCCATATTGGGTAAAAACGTTTTTAAATATTTGTTATGGTGGGAAATAGATTTGACCAGGAGGGGGATTTGACTTGGCTTATTTAATAAGCCGGGTAAAAACATTGGGCTTGGGTAGGGTCGGTGTAGGGTTAATGGGTTGGTGGGTGGGTTTTGCTGAGGTGTCACGTGGTGACTGGTGGATATAATTGGTGTGGGTTTTGGTTTGTGGCAGAATTGGCCCCCAAGCTATTCTATTTTGTTCAAGTTGTAAATAACATCCATCAGCGCCCAAATTACATGTGACAACTTTTGGCAAGTTGTCACTTTTGGCACAAATTTTTCCAAAAACTTTTCCAAGGGTATTTAATGAATATTCTTGATTCTCCAAGACTGGTCTTGTACAATCTTCAAACAATAAGGACCATACTTGTACAAATGACATTTGGAGGGTCAATTGTGACAAGTTCTTCAAAGATGAGGGGCCAAAATTGCCAATCTTCAATTCTTCAAGGGTCATTTTGCAAAATTCCAAACTTGGGCCCGGTTCATTGTGCGACTTCGTTTCCCGTGTTCGTTTTTGATTGATTCTTGTGATATTTTGCCATTTCCTCAATATCCGTACCTAAAAATACACAAGTAACAAACACGAGCATATATTTGGTATATTTGATGATATTTTATGCATTTAAAGGCCGTTTTGGACGATGAGACCATGTATAAAAGCAGTCTCATCACTCCCCCATACTAAACCATTGCCGTGCCCTCACGCAATGCTAGAATAAAGTATCAAAGCATCTCCAAAATTTAATTTTATTCACTTTATAGAAAGGATAAACTAGCTACACTACTACTATTTCTACTACTTGTGTTTTAGACATAATGTATGATTTTCATCGCAAAATGGGACGTTTAGGTTCATAGAATAAGAACACGTGAATGCTTCGTTAGAAATAATTTCATCATCCTCGATTTTCACCTTAATTCCATGCCAAGCGTGCAACGAGATCATTGTCATTATAAGTTAGTAATGCTAACACTACTCATATGCCCTAATCACGTACTTATCCTCCCATTATTCCTAAGTTGTATCTCTTATATTTTATTCTGTCTTAATGATCACGAGGATACATCATTGACTTATGCGATAATAGAGATTTAGGTCTAAAAATAAAGTCCTAACGGTGTAACTAAGACCATCAAATCAATAACCCCTCCTAATAGACAACGATGTCAAAAAATTAAGTTGACAAGAAGAATCGATAAACACGGTTTTGAACATGAGACTTATTACCAAGACTTTTATACGCCCCCTAACTGAAGGGCCTTATTATCTTTGGTTTACCTCCATCTTTTATTCAACTTCGCCATGAAGCTTTTATTATGACTTCGGTCTTGCCTTGCCTTTTATTATCCGCCTCATCGGTGGTTTTATTAGCCAAAGACGTATATCCTCACGCTAAAGCGAATTTTGGATCTTTAAAGCTTCGAAGATTAAGGCTTGATTCACTTTCAATTTTGCATAGATTTTAGGCCTTGTGGGGCTTCAAATTGTTTGCTAGATTTAGGCGAGCACTTGAAATCTTATTATTGGGTGAAGCTTTCGATTATTCGGGTTGCCAATACTTCAAAACCGTGACGCTGGCGATACCTTAATGTCTTCCCAATTTAATTACACGGAAGCTACTAGAAAACACTAGAAACCCAACAATCCCAACTAAACCGCTAAGTCAATATTTATTAAGCAAAAAATATTTACAAGCGAAGGGAGAATAAGCAAACAACGAGAACACATGAGTTTTTGAAAGAATACGAGTACTCTACGTTTAGCATAGTAACTTATAATTAACTCTATCATTTCTAGTCCTCATTTAAGAGACTTAGCCTAATGTGTAGTTAAGGAATCAAAGCTAAGTGCTCAACACGCACGGTCGAGTCAAAAATTACTCTTATTCTCGCCATCGGAAAATCTACATTCGTGTCTTCAAACACTTATGAAACATGAGAAAAAATTTAAAATTTGGCCATTTTTAGCCTTATTTTGCAACAAAACGATAAACAAAACGATAAACTTTGGAAAGCGTGAAGGTTTGGGAAGGTAAGTATCTATTCACCCCCCCATACTAAAGTTAAACATTGTCCTCAATGTTTCGAGTCTAGGGGTGCAAACACCCCCATACTAGAGACGTAGTCGAATGTCTAATCTAGCATGGAAAAGGTGTAACCATTAAATTTAAAGCTGTTTATGAAGTGTGCTAAAAACCTAAGGTTAGAACATAAAAGGATATGTCATGGATATTGGGAAAGGCCTCCAAAGCAAACGATCGAGTGCTCCCATAAAACGAACACGAGAGGCTCCAATCGTGAAGATGATGATCTAAAAACCACAATTCAGAAACAACCACGAAACAAAGGTTGGAAGGGCACAAATCCCCTCACATTAAACTAATTAGAAATCAATAATATGTACATGGATAAGCATGGGTCTCCCCCACGAGGCACCTTGTTTTTGATAACCGAGTCAAAAGCTCGACTCGAATCCCCATAAATGTGATCATTTAGGGATAATCATGGTGTGGTCAATTCTTGGTGGGGCTTACATGATAAACAAGGCCCAAAAGCACGTGGAGTACTTTAAAAACCCGATAAACGTATACCGGGGTCAAAGATAGCGTCTTCGTTTTCGGATGAAAGACGAAACAACGCTTCTTCAACACAAACCCCAATGGGGTAGAAGAAAATAGGAGAGAATAAATAGAAGGGTGGGACAATGGGTAAGTCAAAACATTGAGCTACTCGAGGTAGACTCGCACCAATCAAATGAAAAGATTTTCCATTTATTGCATCGGTGGAAGACCGAGATTTCCCTATATAAGCAATTCCAGGATCAAATATCTCGTCGTCGGTGGAGAAAGGGAAGGGAACATAAGGGGATTCCCCCACACTACGTCCACACAAAGCCTCGTCAAAAGGAGAAGACGAGCTTGTAGTACTCAATAAACGCGGTGATGACGGAGTTAGAATTGTAGAAAAATCTTTTAAATTAAATTCAAAATCTTTTCCTTTTGCATCTTTTAAACTCTCTTTGTGAAAACCCGACTTGATTATGTCGAAAATATTTGGTGTATCTAAAGCAATGTTAGTCACACTATAAATTCTCACATTTTGAAATCTTTTTGGTTTGGGTGGTGGCAAGTTTTCAAATCTTTTGTCAACAAAGAAAACCTCCCCATCGGGATCAACCTATTCATCATCCGAAGAATCACTCGAGATTGGAATCATAGGCTTAACACTCTTAACCTCCATCGGCGGAGGGGACGGAACTTCATTTTTCTCAACAACTAAAACTCTATTGGAAATCTTTTTGCAAATGCTTTTGATGGGATTGACATTGTACAAAGATGTGATAGAATAAACATGAGAAAGAGTGGAGTTTTGGGTTGCATTAATGACGAGTTCTTCCTCATTGAAACGAAGAGTGATTTTTCTAGCATGCACATCGATAAGTGCTCTCGAGGTATCCAAAAAAGATCGACCTAAAATTAACGGAACTTTAGGATCGATGGGAATATCAACAACAATAAAGTCTACAGGGTAGTAGAACTTTCCAACTTTCACAAAGACGTCCTCGGCAACTCCACAAGCTAGAATCGTAGAATGATCGGCCATTTCGATTGACATTCTTGAAGGAGTGAGATTTGGAAGATTGAGCGATTTAAAAATCTCAAGAGGCATCAAATTAATACTAGCACCAAGATCGGCCAAGGCGTAGCATTCTTCCATGTCTTGGATAGCACATGGGATTAAAAACTTTCCAGGATCACCGACTTTTTGAGGTATGCGGCTTAGAAAAACCGAAGAACAACTAGACGATTTTTGCAATTTTTCTTTGTTATTCAACATACTTTTGAAGTTCGCGGCAAATCGAGGCATCATGACTAAGGCGTCGGCAAAACTTATATTAAAATGCAAGTCACGAAACATTTTCATAAAGAGTTCAAATTGATAATTATTTCGTTCTTGTGCCTTTTCCTTGTTTCGTCTTGAAGGGTAGGGTAAAGGTGGTGTGGGTTGGGGCAAAGTAGGCATAGGAATCGGCCTTGGAATCTCGGCTTAGAAAAACCGTAGGTGTGGTTTGAGCGGTACTTCGTGGGCTTGTAATGTGCTCCTTTTCAACCACAACCTCGGGTTCTTTCTCTTTTTCCTTCTCCATAGAAGTACTTGGACGAGAAGTGGGTTCTTTGAAAGTCTTACCACTACGAGTAGTAACAACCTTCAATTCTCCTTTCGGGTTCACGATGGTATCACTAGGAAGACCACCCGAAGAAGAGGGCTTACACATGATAGCTTCAAACATTTTAGCCATACGGTCTTCAAACTTAGATTGCCTAGCATCCGCTTTTAACAATTCTTGCTTAATCTCATGTTGTCCTTGCTCCATTTTTTGTTGATTTTGTTGGAGACGTGTGACATTTCCTTCCATTTTATTAGCATGAGTTTTAAGTTCATTAGCAAGTTCGTTTTTAAGCTCGTTTTTCAACTCGGATCTTAAGCTAACCATTTCACGTTGCATGTTGTCAAACTTAGCATCATTAGCCTTAGCATAACTCAAAAACTCTCCTTGAAGATTTTTGGTGTGATCGTTTTGAAAACCTTGGGCAATTTTTTGAAAATCACGGTTTTGGTTTTGGTTTGAAATTTGCCCATTTCCACTTTGGTAATTACCTTTGTTATAATTTCTTTGATTTCCTTGGTAATTTACACCTTGGTTGTTGTTGCGATAATTATTAGCATTTTGATTGGGTGGAGCTTGATTTGAACAAGAACCTTGACCGATTTGGTTATAAGTTCCCGTGGCTACAAAAGCATTCGAAGTGTTACCATCCGCGGTAATGCACTCGGAAAGATCATGAGCTCCCCCACACGACAAACAACTCTTAGACACCGCTTTGACCGAAGCGGAATTGGAAGCTTCTTGAGCCTTCCAATGGGACATAAGGTTAGCAAATCTATCGAAAAACCGGTTTTCTTCATTTGCCTCATCATGTAATGCATTGATACTACGAGACGATGATGAGCCCATTTTGGCAACACTCGGTGTGTGACGAGGGCTATAAACCTTAGACCTATTCTCGATTATGACCAAAGCTTCTTCAACCGTTTTACACAAAAAATTACCACCCGCGGCGGCATTTAAATAATCTCTTTCATGATCGTTAATTCCATTGTAAAACGTGTCGATTTGGTGCAAATCGGAAAAACCGTGATGAGGACATTCATGTAACATCTCCTTAAACCTATTCCAAGCCGTAGAAAAACTTTCATTTGATTCTTGTGAAAATTTAGAAATCTCATTTTTCAAATGCGTAGTCTTAGAGGGCGGAAAAAATGGTTCACAAACTTTGAAACGAGATCCTTCCACGTCAATATAGAATTGGGTGGATCTTTCTCTTACCAAATTTTAGCGGGCCCCGCTAAGGAATACGGAAAAAGCATCATCTTAATCGAGTCATTCGAGACATCCTTAAATTTGCACGTGGCGGTAAGACGATTAAATTGGCAGATATGGTTGTGAGGATTGTCCTTCTCATCACCACGGAATTTGTTGTTTTGGATCATCGACAACAAACCCGTTTTCACCTCAAAATTCTCCGCAAGGATTGCGGGAATCACAATAGCTTCTCCATAACCCTCGGTGGGTGCTTGAAGTAACTCCATCATAGTTCGATTCGCCATGGTTGGTTCTTCTCGTACAATGGGTTCGTCAATAGGAGACTCCTCACTAGAATGAGTTGGAGTGGGAGTTTTGTTCTTTCGTTTACGTGCACGTTTTGCTTGATTACGAGTGAGCATAAACGTCACGTACAACGTGGAGACGAGCAAAGAAGATTCTTTTTGGTATTTTTAATTTTTCAATTTTTTTGTGGTTTTTGATTGTATTAACTTTTTGGAAATTGGTGAATGTATTAAGTAGACAAAAAGTCCACAAATCTCCTCCTTAATCAAATCTCTTGATTAAAAAGGCCTCAAGGAATGAAAACGATCACGTGGAGTGAACGCCTTCGATGACTTTAGAACGATGGTGGAACACCAAATCGTTCAAGAGGGTTTAATCAATAGAAACCAAGAAAATATATATGATATGTAATAATACTTTGGGCGGCAAAACCCTCGATTCACTCACAAAATCAAATACGCACAAGCAAGCGGAGGAAACGAGGCGGCGCGAAGCACTTAAGAGCCTTTTTCCTTTAGGTTGTGAAATACAACCGCCTTATACCCACCTTATAGTTTGTATTATCAAAATCAAGCTTCACGAAAGTATTTATCTATTTTTGCCTTTTTTCTTTGGTTTGAGATTCGAATACAATGATCGAGTGATGAAATCCCGAATCAAGGTTGTGATTGCTCACGTATTTGGAGTACTTGTGAATTTATTGTTCTACGTATAGAATATAGTAATAATATTCACACAAAAACCGAAAAACGATAATACGTATTAATAGAGTGCTATTAATACAAATACTATTATGGCTAATATAAAAATCAACAATGGTTCAACCAAAACACAACACGCCTCCCCGGCAGCGGCGCCAAAATGATAGTTGTAAAATCACACTTGTTTAGGAAAACAAGGTAAAAGCGGTAAGTATTAAGTGTACGTTTAGGAAAACGTAAACACTTATGACCCTTAATGGGGATCGTTCTCTCGAGGAGGCACGTGTGTTGTGTAATGAATTGATTTGATTGATTTTCTTTTTGATTATTAACAAGAAAAGAGAAGGGAAAATGACGAAGACGAAAAAATAGAAAAATAGGCAAAAACACTACTAGAAAGTTAAGACGTAGAAACGTAAAAACGACAAAATTTAAAATTTTAACCTAAAAATTACTAAAAATTACTAAAAATCCACAATAAAATTCTAAGAGTTTACAAAAAATCCAAACTTGCCAAAACCTTTTAATTAATTTAATAATGACTTTTTAATGCTAATTAAAGCCCTAAAAATCACTTTTAAATATTAAAAAGCCCTAAACAAGATTTAATAGTTTGTAAACCTCAAAAATGACCTAATTAAACTAAAAACTATTTTTAAAAATTTTAAAACCAAATTAAACTATTTTTAAACTCCTAAAAACTATTAAAATCTATTAAATCTTAAATTAATTCTAAAAATTAATTGAAAAGCCTAAAAAATATTTGGAAAGTGAAAAAGTTCCTAATTTAATGTCTATAACCTATTAAAAATTCTCAAAAATCCTAAATATTCTAACTAAGACAAAAATGTAAATTAAAGCTCCTAAAACCTTTTAATTAATTTTATATTAATTTTTAAAGTTTAATAAAAAACCTAAAATCAAATAAAATTAAAAATTAAAGTTTTTGAAAACTTTTTTGAATGTAAACCTCAAATAACTTAATTAAAACCTAAAAACTATTTTTTTGGATTTTTAAATTACTGTTTACTATTTTTAATTAACTTTCTAAAATTAAACCTAAAAATAATCCTATTAAACAATTAAATAAAGAGAAAAATAAATTTCAAAAACAGAAAAGTCAAAAATGATAACACAAACCTAAGAAAAATGAAATAAGCCAAAAAAGTTACCTAAATAAGCTGGAAAAATGGAAATAAGCTACGGCTTATTAAAGATAAGCCAAAACAAAACCTTCTTAAATACAAGTTGAAATGAAACATGAACGTAAAAAGTCCATCTAGATCACTGGTTAACACGTTCAATCCCCCAGCGAGGGGTCGCGTGTTCGAGTCCAGGCAGGGTGGACTTTTTACAAAAAATTTCTTTTTTTTTCTTTTTTAACACTTGAATCCAGTAACTTTATAGCTCACAAAAACACAGACACAACCTAATTTAATCAAGGATTAAATCAAATGGGAAGCAAAACGTGACCAGTTCTTGTTGTATTTCTGATGAACAAGTGACTTTTTCACTTGATCAATTAGGAACCAAGAGGAGCTTGGCTGTGAGTATTTGGTGGTGTTTGTTGATGGACAAAGGCACCCCTACACTCTTTGGAGTGTAGGGAGTCAAATGCAAGAAGAAATCAACAATCTCACTTAGCAAAAATCACAAAAATGCACAAAAGGATCAAAAAGAGGGTTGCTGAGGTCTTTATGCAGGTCTGGTGGTGTTTGATGCAATTTACTTGCTCAAAACGGATTTTCAAACCCCCAAATTTTGCATACAAGCCAATGATATGACAAACCAACAATCTCAATCCTTTAAACAACCTATTTCTAGCAGATTATCAATCTATGATGCACAAAATTCCCAAAAAGCAGTTACTATGGCAGATTCTGATTGTATGGCACTTAAACCAAATTTCAAGCATGCATTTGTGTTTAAAACTTGTTCAAGTGAATACCTATACTAACATACAAACTAAACTACCCTAACAAGTGATGTATAACAGGTTTAAGCACAAAAAATGGATCAATGAAACTCAATAAAGTGCAAACCCAAACACCCCTTTATAAATTTTAAAACAAATTTTTCACTTCAAATCTACTTCAAACTTCACCAACTGATTAAAAACAGTGCTAGCATGCATATGAGAGCATAATAACTCAATTCAAAACAACTTATCATGCAATACAACAACTTGCACAAAATTCACATAAAACTCCACTTATCTGAAAATTTCAAAAAGGAAAAAGATTTTTACCTTAGAGCCCTACATCCAGGGCTCTTTGTGACAGCTTTGTCACCTCCTTATAGACCCGGGTCTATGCAGAACTTAATCAACAACAACTCAACACCTGCTAAGAAAAGAAAAGAAAAGACAAGAACAAATGCTATATTCACTTTTCTGTTTTCTTTTTTTCTTTCTTAAAAACTTTTCCACAAACTTGTAAAACTTTAAAAACTCGTTTTAAGAACTCTTACAAGTCATAAACCAAAGTGTGCTATTCCACTTTCACTTCACAACACCTTTTGATTTCTGAAACTTATAAAAATCTGTCCAAACCTTTTTATGAAACTTTTTGAAAATCAAACACTCAAAGTGTTTCTTAATTTTTAAATGGAACTCAGAATTAGCTATCAATCACAACACACAACTTTTTAATAAAGTAAAAGGAATCACTTTTGCTCTTCAAAATACCAACTTTAATTTAAATAAAAAAGGAATTACAAGTGAAAAATGCTAAAACTGGAACAAGAGATAAGGGTCACAAGTGGACTCCTTATATACTAAGCTATAGAATAATCTAGATGATAAAACCCTAGTTTCTGAAATTCCTAACATGCCCTTGGAATTTGACTGAAATTTTGGTCAAAAATCGCATCTTGTGAGTCTTGTTGGTGTCATGTGAAGATGCCAGCTTGCTTTGTTGATCTGAGTCGTCCAATACTCCTTGGAGGCCAAGTAGAGAAATCCAGCCGTTTGTCTTGTCGGGTTTTTGGGTTTTGGGTGAAAAGGATGTAGCAGGGGAGGGTCCCACAAGACATGTGAGTTTGTTTTGTGATGAGGTGGAAGGTGGGTTTTGGTGGGAAAGTGTTTAATCAACCATCTGGACAAAATCAGGGAAAAACCCTTTGATATGGTGTTGATTGGGTCTAGGGGGTGATTAGGGTTTAAGGATAATTAGGCCAGGTTTTAATCCATATTGGGTAAAAACGTTTTTAAATATTTGTTATGGTGGGAAATAGATTTGACCAGGAGGGGGATTTGACTTGGCTTATTTAATAAGCCGGGTAAAAACATTGGGCTTGGGTAGGGTCGGTGTAGGGTTAATGGGTTGGTGGGTGGGTTTTGCTGAGGTGTCACGTGGTGACTAGTGGATATAATTGGTGTGGGTTTTGGTTTGTGGCAGAATTGGCCCCCAAGCTATTCTATTTTGTTCAAGTTGTAAATAACATCCATCAGCGCCCAAATTACATGTGACAACTTTTGGCAAGTTGTCACTTTTGGCACAAATTCTTCCAAAAACTTTTCCAAGGGTATTTAATGAATATTCTTGATTCTCCAAGGACTGGTCTTGTACAATCTTCAAACAATAAGGACCATACTTGTACAAATGACATTTGGAGGGTCAATTGTGACAAGTTCTTCAAAGATGAGGGGCCAAAATTGCCAATCTTCAATTCTTCAAGGGTCATTTTGCAAAATTCCAAACTTGGGCCCGGTTCATTGTGCGACTTCGTTTCCCATGTTCGTTTTTGATTGATTCTTGTGATCTTTTGCCATTTCCTCAATATCCGTACCTAAAAATACACAAGTAACAAACACGAGCATATATTTGGTATATTTGATGATATTTTATGCATTTAAAGGCCGTTTTGGACGATGAGACCAGGTATAAAAGCAGTCTCATCACCTGTAAAAAGAAATTTTGGAAAAGCACACTCAGTAAGCCATAAATAAGCAAAGTGTTATTTCACTAAAAGACAAAATAGTCGTTTTTGAGAAATAAGGTACCTCAGGACTTGATTCAACTTGCAAAATTTCACAAATGAACTCAATAAGCCAAAACAATCAACAAAAATCCAATAAGCAAAACCAATAAGCCAGAATAAGCCAATAAGCACTAATGAAAAAGTCAATTAAGTTGGTTTTCAAGTCAAACCCTAAAGTCAACCCTCCAAATGCTCTAGTATGAACAAATGGGTCAAATAATGAGCACCTATTACAAAATCCAAGTTGTTGCTGGTTAAAATAAGCTATTATAGCTTATTAATAAGCTGAACCCCAAAATACACTAGCAGGGGGAACCTTCAGTGGGAAAGGAGTTCCCACTACTTGTTATGCAGTGATGATTTGGCTTGATTTCAAGCCTTGCTTGTTGCTGTTTGATGGAACAAAAGGCACCTCAATAAGCTTTGGCTTACTGAGAGTCAATACAAACACAATAAACAACAAGTTGCACACAAGAATCAATCAAAAATCACCCAAGAATAGTCACTGATGAACATGAACAATATGCAAACAGTTTGTTGATCTAATTGACCATAGATCCAAATTCAAGCACTCAAATCTCTTTCCCTGGTGTAATTAACCTAGATTTAACACTTGTTAACTCTAGTCTATGATTAGATCTAGGTTTCCTCTAAATTTCAACCAATTATACCAAGTAACAAAGATTTTATAGCACTTTTTATAAATCAAGGTGTTTCAAACCATAAAACATGCAAACAGATGAACAAGAGCACCAATAAAACAAATACCAACAGATAGCAACAATAAACAACCACTTAACAATCCGCAAATCCAAGTTATGCAGTTGACCCAAACACCCCTTAAAAACCTGTTTTCACAATTTTTCAAAGGATTATCCAGTTCTAACTCACAAATCCAGTCAATAACAACTCACAAACCTCAAACAAGAACAGATTAACAATATTCAACCACAAAAACACAGATTCACCAATAATCATGCAATAATCACAAAATTCAGAAAAATAAAGAGGAAATGAAAAGGGAAGAAGGTGCAAACCTCCAAGACCTACATCCAGGCCTTGGATTGTTTGAGCTTAGGTACTAGCAAAACAAGTACCAGCTTCCAATGATGCTAAGATGAACAAACAATAAGGTGAGATCGAATAAACAAGACTTTCTGATTTTTGAGACCCAAGCTTTATCACTTAAAACCTTGCCTCAAAAACCTTCAAACATGTAAATGGAACTCAGAATCAGGCTATTCTAACACCAACTTTTAACAAATATAAAAGAGATTTCTCAAAATTCTGAAAATCAAATTTTATTAATTTAAAAAGGAATTACAAAGATTGATAGCCTAAAACTGGAACAAAAGCTCTCTCACAGGTTGAGGAGTCTTTTTATAGGCAAATGCCAAGCTAGCACTATTCATAAACCCTAGAAGTGAAATTCCTATTCTATACTTGAGTCTTCTAGACGAATTCTTGGTGTGAGATGTCCAAAATGATCCTGAGTGTTCATTTTAGCTTTGAGATGAAGCAAGGACTCTCAGCTGTTGATTTGACACGTCAGATAACTTGGAGGGCAAGTAGTCATGTGATTGGTTGAACGGGAATTGGGGGTGGGGTCCATAGTACTTGGGATTAAGGGTTTTTTGGTTGGGATGTGTTTCTGCACATGTGAATCAAGCGTGGGAGTGGGTAATTGCTTTTTACCCTTTGTTTAAGTGATGTAAAATCTGGGTGGTGAAAAAGGTGAATAGTGGTGATTTTGATCCGAAATTGGGGGAAGGTAAGTGTTTGGCGCGTGTTATGGGATTTGAAGTTTGGAATTGGCAACTTGGGTCCTTGTTCTTTGGCAAAACTTGTAAAACGTGTTTATTCAGCAAACAAACTCATTCCCTTTGTTAAAAACTTTCAAAACTTTGCACTTTTGGCACAAAACTTTGGTAAAAAGATATCAAGGTTTGTTTTTGCCATTTTTCCATAATTCAAGGACTGATCTTGGACATTGTTGATCTTCAAAGGTCTTCAATGAAACTTTAACTCCATAAGGGACCATATTTGGAAATTTAGAATTGTTGAAGGACTAAACTTGCCATTTCTTCAAAGTTGAAGGACCATTTGTGTAATTTTGACAAACTTAAGGGACCAAACATGTAATTATGATTTCACAAGGGTTTTAAGTGTCATTTCTTCATTCATTGAGGATCAATCTTGCATGTCTTCAAGTCTTCAAGGGTATTTGTTGGATAAATCATGAACTAGGGCCCGGTTCTTTGTACGGCTTCGTTTCTCGTGTCCGTTTTTCCTTGATTCTTGTGATCTTTTGTCTTTTTCACGATATCCATACCTAAAATAAACAAGTAAACAAACACAAGCATATATATGGTATTTTATGACATTTTTATGCATTTAAAGCCCGAAAAGAACGATGAGATCATGTAAAAATGCCATCTCATCAATCCACAACAGCAGCTAGCTTTTGATGATTTCAAACAGGTTGATAAACTTGACTTGGATGAAATAGACCTTAAGTTTCAGATGGATATGATTTATCTACGTGTTCATAAGTTTGAAAAGAAGGATGGTAGAAAATTCAGCTACAACCCAAGAGAGCCAGCCAGGTTTGATAGGAGTAAAGTCAAATGCTATAACTGTCAACAGCAAGGACATTTTGCTAGGGAGTGCCCTAACAAAAATGACCAGGAGAAGAAAAGGTATTCAGCTTTCAAGGTTCAAGAGCTTATGGATGAAAAGAAAGCTTTGGTGTCGGTTGATACCATGGTTAACTAGAATGAGCATGAGACTCCAGCATTGGAATCAGTTGAGTCTTCTACTGATGTGTTTGCTATGATTGCTGGTCACATATCTGATGCAGAGGAAGCAGAGGAATTTGCTCTCATGGGAATCTCTCCTCAGGTACAAAATTTCCCTCTTGGTTGTTATGATAAATACTCAGCCCTCTTAACTAAATGTAATGAACTAAATGCTCAAAATGACAAATATTTTTTTAGAAGTTCAAGCTTATAAGAGTACTCTAAGAACTTTAGAACAACAAAATAAGTGGATTCAAAATACTCAACTTGAATATGAGGATAAGATTCGAGTCTTAAGCATTGATTTAGAGAATACCACTAACATGGTTAAATATACTGAAAAACTTAACACTAAGAGTATTGAGGCAAAACAAGAAATGCAAGAAAAATTGGATGCAACACTATTAAGATTTGATAAATGGCAAAAAGCACCCAAGAATCTTTCCAAGATAATAGATAGTAGCATGCCTGGTAGAACTAAGAGAGGGTTAGGTTTTGACAAATATATTGGTCTAGATGATGTTTTTTATTTATCCTTTTCAAGTGTCTTTGATCCTAACAAAGAGGAGGAGGGAAAACCAAGTTACAATAGGTTTAAACCAGTTGCAACAATGCATGTTGTTCCTCCACCTCTTACAGGAACATTTATGCCCATATCCATGCATACAGACTTGGATGGATCACAGATGCATGAGTCTCCCAAAAGCTCTACTAATACTAATGACTTTGTCTCTTGTAGTTTCAGTCACAAGGAAAGTGACTATGCATCCTGTGGTTCAAGTGAAGAGTCAAGACCTTAAGTCCTAAGACAAATGACACTACTACTACTAGTGATAGGATGAGTAACGAGAGAGTTGCTACTGCTTCTACTTCCATTGTTTTTAATTCTATTTTGTTGAAATCTAGGAATGTTGATTCTCCTAGAGTAGTTTGTAATAAGAATAGCAGTTTAAAACAATGTCATTTGAATAAAAGGTCTTTTAAAACATGCTTTGTTTGTGGTAGTAAATTTCATTTGATTAAAGATTGTTATTTTTATGATCAAAAGCCTCCTGGTTATCAAGCTTATGCTACTCCTGGTCCACAAGGAGCTGCTCCAATTGGTGTGGGTTTTGCTTCTAGAAGATTAAATCCATGTGCCCAATCTTTTCCTTCTACTAGAAGAACCTCTCCTTTAGCTTCTACTTCTTAGAGAAGCAATGCCTGCACCCCTAATAAACTAACTAGCAATTATTTTCATAATTTTAATCAGAATTATACTACTACTTCAGACCAAATGCATTTTGGATAGGGATATTTGGGTTCTGCTGTTAAGCCCTCTGCAGGTTGTTATTGGTCACAAAATAACACCCATTTGATGCACAAGAAACGCAAGAACAACAATGGATCTCATCAATCTTCTTGGCTATCTACTAATGATCGACAAGGCAGACTCAAGCCTGAAATGGTTTGGGTCCCCTTAAGACACTAACTTTTACATATGACTTGTATGTTGTTATAGATTACTCCATACCAAGATCCATATCTTGGAATAGTAGATAGTAGATGCTCTAGGAGCATGATAGGGAATAAAGGACTTTTGACTAACTTTGTACCATATCAAGGCGGGAAGATATACTTTGGAGGTGGTGAAGGAAGGATCTCTGGAAAAGGAACCATTCAGATATTATCTTCAAGTCAAGCAGATATTATCTTTATCGAAGGGTTAGACACACCTTTCACCAGTATTCATTTCATATCAATAGTAGAAATCCTTAGTAAGGATCAAGTTATTTAGTGATTCTGTTTCTTCTTGATCTTAGTATTTTATTCCGCACTTATACTTTGTATTACATTAAGAGTCTCTCTATGAATAGACTTGTGATTATATAAGTCGTTCACCATCCTCAACAGGCTGCAAGATCCACAACCAGTGGACCCAACAAGTGTTATCAGAGCCTGGGAGAGTCTCTACACAGAAGAACCATTTTTTTCTAACTATTTTGTCTAATCATGTCTGCTTCTAGTTCCACTAAAACAAGACAACCAAGCACCACCACAACACAGCAAACACAACAAATCGTTGCTACTGTTTTCAATACAAATGGAAAATTCCCACTCCTAAAGAAGGAGGAGTATGATAGCTGGGCCATGAAGATGGAGTGCTGGATCACCAACACAGATCTAGACCTTTGGAAAATTGTTTAGAATAGCAACAGTAAGAAGACTAATGGTAGAGACAAGAATGGTAATATCACCATTCTAGATCCTAAAACTCATGAAGAAATCACTACTGTTCAGAAGGAAATCAAAGCAAAAACTATTTTGCTTCAGTCTCTTCCTGATGATCATATGGGAGATTTCAATCACTTGGATGATGCTAGGGAGATTTAGAATGGGATCAAGGCAATATTTGGAGGGATTGAGGAATCCAAGAAGATGCGCAGATCAATGTTGAGAGATGAATTTACATAATTCAAGATTTTTGAGATAGAAGGTCTTCATCAAGGCTATGATAGGTTTCAAAAGATTCTCAGCCAGTTGAATCAACTTCGCTCCAAACCTAAAAATGAAGACATCAATGCCAGGTTTCTTAGATCCCTGCCTCACTCATGGAATCAGGTAGTCATATCTCTAAATGCTAAAGGTGGACTTGAATATCTTTCTTTTGATGACTTATTTTGTCTAATCATGTCTGCTTCTAGTTCCACTAAAACAGGACAACCAAGCACCACCACAACAACAGCAAACACAACAAATCTTTGCTACTGTTTCTAATACAAATGGAAAATTCCCACTCCTAAAGAAGGAGGAGTATGATAGCTGGGCCATGAAGATGGAGTGCTGGATCACCAACACTGATCTAGACCTTTGGAAAATTGTTCAGAATAGCAACAGTAAGAAGACTACTGGTAGAGACAAGAATGGTAATATCACCATTCTAGATCCTAAAACTCATGAAAAAATCACTGTTGTTCAGAAGGAAATCAAAGCAAAAACTATTTTGCTTCAGTCTCTTCCTCATGATCATATGGGTGATTTCTATCACTTAGATGATGTTAGGGAGATTTGGAATGGGATCAAGGAAAGATTTGGAGGGAACGAGGAATCCAAGAAGATGCGCAGATCAATGCTGAGAGATGAATTTATAGAATTCAAGATTTCTGAGATAGAAGGTCTTCATCAAGGCTATGATAGGTTTCAAAAGATTCTCAGCCAGTTGAATCAACTTCGCTCCAAACCTAAAAATGAAGACATCAATGCCAGGTTTCTTAGATCCCTGCCTCACTCATGGAATCAGGTAGTCATATCTCTAAATGCTAAAGGTGGACTTGAATGTCTTTCTTTTGATGACTTATTTTGTCTAATCATGTCTGCTTCTAGTTCCACTAAAACAGGACAACCAAGCACCACCACAACAACAGCAAACACAACAAATCTTTGCTACTGTTTCTAATACAAATGGAAAATTCCCACTCCTGAAGAAGGAGGAGTATGATAGCTGGGCCATGAAGATGGAGTGCTGGATCACCAACACTGATCTAGACCTTTGGAAAATTGTTCAGAATAGCAACAGTAAGAAGACTACTGGTAGAGACAAGAATGGTAATATCACCATTCTAGATCCTAAAACTCATGAAAAAATCACTGTTGTTCAGAAGGAAATCAAAGCAAAAACTATTTTGCTTCAGTCTCTTCCTCATGATCATATGGGTGATTTCTATCACTTAGATGATGTTAGGGAGATTTGGAATGGGATCAAGGAAAGATTTGGAGGGAACGAGGAATCCAAGAAGATGCGCAGATCAATGCTGAGAGATGAATTTATAGAATTCAAGATTTCTGAGATAGAAGGTCTTCATCAAGGCTATGACAGGTTTCAAAAGATTCTCAGCCAGTTGAATCAACTTCGCTGCAAACCTAAAAATGAAGACATCAATGCCATGTTTCTTAGATCCCTACCTCACTCATGGAATCAGGTAGTCATCTCTCTAAATGCTAAAGGTGGACTTGAATATCTTTCTTTTGATGACTTATTTTACAAACTCAAAACTTGTGAGTCTCATATGAGAGGGTACTCAAGTGATTCCTATTCCACTCCTGCTAACTCTGCTTTTGTGAGTTCCATGGGCTCTAGTCCAATGTCTTTTGCTAGTAGCCCAAGCTATACTTTGTCATCCCAACATACTTCTACTCCTGAATCAAAAGCCAAGACTAGTAGCATGGTAGAAAATGTTCTTCACTCCTTTGTTGCTGATGTTGATCCACAACAGCAGCTAGCTTTTGATGATTTCAAACAGGTTGATAAACTTGACTTGGATGAAATGGACCTTAGGTGGCAGATAGATATGCTTACTCTCCGAGTTCATAGGTTTAAAAAGAAGGCTGGTACAAAATTCAGCTACAACCCAAGAGAGCCAGCCAGGTTTCATAGGAGTATAGTCAAATGCTATAACTGTCAGCAGCAAGGACATTTTGCTAGGGAATGCCCTAACAAAAATGACCAGGAGAAGAACAGATATTCAGCTTTCAAGGTTCAATATCTTAAGGATGAAAAGAAAGCTTTGGTATCAGTTGATACCATGGTCAACTAGAATGAGCATGAGACTCCATCATTAGAATCAGTTGAGTCATCTACTGATGTGTTTGCTATGATTGCTGGTCACATATCTGATGCAGAGGAAGCAGAGGAATTTGCTCTCATGGGAATCTCTCCTCAGGTACAAAATTGGCCTCTTGGTTGTGATGATAAATACTTAGCCCTCTTAACTCAATGTAATGAACTAAATGCTCAAAATGAAAATTATTTTTAAGAAGTTTAAGCTTATAAGAGTTCTCTAAAAACTTTAGAACAACAAAAGAAGTGGCTTCAAAATACTCAACTTGAATATGAGGATAAGATTCGATTTTTAAGTATTGATTTAGAGAATACCACTAACATGCTTAAATATACTGAAAAACTTAACACTGAGAGTATTGAGGCAAAACAAGAAATGCAAGAAAAATTGGATGCTACACTATTAAGATTTGATAAATGGCAAAAAGAACCCAAGAATATTTCCAAGCTAATAGATAGTAGCATGTCTGGTAGAACTAAGTGTGGGTTAGGTTTTGACAAATATATTGGTCCAGATGATGTTTTTTATTTGTCCTTTTCAAGTGTATTTGATTCTGACAAAGAGGAAGAGGGAAAACCTAGTTACAATAGGTTTAAACCAACTGCAGCAATGCATGTTGTTCCTCCACCTCTTACAGGAACATTTATGCCCATATCCATGCATACAGACTTGCAGTTTAAAACAATGTCATTTGAATAAAAGGAATGTTGATTCTCCTAAAGTGGTTTGTAATAAGAATAGCAGTTTAAAACAATGTCATTTGAATAAAAGGTCTTTTAAAACATGCTTTGTTTGTGGTAGTAAATTTCATTTGATTAAAGATTGTGATTTTTTATGATCAAAAGCCTCCTAGTTATCAAGCTTATGCTACTCCTGGTCCACCAGGAGCTGCTCCTATTGGTGTGGGTGATGAGACTGCTTTTATGCATGGTCTCATCGCCCAAAAAGGCCTTAAAATGCATAAAATATCATAAAATATGCCAAATATATGCTCGTGTTTGTTACTTGTGTATTTTTAGGCACGGATATTGAGGAATTGGCAAAAGAACACAAGAATCAATCAAAAACGAACACGGGAAATGAAGTCGCACAAAGAACCGGGCCCAAGTTTGGATTTTGCAAAAAGACCCTTGAAGAATTGAAGATTGGCAAAAATGGCCCCTCATCTTTGAAGAACTTGTCACAATTGACCCTCAAATTATCAATTGTACAAGTATGGACCTTAATATTTGAAGATTGTACAAGATCAGTCCTTGGAATTTGAAGAATATACATTTTACATCCTTGGAAAAGCTTTTGGAAAAGTTTGTGCCAGTTTTGACAACTTGGCAAAAGTTGATAAAGCTAAATCAAGCACTGTTGGGGTTTTATTACAAAGTGGAAGAAAAAGGATAACTTGGGGACCATACTTGCCAAACCACCAAACTCACCCACCCACTCAGCTTTTGCCACCTCATCACAACCCACCCACCAACCCATATCCTACCCCAAACCCGCCCAAACCCACAACCCAAACCTAACCCACCAGTTTATTAAATAAACTGGTCAACAAAGTCAACATTTTTCCCACTTAACAACATTTTTAAAAATCCTTAATCCTATTTCAGATTAAACCCCCATTAAACACCCACATAAACCCTAATTAACCCCAGGCATAATTAGCTTCAAATCAAAGGGGTTTTGTCCCTTCTCTTCCAGATCACTAATACACACCTTTGTCACCAAAACCCACTTATAAACCATGTCCCCACTCAACCCATGTGACTATCCCATGGTCCCCTGCTCAAGTCATTTTCCACAAAACCCTAGGAGGGGACAAGATGAACGAATTTGATTGAATTCCTTTGCCTCCAAGCTTGAATTAACGTCCAAGATCAAAAATCAAGCTGGCATATCACATGTATCACTTTTGACCAAAAATGAAGACAAAGACTTCAAGGGCAAAATCGGATTTCCATACATTAGGGTTTTCAGCTTGTAATATTTTAATCCTAGTTCTAGAATCATCTCTAGAGTAGTATAAAAGGAGCATATGGTTTGTATATGCCCTTTGTTCCAGTTTTTGCATAAACTTGTAATTCCTTTTTTATAAAATTAAAGTTTGGTGTTTGTTTAAGTCATTGTAATTCCTTTTAGTGTTTATAAAAAGTTTGTGTGAAGTATTATGCAAGGCTGAGTTCCATTTTCAAGTTGTGAAAGTTTGTGTGTGATTTTCTTAAGTTTTTTTTAAGGTTTTAAAAATTCTGTTTAAATCTCATAAATCTTCCTTGGAAGTGAAAGTGGAAAAGGGAGAGTGTTTATGAGTTTGAAAAGGTTTTAGAAAGAAAAAGAAAAAAAATCAGTTTTATATAATATTACTTGTTTTTGTTCTTGTTTTCTTTTTGATTGACATAACAGGTTGAGAAGGAGTTGTTGACTAGTGTTCAGCACCAACCCGTGTTGGTAGGGAGGTGGTATAGCAACCACAAAGGACCCTGGATGTGGGGTCCTTAGGTAAAAAAGTTTCTTGTCCCTTTGAAATTTTCAGAAAAGTTGAGTTTGCATGAATTTTGCATGAAATGTGTTAATCTGCTTTGATTGTGCTCTCTTGTGTATGATATGCATGTTATGAGCCTTTGCTAGCAGTTTGTTTGTGTTTTAAAAGGTTTTTGTTTGAAAATTTTGGTTTAAAGGTTTTTAAAAGAGTGTTTGGCATTAAGTTTTAGCAGGGTCTTAATCTTGATTTATGCTTTGATAATGTGTTAGAATTGCTTAATAGGGTTGAAATAGGTTGTGTATTGTTAGCTTTGCAGTTTGGAACAAGTTTGAGCATAGTTTGTTTGTGAAAAGTTAAAAAGTGAGTTTAGAATTTGCATAGTCTTTTTCTGCTAATTTTTCTTGCTGATTTGTTCTTGAAACGTTGGATTTGTTAGGAGTTACCATAAGTTAAGATTGAAGGTTGATTGGAGGGTACTTGGTGCTTGTGTATGCTTAGTCTTGGACTTAGAAAGTCATTTGAGTGCTCTAAATCTGCTTAAGAGTCCACAGACCCAACATTTTCATCACAGCAACTTGCTTTTGCCACATTGTGCTTTGGATTGTGATTTCAGTGTGCTAAGTGCTTAGTTTTTGTGTCTTGTTGACTCCTTGTGCTCAGAAAGAGCACAAGGGTGCCTCATTGCTCCAAAAAGATTCACCAAACAAGCCAATAGCCCAAGACCTCTTGGCTATAATTCATAAGCAAAACACTAGCATAATCTGCTAGTGCTCTACTCAATTTGGCCAGGTTTTGATTAATCATTTGTGCTTAATTTTGAGTATAAAGTGAAGTGGAATTTGATTAAGCTTGTTACAAAGTATCAGTGTTGGTTGGAAAAAGTTTAAAAAGCAAAAACCAGGCACATTTGCGCCGCAAGTACTACCTGTTGCGGCGCAACTAAAGGACCTACAGACCATAGTTGCTTTCGTTTCACAAATTGCGCCGCAAGTCCCAAATCGTTGCGGCGCAACTGAAAGAGCTTATTGGTCAGTTGCCATCGTCACACTAGTTGCGGCGCAAGCCACAAGCCTTGCGGCGCAATAAAAAAAAAAGTAAAAAGGGTGCCAGGACTCGAACCCGTGACCACCCGTTCACAACACCAACAACCTTACCATCCTGCCCTTGGGTCTTTTACTGACCAAGGGTGGGTTTGTAATCCTTTTAACCCTATTTTCATTTGTATTTTCTATTAAAAGCCGTAGGATAATAAGCCTTTTTCAGCTTATTTTTAAGCGATTTTTCGTTTCTTTTATTTTTCTTAGATAAGATTTAGTGTTAGAGATTTATAAAAATTAGTTTTATATTTTTCCATTTAGTAGAATATTTATTAGAATTTATTTATTAGACGTTTTTTAGAAAATCATTAAAAAATACCAAAAAGATTTTAATTTTTTAGGAAAAATAATTTTAAGTTTTTAAAATATATTTTTGAGGTTTACATGTGAAAAAGTTTTCAAAAACTTTAATTTTTGATTTTATTTGATTTTAGGTTTTTTATTAAACTTTAAAAATTAATATAAAATTCATTAAGAGGTTTTAGAAACTTTTGTTTACATTTTCTTCTTAGTTAGAATATTTAGGATTTTTGAGAATTTTTTAGAATTTATTTAAGAACTTTTAATTTTTTAGAATATTTTAATATTATTTTATTCATTAAAATAAAAAGTTTTATTTTAATTTCTTTTTCATTTTTCCTAGATCCTATATCATTAATTAGGACTTTTCCCATTTGTAGAATAATTTTTAGGCTTTTCAATTAATTTTTAGAATTAATTTAAGATTTAATAGTTTTTTAATAGTTTTTAGGAGTTTAAAAATAGTTTAATTTGTTTTTAAAATTTTTAAAAATAGTTTTTAGTTTAATTAAGTCATTTTTGAGGTTTACAAACTATAAAATCTTGTTTAGGGCTTTTTAATATTTAAAAGTGATTTTTAGGGCTTTAATTAGCATTAAAAAGTCATTATTAAATTAATTAAAAGGTTTTGGCAAGTTTGAATTTTTTGTAAACCCTTAGAACATTATTTGGGAGTTTTTAGTAATTTTTAGGAATTTTTAGGTTTAAATTTTAAATTTTGTGTTTTTCACGTTCTACGTCGTAGCTTTCTAATAGTGTTTTTGCCTTATTTTTTCTAATTTTTCGTCTTCGTCATTATCTCTTCTTTTCTTCTAGTTAATAATCAAAAACAAAATCAATCAATTCATTACACAACACACGTGCCTCCTCGAGAGAACGATTCCCACCCATCAAGGGTCATAACTTGTGGTTTTCCTAAACCACTCGTTAATACTTACCGCTTTTACCTTGTTTTCCTAAACAAGTGTAATTTTACAACCATCAGTGGGTTTTGCTTCTAGAAGATTAAATCCATGTACCCAATCTTTTCCTTCTACTAGAAGGACATCTCCTTCAGCTTCTACTTCTTGGAGAAGCAATGCCTGCATCCCTAATAAACCAACTAGTAATTATTTTCAGAATTTTAATTAGAATTATGTTATGACTTCAGACCAAATGCATTTTGGATTGGGATATTTTGGTTCTGCTGTTAAGCCCTCAACAGGTTGTTCTTGGTTACAAAATAACACCCATATGATGTACAAGAAACGCAAGAACAACGGTGGATCTCATCAATCTTCTTGGCTATCTACTAATGATCCACAAGGCAGACTCAAGCATGAAATGGGTTGGGTCCCCTTAAGACACTAACTTTTACATATGACTTTTATGTTGTTGTAAATTACTCCATACCAAGATCCATCTTTTGGAATAGTAGATAGTGGATGCTCTAGGAGCATGATAGGGAATAAAGGACTTTTGACTAACTTTGTACCTTTTCAAGGCGGGAAGGTGTACTTTCGAGGTGGTGAAGGAAGGATCTCTAGCAAAGGAACCATTCAGACCCCTAACCTTAATTTTGAGCAGGTTTACTATGTGGAAGCACTTCAACACTTCAACTTGATTTTTGTCACTCAGATTTGTGACAAGAAGCATTTTGTCCTCTTTACGCATATTGAAGCACTAGTGTTTTCCAAGGACTTAAAGTTACCGGATGACTCCCATGTTTTACTCAAAATCCTAAGAATACATAACCTCTATAGTATCAAGCTGAATGAAGTTAATCCTACTAGTCAATGTGACAACCATGGTTTTGAGGTTCGTCACTTAGTTTTATTTTGGGCATATTTAGTGAAATTATGTGTCTTTATGTGTTTAGGTGTTATTTGGTGTGATTAGAGTGTGGTTTCGACATCGTTTTCGGGTACGGGGTACCTTGTTAGTGAAATGATGTGTGAAGTTTTTATGTTCATGAGCTCACATAGTAGTGACTATGAAATAAGATGGTGTTATTTAGTGGTTTTACGTATACGTATATGTATTATAGAAAATCGTATTTTTACGATTTAAGGTTTATCATTTAGAGGTCTCAGATGAGGTAATTAGTCACGGGAGTATTTTTCGGGATGGTTTTAAGTTATTCTGGACTTAGTTAATTAGTTTATTTCATATTTCAATAGTTTTTATAAAACTGTATATTTTACGTCTTTTACGGTATACGCGTAAATTTGACTAGTTTTACGGTTTTGAGGTTTTGGAGGCTTTAGGAGCTGAAATAAATTAAGGGAATTAAAGGTAATAACAATTAATAGTTAATTTAAAGTAATGTAATTGAAAAAGTCGGCCATATGGTGTTTGGGCTTGGATTTGGGTTGACTTAAACTTAAGGAAGGGAAAGAGAGCCCAATTGAGTCCTAATAGGAAGCCTTTTTAATTTTAACCATAAATAAGACTCAATATGACCAAAAAAACGAATTTAGCCTTCCCCAAACCAAATATCAGTCTTTTGTATCAATGGAGGAGCAAGAAAACCCAATAATTCAATTAGGGTTTAAGCTACACACTAAAACTATGTCAATTAACGTTTAATTTACATATATGTAACCTAATATAATGGATTAGGGTTGAGATTCATAAATTTTTATTAGGGTTTGTTAAGGACCTGTAATTAATGAGGTAATTAATGGGTTTTTATCATTAGAAATCGTTTTAGGTTTTAATTTGGGTTATGTATGATTAATTAGGGTTTAATCATGTTTAAAATCGTTCTTAAAAACTGGGCAGAATTTTAGGCTTATTGTTTTGATCATATCTAGAGTTATAGGAACATTCATTAATCGAACCAAGTATCCCTAAAGGTATTTGAGTTGGCTTTTGAATTCTAGAAACGAGGAATAAATTGGAGGTCGGGAAGTCGGTCAAAAACAGGTTACAATAGTCGGAGGTCAAAACAGTTTTGACATCAGTCTGGTTTAAGTTAATGTTTTAAGATGTTTAGGGTACTTAGGAGTATAATTGGACCTTCAAACGAACATGATACTTAGATTATTTGTTATATAAAAGATATGGAGTAGGGCTAAACAAATGGGTTAGGGTAAGACCCTTTGATCATAACAAACTTTTCATATGTTCAAAATTAGTAAATTCTGGATAGGTAAAAGTATATATATATATATATATATATATATATATATATATATATATATATATATATATATATATATATATATATATATATATATATATATATATATATATATATGGAGGCCTTAACAGTAGCTTTAAGATTGAGGCCAAATGTGAGAGTTATCTAACACATGTAAGGGCATAATATTTCTTTTACATGGCATATTATTTTGGTTAAGGGGGTGTACGACCCATAGTTTGAAGTATGAAAAACAGGACTGTTTTGGGTTAAATGTTAACGGGGTGAGTTATGAACTAAACTAAGTTAAGGGCTTTATAGAGGGATGTAATGAGATTCATATGGCATATAAATGGGTTTAAGTGGTAGGATAAGGTTATATATCTATCATAGATTGTTTGAGCCATTTTGGTATGTGGTTCATGTCTTGATTGTATACGTTTGTGTGTTTAGATTTTTGCTAGAGCGTGGATATTTGGAGAAGCTTGTTCAGGTGAGTTTCATAGTCCCATGTCTTTTTATGATTTGAATTTCAGATGGGATGGAAGAGACACTCTATGGTTTTGTAACTAATGTTCTGAATGTTTTTATGGTTTGTGATGAACTTGTGTGTGCAGTTATGTGATTAACTGCTATGTGATTCTTGATTGTGTTTATGATTTGGATCGGGGGACACGTACCGTCTCAGTTATTGTGGTTTGACTTGGTACCAAGGGGATGTAGACAAGGCGGGGCCTTAGGATTAGTTCTTAGGTGTGTGGGTGCCTATGGGACCATTGTTATTGGTAAGCTTGGAGCCTTGGATTTGTGGTGATTGGTTAATCTTGAATGCTAATTGTTAATACATAATTGTAGCACATTGTCCATACGTTATTTTGTTAATGGTTGTTATTCACAGCTTATATTTGGAGTTGGAGTCTAAACCTATGACTCTCACCAACTTTATGTTGACGTGTTTTAGTGTCTCTTTCAGGTGAGAATGTGGTTAAGCGTGAGAATAGGAGTGGCTAGCTGGGAGGCTTAGGATTGCATTGGAGGAACCCCATTTCCTCTTAGTCTTTACTTATGTTTGAATAAGTGATACTTTGTAGACACCTATATGTTTGTATTTGTTAATTGTATGTCTTTGGTAAGAGGTAGACCTATTACCTACTTACCTAGACGCCTGCATTATTTTTGATATCTTCATGACATTGTGTCATCATTTATGATATTTCCATTTCATTTAGTTATCTCTATAGACACGCTATTGTTGTGATGATATCCATACGTCGCGCCCTATATTCCGCCATGGTGGGGTGTGACAGAATGGTATCAGAGCCAATGGTTATAGAGAATTAGGTTGCTTAGTTTAGTAGCCTAGTCTATAGCTTAAGGGTCCATGCATGTAGGTGTCATAGGGGTATGTGTGCATTATAGTATAGGAGTGCTTAAGTGTTAATTTCGTTTTAGATATTTATTTACTTTCATACTTACTTATTGAGACATAGTATATGTAAGTACATTCATTTATTTTCTATTGATGCGACGTATGAACCGGAAGTGCAAGGAACCTATTTAGTGTTACCCATGTCGCATAGAAGAAGAGGTGCGCTAGGTAATAATAGGATAGTACCGATGTTGAGTTTGCGACTAGTAGTACATTCGAATTTCCGCCTGAATTGTTATGATCATTTTCTTTAATGTTGGATATTTTGTTGTTATTGATTTGTTTTGGCGTTTGAGCCTCGAGTTATGAATGAAGTTAGGGTTGACGTATGAGATGTTCTTATTTGACCTATAAGGTATATATATAGTGTATTTTATGTGGTATATATATGTTCCGTGTAGCACTAATTTCTTATAAGTTTTGTCATAGGAGGGAGTACATGGGTGAAAGGGGACATATATAATTATGGAGGCTTACGTAATTATATATGTGCCACAACACCGATGGACTTCCAAGTATGGTTGCATGAAAAAGGGGTTAGTACATGCTTGTATATGATGAGATCTGTATTTGGGGTATTTTTATACAATCGGGTTTATGTAATGGTTGCCTATGATATGGCTATGGTGTCTTTTGTGTTTTATGTTTTAAGTAACAGTCATGTTGTGTGATTATGGGGTCACACGATATGGGTTGGTTTTGGTGATGGGTTTTATGCCTTGTTATGGCATGGTGAAATGGTGAGATGGTGATTACTCGTATGGAAAAACGAGTGTATGACGCGATCTATTCACTTGACATGTATGATAACGAGTATGTTTTTGGAGATTTAATAGGTATATATATGCGGAGGTATATATACTATTAGATGTTATGTTATGATATACGGTCGTTCAATAGTTATTATAACTTCAACGTACCTAGTGTTCTCTCGTGTTTAAACAGTTTATTAGTGCTGGAGTTTGATGGAGTTCCAACGATGTTTTAAATATTTTGAAGTGTGTCTACATTCGGGTATGTATTTTTGTTAGCCCTATATTTTATATAGTCGAACAAGAATGTAATAGGTCATCTTAGTTGTTAAAAGGTCTTGTATTGTAATAGGTTAGTCGGGAAAACCGGGCTTGGACTTTAAGCTAATATTGTATAAGTTAGGGGCGTAAGCCCAAAACAAAGCCAAGCCCGGCCCAAGATGAAGCCCACAAAGGCCTTAGAGCCGTGGGGTATATAACCCTCTTTCACATGTGAAAGAGGGTGTTGGTTCATTTCATTAAACACATAGTTTTAGTGTAAACCTTCCATTTCTCTCTCTACTCTCTCTCTCTACTTTTCTCCTCTTTCTCTCTCTAAGAATCTTGTGTTATGGATTAATAGGGAACAACATTTGGTATCAAGAGCCTATAGTGGATAGGTGATTGAAGATTCGTGTGTGGTGTTCTTGAATTTTCGTGGCCTTTTTGATCCATATCTCACGTCCCATATCTTTTTTTTGTGTTTTTATGGTCTTTTCTTGATACAAATCATCTACATACTAGTAGTAGTGATTTAGGTATCTTGGTTTTGGCTAAAACACAAATTTTTTTGGATCAAAAGTTGCGAAATCTCTTGTTTTTCTTCATTCCGAAATTCTAGCAGAAACTTCCATCGGAAAGTACAAATTGTACTTGGGCTTCCATCGCAATAACCTTACCATCGGAAAGGGTTTGGTTCTACATTGCGATCGTGGGTTTTTGTTACTTATTCCGATCTGGACATTCCGATCGTACTTTGCGATCTGGATTCCGACGGGTATAAGGAAGTATTTTAAGTCGTTACTCTGCTTGAATTTTGACAGCCACATTGCGATCTGGACATTCCGATAGGCATTGCGATCTGGACATTCCGATAGGCTTTGCGATCTGGACATTCCGATAGGCTTTGCGATCTGAGTATTCCGACAGGCTTTCCGATCTGGACATTACGATCTGGACATTACGATCTGGACATTACGATCTGAGCATTGCGATCTGAGCATTGCGATTGAGCATTCCGATTGAGCATTCCGATCTGGACATTCCGATAAGTATTCTGATGGACATTCCGATGGGTATTTTGTTTGAGTAATTTTTAGACTTAGCCACTATCTAGACTAGTTTCGGAACGTAGTTTATACGAAGATTAAAAAAAAAAAAAAAAAAAAAGAGTTAAAATTTTTAGGTCAAGTAAATTCAAATTTTTTCCCTACTAGTTTTTGGCTATTTCTAACTCAAATTCAAAATTTGGCGATACAAAATTTTTCGGCTTACCGTTTTGTCAGACTGAGGAATTTATTGTCGGACTGAGAAAAAAAAAATTTGAATTTTCGGAATTTCAATTTTAACCACACATCATCACAACAAATCCACTAAGATCTGCAATTCATCCACAAGTATTCACCATGTCTAACAACAACATCAACATTGCAACTGCTAATCAAATTCGTTTGGAACAAGGTGGCAACGGTAACCCACCTGTGCTCACTGCCGGTTGCTACGTTCAATGGAGATCTCGTTTTCTTAGATTTCTCGATGGAAAAGAAAACCGAACTGCTCTTCGTCACTTCCTTGAGAACCCACCTCCAGTTTTTGAATTCAAACCAATTACAACACAGGCAGAGGATGGTACTTCATCAACTATACGAGCTATGGAGGATTTTGACACATGTTCTGCTGAGAAAAAGAAACTCCTCCAAGCTGAAGCTGATGCTGTAAATTTCATACTCACTGGAATTGATAATGATATCTATTCCACAGTTGATGCATGTCCTAATGCTATGGAAATGTGGAATGCAATTCATCGATTGAAGCAAGGTGAGTCAATCAATGTTCAAGATCTCGAGACTAATCTACTTTGGGAGTTTGGAAAATTCACATCTGAAGATGGTGAATCCATTGACTCATATTACTCGAGATTCTACAAAATGATGAATGAGCTTGTCAGAAATCAGTGCACCATCTCCAATCATCATGCCAATGTTCAGTTTCTACTTCAACTCAAACCGGAATGGCAGAGGTTTGTGACTTTGGTCAAACAAAGGGAGGATATCAAGACTATATCTTACCACAAACTTTATGATATCTTGAAACAACATCAGAATGAAGTGAATGAACTAAGGGCTGAAAAGGCAGAACGGTCTGCTAATTCTATTGCTTTTGTGGCTGCTACTTCAACAAAACCCGTTCCCCGTCAACAACCACCTACTCATTCCTCAAAGTCATCAAGCTCATCCACCAAACCTCTAGCTGTTGCTAAACACAAAGCAAAAGCAATTGTCCCCACTCCACCTCCAAAGTATGACACCGAGTCAGATGGAGACAGTGATGATGAACAAACTTCAAGGGACAAGAAGATTGAAGAACTCATGTCTTTACTCACCACAACTTATAAGAAGATCTACAAACCTACCAACAACAACCTCAGATCATCATCCAATGCTAGATATAAGGAAGTTGATCATGCACCTAGGTATGATCGTGATGCTAGGTATGAAAATCAGAGGATGCTGAATCAAGTTGGGGCTAGAGATACTGTAGGCACTCCGGTGGTGCAGAAGACTGGGATTCAATGCTTCAACTGCAAGGGATTTGGTCACATGGCTAGGGAATGTAAGAAGCCAAAACGGGTTAAGGATTCGGGATATCACAAGGAAAAGATGTTGCTGTGCAAGAAAGAAGAAGCAGGAATTCCACTCACAGCAGATGAAGTTGACTGGCGTGATGACACTGATGATGAAGCCGATGATCAAGAGTTAGAGGCACATTATGTGTACATGGCAAAGATTCAAGAAGTGATCCCAGAGACTGATGATACTTCTGGACCCATCTATGATTCTGAGCCACTTGAAAAGGTACCATCACATGATAACTATAATGTGTTTGCTAATGAACGACGGCATCCTGAGAAACCCGAAAGCATCAATGACACATATGTAATGGACACGGAGGATAGCAATATCTCTACGGATTCACAGCATATGTGTAATGATGACGGAAAAGCTGTTCAAGATACTGACTCGGATGAGGACCGTGATTTGCTTGCGTCTATTATTTATTCTTTAAAACGTGAAATTGATGAAAACAAAGAAGCTAATAAACGTTTGAAGCAAGCAAACACATCCTTAGCCGAGGAGATAGACAGGCTTAAAGAGTGTGATTATGTAAAAGAAGCTGATCGACGGGTTGCAATAGCTAATGGTTTGGTATATGAACGTAAGGTGCTCAACGAACAATATTGTTCTGAAGTAGCACACGAAATTCATATGTCAAAACAGAAGATATCGGAACTTGAAGAACAACTGCTGCTACATAAACTCCAAATTACTGAATTAGAGTCGGTTAACAAAGAACAAACTGAGCTTTATAAAACTCGTGAAGAAAAGGATATTGAAAAAATTCTTGCTTTGGAAAAGAGAGTCGACACGTTAAACAACATTGTTTACAAAACGGGTCAGTCTATTCAAACTATGAATATGCTCAATTGAAATATGAAAACGAGTTTTGTCAAGCCTGAATATCTCAAGAAAGCTCAAAGTACCAAGCCTGCTCTTTATGATATCGGTTGTTATGTTGATAATCTTGCTCTTATGCTCTCCCCTGACTGCGACGAAATCATTCGTCAACAAGAAGAAAGTCGATCAAACTTAAGTGATTTAATAAACCTTTCTGATTCTAACAATCATATTAAGTTTGTCCCTCAAAAAGAACTTTCAAAAGAACAAAAGATGTATAACAGTGTTCCACCACCAAGTGATGAACCACAAAAGAAAGTTTCTTTAAAAAGGAGTTTCAAAAAGCAATCAATTTTGTTAGAAAAGCGAATTTTGGATGAAAAACGCAAATGGGATGAGAAAAGCAAAAGTGTTCAGCAATTTGAGTTTATAAAACAAGGGGTTTTAAATTTGTACAAAGGTGTCGTCGACTATGAAAAAGTTTCTAGGGATACCATTTGGAATATTAAACCTAACCCACAAGTAGAAGTCGTCATCCAACAATGCATTGTTCCAACCATTGATGATCTTTCAAAAAATGTGGAAATGTTTTATAATGCTCTCACTGAGGAAATGTTAACTGATTTAAGCTATGTCAAATCTCTTGAAGATGAAGTTGATTTTCTTCAAATTAAATTAAAGACACAAGAACACCAACTTTCTAACGAAATTGATCGACTTTCCAAGGAATATTTTTATGCTGACCATATGAATGCTATACTTGGTGTGTATACCGATCTGGATCAATATTGTCATGTAGCATGTTTAGTGTCAGAATCGGACGCGAAATGTCACAATCTTGAAGTAGAGCTTTCGAAACAAATTCAATCATATAACAAACTTTCGAAAAGTTTTTCTCAACTTGAGAAACACTCCATTTCTCTTGAACTTGCTTTACAAAAAGGTGAAAAATCTCATAATCATAAAAAGTGTCAAGAAATGTCAGCTTCTTCGTTTCGTCTACTAAATGAAAAAGATTTCGAAATAAATGATTTGAAAGCTCAGCTAAAAGAAAGGGACATTGCCATTAGTGAGTTACAGAAACTCATTGAGAAAATGAAAGGAAAGTCTGTTTTGGGTAAACCATCTGCCGTTCGTCAACCGAATGCGGTTAAATGCCCTAAAACATCTATTTTGGGACAACCCCCACAGACTTTGCCTAAGATAGGAAATGATAAGAGCACTAATGTGATAGCACCTGGAATGTATAAGATGAACACTAGGTCCACTCAAACTGGAACAACGCAGTTACCTCAAAATACTAGGAAAACTAATCAACGTGTGTCTTCTTCTACAGGAGTAAATCCCACTACTAGTGTTAGCGGACCACAGCTTAAGAGCACTAGAATTGAAGATAGAGTCATGCCTAACAATAGTCAAGGGAAGAAGAATGAAGTAGAAGATCACCGTAGGAATTTTAAGTTTTCTAAGAATAAAACGTCTATAACTGCATGTAATGACAGTTTAACTGCTAAGACCTCGAATGTTGAATTTGTTTGTGTTGAATGTGGCAAATGTGTTCGTACTTTCAATCATGATGCTTGTGCTCTTAATCATAATGGCGTGAATGCTAGAACTAGGAAGCCTATTCGTATGCCCACTAGTACTAGTAAACCCACAAGAACTTTGAACCAATCCACTGATCAACCACTTAAGAAACTAAGTGCGTTAGACTCCACTACTCTGCGTAAACAAAACAGATTAAGGAAGTTATATGAGAACATGATTAGGACATGTACACGGGGGTATTCGAGATATACACCACCCGGATACAAATGGGTACCTAAGTTAACCACTTTAGTGATTGGGTCTAGGAATATCAGCGTGCCTGTAGACTTTGCATATAGGCCCACTACTATTTTGGAACCCGTCTCTATCAAGGGATCCCATTTGTCAAATGCTACATTGTCTTCTAATTCTTCTGCAGCTCGTCGAACTCATCCTATTCATAATGGACTCTGGGTGCACAAAGCACATGACGGGCAATCTCAAGCTTCTCATTAACTTCGTGGAGAAGTTTCTGGGTACGGTACGGTTTGGAAATGATCAATTTGCACAGATACTCGGATATGGAGACTTGGTTCAAGGGAATATCACTATAAAACGGGTTTATTACGTCGAGTGACTGAATCACAATTTATTCTCGGTTGGTCAATTTTGTGATGCGGATTTGGAAGTGGCTTTTCGGAAATCTACTTGCTATGTTAGAGACTACGATCGGAATGACCTTCTTACAGGTTCTCGTGGTTCTGATCTCTACACAGTAACTCTTCAAGACACATCTTCAACAAATCCAATTTGCTTAATGGCTAAAGCGTCATCATCTCAAGCATGGTTATGGCATCAGCGATTGTCACATCTCAACTTTGACACCATCAACCTGCTTTCGAAGAATGATATTGTGACCGGTCTTCCTAAGTTAAAATTCGTCAAAGACCATCTTTGTTCTTCTTGTGAGTTGGGGAAAGCAAAACGAAAGTCTTTCAAATCAAAGACTACCCCAAGCTCAAAAGGACGATTGGAACTTCTACACATGGATTTATGTGGTCCCATGCGTGTAGAGAGTATCAACGGGAAAAAGTATATTCTCGTGATTGTTGATGATTACTCTAGATACACATGGACTTTCTTCTTAAGGTACAAAGATGAAACACCAGAGGTTCTCAAAAACTTTCTCAAGATGATACAACGCAATCTTCAAGCTCAAGTCTTAACCGTAAGAACGGATAGGGGTACTGAATTTTTGAACAAGAACTTGCAATCTTACTTTCAAGAAGAAGGCATCGAACATCAAACGTCTATTGCTCGAACTCCTGAACAAAACGGCGTTGTCGAAAGGCGGAACCGTACTTTGGTTGAGGCTGCTCGAACAATGCTTTCTGCTCCAAAATTACCACTATTCTTCTGGGCTGAAGCAATTGCAACTGCCTGTTATACTCAGAATCGTTCTCTCGTTATCCCTAGATATGAAAAGACACCTTACCACATCATCAATGGCAGGAAACCTACTGTCAAATTCTTTCACGTATTTGGATCTTTATGCTACATTCTTAAAGACGGTGAGAATCTCGACAAGATGAAAGAAAAAGGTGATGCATGTATTTTTGTGGGGTATGCGACATTGTCGAAAGGATATCGGGTCTATAACAAGAGAACAAAGATCATTGTCGAAACAATTCATGTGAACTTTGACGAATTGCCACAAATGGTACCTGATCACAACAGCTCAAGTCCCGCTCCTCAATGTCCAACAATGGCACCTACACACAACAGTGTACGTCCCGTGCAAGAATGTCAAGAAAACACTCCTACAGCAGACTCGACGGATACGACACAAATGAATGAGTTGGTTGATTTATATGATCCAATGTTTGATGAATATTACTATGGAAACAATCAAGTTGTGTCAAAGCCTTCCGCGGTCAATACTGCTGATGCACCATCACAAAGTCAACAAGACACAACTGCATCTACTTCAGCAACCGTTGCTCAAGAGACAATTCCAGTGGATACTCAACAAACTCAAGAAACTATCATACAACCAACATCACCAACCGTCAATGCTGAAGGAGAAAACAACAATCAAGCAGTCGATGCACAACCTGACAATGAAGAATTTATCAATCCGTTCGGTACACCGGTACACGAAGTCGGAGAGTCTTCTACTCAACATGTTGATCCTTCCAACATGCATACATTCTACCAACCATATCCATCCACTCACCATTGGACACGTGATCATCCATTGGAGCAAGTCATTGGAAATCCTTCACAACCGGTTCGAACACGCAGACAACTCGAAACCGATGGCGATGTGTGTATGTATGCACTCACCGTGAGTTCAACTGTACCTACAAACATCAAACAAGCCATGACTGATCATGCGTGGATTGAATCAATGCAAGACGAAATTCATCAGTTTGAACGCCTAAATGTTTGGGAACTTGTTGACCGACCCTATGGAATGTCAATTTTAGATTTCAAATGGATCTGGAAAAACAAACTGGATGAAGAACAAACCATCATCAAAAACAAATCTCGTCTTGTAGTTAAGGGATACCGTCAACAAGAAGGCATAGACTACGATGAATCATTCGCTCCAGTCGCTCGTTTGGAAGCAGTCAGGATATTCCTTGCTTATGCTGCACATAAGGGCTTCACGGTTTTTCAGATGGACGTTAAAACTGCTTTTCTCAACGGTCATTTGAAGGAAGAAGTGTATGTGAATCAGCCGGAAGGATTCATCGATCCTCATCATCCTGACAAAGTTTATCGTCTCAAAAAGGCTGTATATGGACTTAAACAAGCTCCAAGGGCATGGTACGAAGAACTTTCAAATTTCTTGGTGTCCAAAGGATTCTCCAAAGGTTCTATTGATCCTACTCTCTTTACTAATAAATATGGGGATGACATAATGCTGGTGCAAGTTTATGTTGATGATATTATTTTTGGTTCTACGAACCCAAAACTTTCAAAACGTTTTGAAAAATTAATGCACAGCAGATTTGAAATGTCAATGATGGGGGAGCTAAAATTCTTTTTAGGCCTCCAGATTCATCAATCCCCACGTGGTATCTTCATTAACCAAGATAAGTATGCTCAAGAGATACTTAAAAAGCATGGTATGACCTCATGTGCTCGCGTTGGTACACCATTGTCGACCACATCCCTAGACGCTGACTTGTACTCATATCCCGTAGATCAAACGCGATATCGCAATATGATCGGGTCACTTATGTACCTAACAGCCAGCAGGCCTGATATTCATCATGCCACATGCTATTATGCACGATATCAAGCCAGACCTACTCAAAAGCACCTCAAAGAGGTTAAACGGATCTTTCGGTACCTTAAGAATACCATTCACATGGGACTCTGGTATCCGAGGGAAACCGGTTTTCATCTAACGGCTTTTTCAGATTCTGATCACGCAGGTTGTCTTGATAGTCGTAAAAGCACTTCTGGTAGCATACAGTTTCTAGGGGAAGACAAGCTTGTCAGCTGGTCGTCAAAAAAGCAGGATTGCACTTCGCTCTCATCAGCTGAAGCAGAATATGTGGCTCTATCCGCGTGTTGTGCTCAAGTCCTCTGGATGAGAACTCAACTCACGGATTATGGCTTCCACTTTGATAAAATACCTATGTATTGTGACTCAAAGTCGGCCATAGCCATATCTTGCAATCCGGTTCAACACTCCCGCACCAAGCACATCGATGTCAGATATCACTTCATCAAGGAACAAGTGGAACGCGGCATCGTGGAATTATACTTTGTCAGAACTGAGTACCAGCTGGCAGACTTGTTTACAAAAGCTCTATCGAAAGATAGGTTTGCGTATCTCGTTGGTCGTCTTGGTATGAAGTATATGACTCCAGAAGACTTGGAGGTTTTGGCAAATGAAGTTGCTTGATATTCTCTCATAATGACTTCTAGGCGCATCACAGCTTAGAACTCGGACCTCAACTAAGGAAAGTTTATCTCGGACGATAACTTATCCTTCTCAACGAGAAATTCATATTTTTCGGTCATGAGCTTCTCATAAAAACATTCAAAGTTTTTAAGTTCATGAAAAACGATTTCTAAGTAAATGTCAGCTTAGAACTCGAACATCATCTTAAGGAAAGTTTATCACGGATGATAACTTATCCTTCACAACGGGAAATTTATTTTTCTCGGTCATGAGCTTGTCACAAAACAATCAAAGTTTTGAGCTCATGAAAAACGGACCCGAAAGGGGAGTGTACGTTTCAGTGCGCTTTCCCTAAGCAATAGAAGAGAAGTCTTCTATCCTGATTATTTTAAAATCGTTGAACACAATTTTTCAAGAATTTCTCAAAAGGTTTTTCTAAATCTTTCAAAATTGTGTGTTCAACACTCCCTTCCTCATAAGTGGTTTTTATATCTCAAAATTGTCATATGTTATTTTTGATCAATTTTTGAGGGGGAGCGTTTTAAAATCAAGCCTTTTAATGTTGTTGGGTACATCTCTAAAATTGTCATATTTTATGTATCCAACACATTCCGAAAATGATATGAAATTGTCAAATGTAATATATTATATCGGAAAAGGCACTCAACTCCGTACCTCAACATATTTTGTGGTGTCGTTTTTCTAAAATTTTGTCAAATTTTGTCTCAAGACACACATATATTGTTGAGGGGGAGCGACCCGACTGAAAATGTTCCATGATTCATGCGTGCACACATGTTTCTCTCCCAACGATTTTTCGGAAAATGTCATATTTTAATCAATTGGTATCTCTAATATTATATTTTTATATTAGAGATAGGGGGAGAAAATGTGATTAAAATGTAATATATCGCAACATGTGATCTTAAAGACTCAAGTGCAACTCTTTCCTTCACATGCCAAACTATTTCGTATATCGATGCATGTGTGTAGGGGGAGCTTTTCGGAAATGTAAAACTTTCAAGTGTTAAAAGTTTTGATTTTTATCAAGCACTTTGAATGGTTTTCAATGGTTTTATGGTTACGATCTTTACCCAAAACAACCTACTATCCACGACGGAACGATGGAGTCAAAAGGTGGTTTAGGATAGGAAACTAAGTCCTATGATCCAACCAGAACCGGAGGGATCTACCCAAGGACATTCCATAGCTAGAAATAGTTGTCCTTAGGAAAGATGGAGTGGAATGAAGCTGAATGCGGACCAAGTACTTAAGTTAGCACTGGAACAATCACAACAAGGTGCTAATGATGACGTATTGGTAAGCATTGAAGGAGTTGAATATTCTATGCAACTTAGGCAGAAACCGGGTCAATACATCTATTAAAGACAAGTCATCATGGACCCAGTGATGCAATGCACAACCCTTCCCAGCCATTCGAGTTTCTCTCAAAGGAAACTTGTCTCATTGTCACGGAGATCAACACGTATCTATTGACTTTCTCACTCCGAGTCAGTTAATATTGAAAAGGTGGCAGTCTGCTCCAGCCTCCGATTACCAAAATGCACTTATTGAGTCTAGAGCCAAACGAGATCAATTTATCATCTCATTAGGACACGATCGAGTCCTACGCATTATCCTTGTGATATTGCCAGAACATCTGAATGATACGATTCACAATGAAGATGGAAATCCTGCTTGAGCCAGCATTAAACAAGCTCATGGTAGGTAACTTGTGCGATTCTACACGAATCAAAATTGTGAGAACTGGAAAGCAACTAAGTTTCGATTCTTAATTGATTCAAACTTGATTCCAGGTTTCTTCGCAAAATCCATGTGATCTTGCCAGAACATTCAGAGTGACACTCATTAGTGTTCACAGTGACGAATGGAAATCCTTCCAGTGTCAACATCAAACAGCACTGCGGTAGGTAACTCGCAAGATTCTCTATGAATCAAGCTTGTGACAAACTGGAAAGCAACAATGGTGAGATTCTTTTAGAATCAAACTTGTTCCAGGAAATCTGAATTGACGACTCTAATCAGACGGATAATTTATCCTTATGATTCACTCTTTACGTTCGCAGTCTGCTTTGAGACGGTCGAGTAAAGAGAACTGGCTACTACCGCCGGGAAACCCTGTCAAGGATGTTCTTAATCGAATCTACCTGATCACAGGTACGGTATTTTAATACCGTATAACGGTCTTCACCGACCGGAGGTAAAACGCTACCGAGTTAGGATGAAATGTTCAAAGCCATTTTATCCGTGTCTATACATGTTGCTGCATATCAAGAAGGTGGCGTAGCTGTGATACCGATGTCGATTCAGAAGTCACAAGAGCACAAGATGGCGATAATCAAGATACCTAAGAATGTAAGAATGTAATAGGTCATCTTAGTCACAAGCAGTACAGATGAAGATCTCAAGCACTCAAAGTCAAATGACAAAGGCTCAAGATAAAGATCACGAAAGCATGAAGGAACAAAGTTGTTACAAACAAGATCAAGACTAAGATACAAGACCAAAGCAGGAAGATCTCCTCTACAAGAATGTATTCACTCAATCATCTTATGCTTTTTAAGCTATTTAAGATGACCGATACATTGGGGGAGATTGTTAGCCCTATATTTTATATAGTCGAACAAGAATGTAATAGGTCATCTTAGTTGTTAAAAGGTCTTGTATTGTAATAGGTTAGTCGGGAAAACCGGGCTTGGACTTTAAGCTAATATTGTATAAGTTAGGGGCGTAAGCCCAAAACAAAGCCAAGCCCGGCCCAAGATGAAGCCCACAAAGGCCTTAGAGCCGTGGGGTATATAACCCTCTTTCACATGTGAAAGAGGGTGTTGGTTCATTTCATTAAACACATAGTTTTAGTGTAAACCTTCCATTTCTCTCTCTACTCTCTCTCTCTCTACTTTTCTCCTCTTTCTCTCTCTAAGAATCTTGTGTTATGGATTAATAGGGAACAACAATTTTAATTGATGAGAACTACCAATTTTTCTTGCAAAGGAGTCTAGCTAATTAAAGGAAAATGCTTTTGAAAATACTTTGTAAGTGTATGGTATGATTTCCTGACTTACATATATTTTCTTTAAGTTTATTGGTAATAAGTTTAAAAAAAAGTCTTGACAATGAATAGATTAGTTTTCTAGGTAACATTTGATAGTACGTATAAAGGGTAAAGAAATTTTACGATAATTTTCTTAAAAGTGGAGTTAAGATTTTGGAAGTATTTAAATAGACAAAAAAATTAAAAAGGAAGATTTTATTATAATAATGATAATAATAACACCACACCTTGTAAATGTGTAATATTTAGGTATAACAAGCCTAAATAGATTATATAAAATAATTATAATATAGAATAAAATGAATAAAACACCATATTTTATAAACACGTATTGGTTTCATAATAACAAGTGAAATGAGTTTAATGTGAGTAAACAAGATAATGGTTAGAATAACGTTATACTCTACTAACTAGTAGATACCTTTGATAAAATAATGAAGATAAAAGAAGAGTTTATTGTTAAAGGAGATGCTAGATAAAGTGAGTTTTAGTACACTAACTGAGTTATGCCCTTTGATAGTAACGAAGATGGTAAAATATGACTATGATTTCATTTATTGGTGTTAAAATATGGTCCTAATGTGAAGTAACTAATTGAGATGAAAATTTAAAATTTTCTAAGATATTGAAATTTGGTAATACAAATCGTGATGAGTCTATCTTTTGTTGTTGGCACACTCCATTGATCTTTCGGATTACATTGTTTCGTTTTCAGTTGTTTTGGATAGGTTTCATTATGGTTGATCTTTCGTTTTACCTTATACTTATTATGGGACGCGATCGTTTGGAATTCTTTTGGTACACGTCATGGTTGATTTAGTTATGCGGGTGTGGAAACGTTAGGATGAGAGGATAGAGTTGGGTAGTATTACTTATGGTTAGATATTATAATGCATAAATGTGTTTTGGTTTAAAGGTGGTGTTGAAGGAATGATTAAGATTTGTGGAGTTTTGAAACTTAGATTGGTTACGGGAATACGGGAGTAAGTAAAGTTAGTTGACTGGTTGTGGGAACGAGATGTCATGCTATGAGAAGTTGGTTGAAGTACCATTAGGAGATTGATGAAAGTACTAGCAGATGTGAGGGTAGAGTAGAAATTTTCTACTAATGGAAAGATGGGGCAAATAACACGCAAGGGAATTGGTATAGTTATGGAGGCAAGGTCGTAGTAGACACGTGAAGGAAAACATGGATGTGAAAGAATGATTGGTAGGAGGCTGATTACCGGCTGCTAGAAGGATGCAAGAGATTTCGAAGGAGTCACAGAAGTTGCAAGGACTGGAAAGGTGACAAGCACTATGATGGGAATCTCCGTACGGTTTGTGACAAAGAAGGATAGATCGAGTACCAGAGTGGAGCTACAAAGAGCTGAACCAATGGATCGTGATGGAGTGACTACATAACCTGGGAGATTAAGAGCTTGTGGAAGTAACAAGGGGAGTCGAGTGACTACACAAAGATAGAATTTTATGGCAATCAATATCGAGGGATGAATAGTGAAGCTGAGCGGAATAAGTTCGTGGAGAAGTGATTATGGGGTCAGTTTAGTGAAGGTGTTTATGAAGGATCTTTGGAAGAGACAGTTATGCATTATCCAATGAAATAACGATTTCCATAGAGTTGATGAATTGAGTGAGAATTTTGGTTGGACATGATAGTATAGGAATTAGGGAGAACCATGGAAGGAGAGAACCAAGTATTCTTAGAAGATGATGATTGAAAGTACCTCATGTTAGGTGCAAGGTCATAATAGAAGTATGAGACTTGAGTAAGAATTTAGAATATGGCTTAGTTTAGACATATGGAAACTAATATGGGTATAAGATGAGAGTGTGATCCGCATGTAATCACATGAAACACTAGTTTGTCCCTATTAGGAGGGAGTAGGAAAACTGGTCGTGAGGAAAACAAGTGAAGCTATATGGAAAATTTGGACGTACAGATGATTTGAAAGACGTGAAGCATAACCTCGTGATGTATGCCATTAGCTGCGGAAGAAGAAGGAAGTGTGGATAGATGCGAATCATGAATGAAATAGGTCGAGATAGGAACCGAAGGTAAAACTTTGGTATAGCCTAATGAGTAGACTAAAGCACAAAGCATGCTAATATTGTTGTAGTGTGGAAAAGGGAATGGCACTGACCGATAATATTGGATTAGAAGGCTTAGTATTGATAATCGAATGGATGAGGAGTTATAGATGTGATGTGTCATCAGAGACGAAGGGTTTGGTCTAACTGAGACAAGATGAGGAGCACTATGACCTTGAAGGTAAGACATTGTGTAGGTATAAAGGAAGTGTTGGGTATTAAAAAAAGTATATACAAAAATCTTTAATTGAGGAAAGTGAGAAAAGAAGTGTATGGGTGCTACTAATGAGCTATCCAAATTTGATAGAAGTAGTTGTAACATGGGTTTGGATGAAAGTTGATAAAACTAACTAATGAATATGTGAAAGACCGTCATAGGTCACTTGTGTAAGGAAATTGGAATTTTTAAGTAGTTTGGGGGTACGGACTAAAGGGAGTTGATGAACATGGTTGGATATGAGTATATCCATCTAATTGGAAAAGGATGGACGAAGTAAGAAATTGCTACAAGTATATGAGTCATGTTGAGAGCTTGGGTGACTGATTTAGAGGGAGGTGGGAAACTCTTTTGCGATGTCTGAGCTTTCATATAATGATAGTTATCATACTAAAAGTCGATGAATTCCATTTGAGGCACTATATGGAATGATAGGGTGAGTTGACCTTATGGTGGACTAAAATTGATGAAAGAGACTACTAATGTGGAAATGGTGTTTGTGGAAAGGATGAGAGCAACAAGAGATGCTATGTTGAAAAGGAGGAAACCACTAGGGTTTAGTGACAAAGTTATGTAGGAAGTTTCACCCATAGTAACGGGTGGTATATTTTGGTAAAAAGGGAAAAGTTGATGTCGAGTTTTGTAGGTCCATTTATGATCTTTGGAAAGATCGGACCAGTAGCTTATAGGTAAAGTATTACCTAGGGAATTAAGTGGTGTACATGATATATTTCATGTATTAAGATTGGGAAATGTCATTTGAGAATGCATATTTGCATGTACGGTTATTTGGGATTTTTGTTAATAAGAGTCTTCGATTTATCAAAGAGTCATTTGTGAGATTTATGGGCTGTGAGGTCAGGAGTTTGGGAATGAATTTTAATATTGTTGGTTATTATATGTGGTAAATTGAGACATAAACTGAAGTACACATGGTAATGAGAGGAATTCATTTAGAACAAGTATCCTCATGTGATATGTTGATTGTGTGTTTGATCTTAAGGAGTAAATCTCGGGACGAGATTTCTATTAGGAGGGAGTGATGTGACAACCATGGTTTTGAGGTTCGTCAGTTAGTTTTATTTTGGGCATATTTCGTGAAATTATGTGTCTTTATGTGTTTATGTGTTATTTGGTGTGAATAGAGTGTGGTTTGGACATTGTTTTCGGGTACGGGGTACCTTGTGAGTGAAATGATGTGTGACGTTTTTATGTTCATGAGCTCACATAGTAGTGACTATGAAATAAGATGGTGTTATTTAGTGGTTTTACGTATACGTATATGTATTATTGAAAATCGTATTTTTACGATTTAAGGTTTATCATTTAGAGGTCTCAGATGAGGTAATTAGTCACGGGAGTATTTTTGGGGATGGTTTTAAGTCATTTTGAACTTAGTTAATTAGTTTATTTCATATTTTAAGAGTTTTTATAAAACTGTATATTTTACGTCTTTTACGGTATACGCGTAAATTTGACTAGTTTTACGGTTTTGAGGTTTTGGAGGCTTTAGGAGCTGAAATAAATTAAGGGAATTTAAGTTAATAATAATTAATATTTAATTTTATGTAATATAATTAAAAAAATTGGCCATATGGTGTTTGGGCTTGGATTTGGGCTGACTTAAACTTAAAGAAGGGAAAGAGAGCCCAATTTGAGTCATAATAGGAAGCCTATTTAATTTTAACCATAAATAAGACTCCATATGACCAAAAAAACGAATTTAGCCTTCCCCAAACCAAATCTCAGTCGTTTGTATCAACGGAGGAGCAAGAAAACCTAATAATTCAATTAGGGTTTAAGGTACACACTAAAACTATGTCAATTAATGTTTAATTTACGTATATGTAACCTAATATGATGGATTAAGGTTGAGATTCATAAATTTTTATTAGGCTTTGTTAAGGACCTGTAATTAATGAGGTAATGAATGGGTTTTTATCATTCGAAATCGTTTTAGGTTTTAATTAGGGTTATGTATGATTAATTAGGGTTTAATCATGTTTAAAATCGTTTTTAAAAACTGGGCAGAATTTTAAGCTTATTGTTTTGATCATATCTAGAGTTCTAGGAACATTCATTAATCGAACCAAGTATCTCTGAAAAGGTATTTGAGTTGGCTTTTGAATGAAAGAAATGAGGAATAAATTGGAGGTTGGGAAATGTGTCAACAACAGGTTACAATAGTCGGAGGTCAAAATAGTTTTGAAATCAGTATGGTTTAAATTAATGTTTTAAGATGTTTAGGGTACTTAGGAGTATAATTGGACCTTCAAACGAACATGATACTTAGATTATATGTTAAATAAAGATATGGATGAGGGCTAAACAAATGGTTTAGGGTAAGACCCTCTGATCATAACAAAAGTTTCATATGTTCAAAATCAGTAAATTCTAGATAGGTAGAAGTATATATATATATATATATATATATATATATATATATATATATATATATATATATATATATATATATATATATATATATATATGGAGGCCTTAGCAGTAGCTTTAAGATTGAGGCCAAATGTTAGAGTTATATAACACATGTAAGGGAATAGGGTTTCTTGTACAGGGCATATTATTTTGGTTAAGGGGGTGTTCGACCCATAGTTTTAAGTATGAAAAACGGGACTGTTTTGGGTTAAATGTTAACGGGGCGAGTTATGAACTAAACTAAGTTAAGGGATTTATAGAGTGATGTAGTGAGATGCATATGGCATATAAATGGGTTTAAGTGGTAGGATAAGGTTATATATCCATCATAGATTGGTGAGCCATTTTGGTATGTGTTTCATGTCTTGATTGTATACGTTTGTGTGTTTAGATTTTTGCTAGAGCGCGGATATTTGGAGATGCTTGTTCATGTGAGTTTCATAGTCCCATGTATTTTTATGATTTGAATTTCAGATGGGATGGAAGAGACACTCTATGGTTTTGTAACTAATGTTGTGAATGTTTTTATGGGTTGTGATGAACTTGTATGTGCACTTATGTGATTAACTGCTATGTGATTCTTGATTGTGTTTATGATTTGGATCAGGGGACACGTACCATCTCCGTTATTAGGGTTTGACTTGGTACCAAGGGGATGTCGACAAGGCGGGGCCTTGGGATTGGTTCATAGGTGTATGGGCGCCTATGGGACCATGGTTATTGGTATGGCATGGAGCCTTGGAATTGTGGTTATTTGTAAGGCTTGGAGCCTTGGATTTGTGGTGATTGGTTAATCTTGAATGCTAGTTGTTAATACATAATTCTAGCACATTGTCCATATGTTCTTTTGTTAATGGTTGTTATTCACAGCTTATAATTGATTTGGAGTTGGAGTCTAAACCTATGACTCTCACCAACTTTATGTTGACGTGTTTTAGTGTCTCTTTTATGTGGGAATGTGGTTACGCGTGAGAATAGGAGTGGCTAGCTGGGAGGCTTAGGATTGCATTGGAGGAACCCCATTTCCTCTTAGTCTTTACTTATGTTTGAATAAGTGATACTTTGTAGACACCTATATGTTTGTATTTGTTAATTGTACGTCTTTGGTAAGAGGTAGACCTGTTACCTACTTACCTAGACGCCTACATTATTTGTGATATCTTCATGACATTGTGTCACCATTTATAATATTTCCATTTCATTTAGTTATCTCTATTGACACGCTATTGTTGTGATGATATCCATACGGCGTGCCCCATATTCTGCCATGGTAGGTGTGACTGTCAACTAGCCTGTTTGGTTGCCAAAAGCATCAGAAGATGAAGCCACCAAATGGCATAGGAGGATAGGGCATTTAAACTTCAAGACCATTCACAAGTTGGCAAATATGAACTTGGTATCTGGTTTTCCTCCCAAAACTTTCAGAAATGACATCAGTTGCCTTGCTTACAGCAAAGGCAAATGATGAGACTGCTTTTATACATGGTCTCATCTTCCAAATAGGGCTTAAAATGCATTAAATATCATCAAAATACCCAAATATATTCTTGTGTTTGTTGCTTGTGTATTTTAGGTACGGATATTGAGAAAATGACAAAAGATCACAAGAATCATACAAAAACGAACACGGAAAACGAAGCCGCACAATGAACCAATCCCTAATGAAGACTTTCCCAAGATCAACCCTTGAAGATTTGAAGAATTATGAATAAGGGTCCTCCAATATTGAAGAATTGACACTTTATACCCTTGTATCTTCATAATTACAAGTTTGGTCCCTAAAGTTTGTCAAAATTACAAAAAGGGCCCTCCACTTTGAAGATTTAGCAAGTTTAGCCCCTCAACAAAGCTAAATTGTCAACCAATATCATCCACAAAGTCAAACACATCATGAAGTCCTTCAAAGTACAAGAAAATACAAGTTTGGTCCTTTGAAAATCCCAAAATTACAAAAAGGACCCTTGACTTTCAACATTTGGCAAGAATGGTCCCTCATAATTGAAGACTTGGCAATTTCAGTCCTCCAAAATGCTCAACATACAAGTCAAGACCATTATCCTTCAACAAAATTCCAAATCAGCCCCTCAAGTATCACAATATGGCAAGAATTACCCCTGAAAATACTTTGGAAAAGTATTTGGGGCAAAAGTGTGAAAAGTGAAAGTTTAATAACAAAGGAAATCCGGATTTGGTTGTTTTAATTGCAAGTGAAAAGAGAAAAGAAGGTGAGGGATTAACATGGCCAGACATGAAACTTACCTTAACCTACCAAATGGTGACATGTGTCCCACTTACTCCATCCCACCAATCAGCTCTCTTCATTTTGCCACATCACTTCCCACCCATAATAGATTTAAACTAATCTTTATTAGTTTAATAAACTAGCGCTAAACATCTTTTTAAACCCAAACTCAGATTAAACGCCCAACTATTCACCTAGAACACAAATTGGGTTTTCTTAATTTACTTGTAATTAGACCTCATAAACCTCTAGATTAATGATTAAGCATGCCTTAATCATATCCCAACCTTAAAAACACATGCCAGTTTACCCCACATGCCACATGGGACATGCCCTGCTACACGTTTGAGGAAGAAGACTAGATTGAGCCAGCCATCCAACGCCTCAAAATCTTGCTTACATCCTAAGCTCATTATGAGCCTTTGATGCTATTCCAACAGCTCATACCTTAACTACATGACAAACTCAGTCACATGATCCTTAAAAAGTTCAAATTTCTCAAGGGCATTTTTGGGACTTCACAACTAGGGTTTATGTTATTTTTCAGCTTCCTTAATCTCATTGTAGCCTATATAAAGGCATTAGGTCTTAACATTTACTTTTTCTTTTGGTTTTTCCTATGTTCAAGCACATGTAAATCCTTTTTCTGATTAATGATATTGAGTTAAGTGTTTTGAAGAAAGACCAAGTGCCACCTTATTTCTACTTGTTTATGTTTATTGCTTACTGAATTTAAAGTTTAAAACCTGTTTTCAAAAGAGGAGTGTGCAAAAGTTTGCACATTTTCTCATTTTCTTGATATTTTGCTAAGTTCTTGTTTCTATCTTGGAATTCTTGGGTTATAGGGCTGATCATAGCATCCTAATTGTGTTGATTAAGGTGTGGTGAGGCTTATAACTTGGGGATAATCAAGTGTGGGGTAACAAGGTTGCATTAATCAAGATTTTTCAAGTTTCTTATTTTTATACTTGTGCTTCTAACTTTGTTGATTCTTAGCAGGCTTTATTATGGAAGCTTGTGCTTGTTCTTGCTAGCACATAAGCTCAAAATTCGTGGGTGTGGATGTACATGCATGAGGTTTGCATACTTAATCCTAAAATCTGCTTAAATCTTGATTTTTGGTGATATTTGTATGTGACTTGTGATATTGTGAATTTTGTGGCTTGTTCTTGCTTGAATATGTTAATCTTAGTTGTTATTGTTTTAATTGATGCTTGGGTGGCCTTAAATCTCACTTCGCCTTTGAAAATTTTGATTTTGAAAAGATTAAGGGGTGTTTGGGTCTATCTGTTTGTGCTTGTAACTTGATATTGTGTTGTTGGATTGTGTTGTTTATGCTTGGTATTTGATATATGCTTGGTTGAGAGTGTTTTACTGCAAGTTTTTGGGTTTGAAGCTTTGAATCAAACAATCTGCTATAAAAACTTTGTTACTGCCTGTTTTGACCTATGATTTTGGGAACACTTAGTGTGTATGCATGCTTAGGGCTAAAAGTGGTTTAAACAAAGTTATTGTAACTTGTTTGAAAGATTTGAGGTGTTGAATCTGGCTTAAGTGTCAAATATATCAGCAAAGTAGAAAACTGCATGTGTTAGTGTTCATCAGTAACATTCATTGGCTTGAATCTTGCTTAATTCTTTGATCCATTGCATGAAACCTGTTTAGACTTGCTTATTGGAGTTTATAATAGCTTGTGTATGCATTTGGTTGAATTTGGCTGGCTGATTATTGCTAAAACTGCTTATAAGTGCTCAACTGCTTAAGTGTTCATGTCTGTGTCATATCTGGTGATTGATTGATTAAACTGTATCAATTGGGTGTTTGTGATTGTGATATTTTGATTGTTCTTGACTGCTTTTGATCCAAAGATCATTTGGGTGCCTTTGTGTAATCTGAATCTCCAAAAAAGTCACTAAAGACAAAAGGTCAAACAAGTCAAGCAGTGGAAAAAGTTTCCACTGCTCAACACCCAAAACTAGCCCCTGCTAGTGTAATTTTGAACTCAGCTTATCAATAAGCTATTCTAGCTTATCCAGACTTGCAACAACTTATTTTTTGTGATAGGTCTTCATTATTTGACCCATTTAAGTAGACTGGAGCTTATTGGACTTTGACTTTAACTTTTTGCTAGGAAACCAACTTATTTGAATTTTACATAAGTGCTTATTTGCTTTTTCCAGCTTATTGAGTCAACTTATTTGAAAACTCTTTGTTGATTTTGCTTAATTAAGTCATTTCAAAGCTTTTGGAACTTGAATCAGCACTTGGGGTGGCCTAGAACTAAAAAATGACTATTTTGTCGTTTTCTTTAGATTGCTTATTGCATTTTCAGGCTTATTCCTTGGGCTTATTTCAAATTTCTTTTTGTAGAAGTCTTATTTAGGTCAAAAGAAGCTTGTGTGTCAAATTTTAGCTTATGGCATTGGCTTATAGCTTAATGGGCCAAAAAGCCCATTAAGAATAAGTTGTTTGGTATAAGCTAGCTTATTTCACACTTTCAGCTTTTGGGCCTTTGGAAAAAGTTGTTTAGAATCAAATTTTGAGTCAACCTGTGCTTTTTGGGCTTATTTTGAACACCTTTTTATATTGGGCCCAAATTTGGCCCAATAAGGTACTGTTTTGGGTTTAGCCCATTTTCTAGGCCCATTAGGGGTATTTAGGTAATTTCACTTTCATTTCTGAGTTATTTAGGTTAAATTAAGCTAGTTTGCAAGTTTTTAGAATTTTTTATGATTTTTGGATTTTTAATATTATTTTAATATTATTTTATTATTAAAAATTAAAAGTCTGATTTTCTAAGTTTTTATATTTTTCCTAGGTTCTAAACACTTAATTAGGATTTTTGCAACTTTCCAATTATTTTTTAAGTCTTTTAATTATTTTCTAGAATTAATTTAAGTTTTAATTGATTTTAGTAGTTTTTAATTGTTTAAAAATAGCTTTTAGTGGTTATAAAATTTTGAAAAATACTTTTTAGCTTAATTAGGGTATTTTTGAGGTTTACAAACTCTAAAATCTTGTTTGGGACTTTTTAATAATTAATTTTGATTTTTAGGGCTTTAATTAGCATTAAAAAGTCATTAACTAACTATTTAAAAGGTTTTGGCAATTTTGGATTTTTTGTAAACTCTTAAAATATTATTGTGGATTTTTGGTAATTTTTAGGAATTTTTAGGGTAAAATTTTAATTTTAGCACTTTTTACGGTTTTACGTGTACACCTTTTTAGACTTAGTTTAATCCGTCTTCGTAACCGTCATTCTCTTCTAATCTCATCTCTATTTTTCTTTCTCAAACAATATAATCACAAAGATAATCAATTCATTACAAACATAACACACTAGCCTCCTTGGGAAACGAACATGAACTTATTTGGTCATTAGTGCTTGGTTTTCCTAAACCGACACTTAATACTTGCCACTTTTGCTCTCTTTTCCTAAAGAGTAGTAAAATAACTACATCAACAAACAACACAAAGCATCTTTCAAAGCCATTATTGCTCTCAGCTTAATAACTGAACCATTGCAGCTAATACATATGGATTTGTTTGGTCCTACCTGTATTAGGAGAATTGACCATAAACATTATTGTCTTGTGGTAACTGATGGCTATAGCAGGTTCACGTGGGTTTTCTTTCTGGCTGCCAAAAGTGAGACCTACTCCATTCTTAAAGACTTCATTGCCCTCATTGAGAATCAGCTTTACAAGAAGGTGAAAGGTATTTGTTGGGACATTGGAACTGAGTTCAAGAATGCAGACCTCATAGCACTTTGCAATTCCAAAGGTATCAAAAGAGATTATAGTTCTGCCAGGACTCCTCAACAAAATGGTGTTGCAGAAAGGAAAAACAGGACCCTTATAGAAGCTGCAAGAACCATGCTTGCTGATTCTAAGCTTCTGACTATGTTTTGGACAGAAGCTGTCAACACTGCGTGTTATGTGTTGAATAGGGTCTCCATTACCAATCCACATAAGAAGACTCCCTATGAGCTACTCACAGATAAAGTCCCAAGCATTTCTCATTTGAAGCCATTTGGCTGTCTTGTCACCATTCTAAATACTAGTGACTATTTGGGGAATTTGATGGCAAGGCGGATGAAAGCTACATTGTGGGATATTCAGCTCATTCGAGAGCCTATAGGGTATACAATCTCACTGCCAAGCGTGTCATTGAAACTATTAGTCTCAGGTACTTTGAGGAGAAGACAAACATCCAAGGCAAAGGTCCTCAATGGTATTTTGATCTTGATTATCTTAGTGACTCATTGGGATATTTTCGTTTCAAAACTAACCAAAATTCAGGTCCACAAGTGTTTGCGTCGTCTAGTGCAGGTGCTACGTCTAGCTTTTAGGATTCCGATGAGGATGATGACATTTTTTTCATCCCATCCTATTCCACAACAGTCGCTCCCGACAACACTGCTACTTCTGTTGGTTCTACTTCATCAAACATTGTGGACTCATAAGGAGCTCTTGATACACTACTTAAGCAACAACAAGATGCTACTACAGCAGCTACTCAAGGAGGCTTTGAGTTTCCTTTGGGTACTCCTGTTGTACCAGTTACTCCTAGTGATCCTATTGTTACTCCTAGTGCAAGTTCAACACCTATTGGAAGCCCTATTAGTGATCCAACTTCCACAACTAGGTTCTCTGGTTCTTCTGACCTAGGAAACTATCAAAAGAAGTCTTCAACTAAGCTGGATGATATTCATAAGCAACCAATAGATGGCATTTTCGACTCTCCTTCGTATGATGATTTTATAGTTGTGGATCTTAATAACTTGTCACCAGAAGTTGAAGAAGCCCCTACTCCTATTCAGCAGATCCATAAAGTGCATCCTATTACTCAGATCATAGGAGATCCTGGTTCTACTGTCAAGACTCACGGCATGCATAAGAAAGCATCTTCTGGTCATCATGCTCTTGTGACCTACATTGAAGACCAAAAGCGTAATAATCACACAGATTTTCTTCACTATTTGTTTGCTTGTTTTATGTCATAGGTGGAACCTAAGTCTGTCTCACATGCTCTTGAGGATCAAAGTTGGGTGGAGGCTATGCAGGTGGAGATGTAGTAATTATTGTTTCAGAATGTTTGGATCCTAGTTGATTTACCAGATGGAAAGACAACAATTGGTACCAAATGGATTCTCAAAAACAAGAAAGATCCAAGGGGTATTGTGGTGAGGAATAAGGCTAGACTAGTAGCACAAGGTCACACTCAACTTGAAGGAGTTGACTATATTGAAGTTTTTGCTCCTGTTGCAAGAATTGAGGCCATTCGTCTGTTTTTAGATTTTGCTTCTTATATTGGCTTTACGGTTTTTCAGATGGATGTCAAGAGTGCATTTCTATATGGCAAGATTGACGAGGAAGTATATGTCACTCAACCTAAGGGCTTTGTGGATCTCCTTCATCCTAAGAAGGTCTACAAGGTGGTCAAATCTCTTTATGGACTTCATCAAGCTCCTAGAGCTTGGTATGAGCGACTATCCACTTTCTTGTTGAAGCATGGCTATAGAAGAGGCACTATTGACAAAACATTGTTCCTTAAGAGGAATGCCAAAGACGTCATCCTGGTTCAGGTATATGTGGATGATATTATCTTCGGTTCTACTAAGAAGGAATGGTGTGATGAGTATTAACAGCTAATGAAAGGTGAATTCAGATGAGTGTCATGGGAGAACTAACATTTTTCCTTGGTCTTCAAGTCAAGCAGCAGTCGAATGGTATCTTCATTAGTCAAGATAAATATGTTCATGAGATAATTCAAAAGTTTGATGTGGAACCTCTTAGACCAGCAACAACACCTTATGAAGTAACTAAAGTGAAACTCAAGAATGAGCCAGATCCCCCAGTACATGTTCATATGTACAGGTCAATCATTAGCTCACTCATGTATTTGACAACCTCACGCCCGGACAATATGTTTGATGTTAGTGCTTGTTCTAGACATCAGGTGGCACCCACTGTTTCTAATTTGAATGCTGTCAAGAAAACATTCAAGTATATCAAGGCACAACCCAAGATAGGCTTGTGGTATCCAAGGGAATCACCTTTTGTTCTTGAAACCTATTGTGATAGTCATTATGCAGGTGCTAATAATGATAGGAAGTCCACTAGTGGTGGTTGTCAATTTTTGGGTCAAAGACTTATCTCATGGCAATGTAAGAAACAAACAATATTAGCTACTTCCTCAATAGAAGCTGAATATGTAGCTGTTGCTAGTTGTTGTGGACAAGTCTTGTGGATACAAAATCAAATGTTTGATTATGGGTTCGACTTTATTAACACAAAAATCTTTATCGATGAACCAAGCATATAGAGATTCGACACCATTTTATACATGATGCCTATGAAAAGAAGCTGATAAAGGTTCGTAAGGTACATACGGATGATAATGTTGCTGATTTGATGACTAAAGCGTTTGATGGTCCAAGGTTTAACCACTTGGTGATTCACATTGGTATGGTCAATCCTTAAGGTCTCGGATTGAGGGGAGGCAAAGCCTAAGGGGAGGTTTCTTGTAAATGTATACTTGTACATTCTTACTTCAGGTAGCTACTTACGACATTTTCCATGGGTATTTGCTGTGTGTGCAACTTCTGGTGGAAGAATTTGGTTACTCCTAGTGGCACTCTTCTGCTCCTAGTGGGTCAAAACCCCTATTATTCATGTATGTTTGGCTTCTAGTATCACTTTGGGTCACTGTTCATTATGTTGACTATTGTTGACCACTCGCTGCTCCTAGCGTTGACCTCTAGCCGTTTTGACTTTCAGTCAACGCATGTTACTTCTGGTACCCATATTTTTTTTATCTTTGGTAACTGGGATTCTCTAATAATAGATTAAAGGGCAAGTGGTTACTCACCATTAATGCCTTAACTTGGAAAGGGCAACCCCATAATTAGGGGTCAATGAACAGTTTTCCCTCACTATTATTTATGGTCAAAGGGATCATTTGACTCCCTCATCACAACTAAAAGACACACACACGCTCCTACCCTTAACCATCTTCAAACAATCATCTTCTACTTCTCAGTCATCATCAATGGCATCTCTTCAGTACAAACTCGATCACAATAAGGTTGCTTATCTCGGAGAAAGCCCTAGAAAGGAGGAGTTTCTTGACATCATGGAGTACATCGAGGCTTCTAATCTCAGGTATGCCTTTACTGTTTGCCCCACTGTGTATGACTCAGTAATTCGTCAGTTCTGGGCTACTACCAACACCCATGCGGTTTTAGGTCGCCCATTGGAGCTCCATGCTACTATTGATGGTCGCTCCTATTTGGTGACTGAAGCATCCATCCGGTCTGCATTTCATCTCCAAGATGAAAGTGGCATTATTTCACTCCCAAATGAGAAGGTGTTGGATGGGATGGCTGCCATTGGTTTCAATCTTGAGGGGAAGTTTAACTTTCAGAAAAATCGTGTTTCCCCTCAATGGAAGCTGCTTGTCCACTTCTTGATTCAATGCATGAATCCCAAAGCTGGGAGTTGGGATGCATTTCCCATCTTCCTTTCTACTGGTTTGGTGTGTATTGCTCAAGGTCGTCCTTTTAACTTTTCTCGTTATCTGCCTGATGGTTTGGTTAGCAATCTTAGTGCTACTGGTTTGAAAAAGAAGTTTCTCATGTATCCTCGGTTCTTACAACAGATTCTTATGTGCTTGCCTAGGAATAGGAAAGAATATGTGCCTTCTAAGCTCACTCCTAAAGTATATGCAAATATGACGATTGGATACATTGGTCCTCAAAGGCCCCTCACTGCTGCTATGTTGGGCCTTGCCCAAGGGGGTCCCAATGTGGTTCCCCCGGTTGCTCAATCTGAGGAGGAACCTCAATTGGTTGATGATTCCATGGAGAAGGAGATTCCGACTGCTGGGGTACCTCATGTGGAGGTTGAGGAACCGGCTAGAGAGGTGGTGGTTGAAATGCCATCTATCTCAAAGGCTACCTCTTCTTCTCGCCCACATGTGTCCCCATTTTTTGATTCTCCCCCTCCTAGCCCAGTTCACCCTTCAGCTAAAGAGCCTTCTAGCTCTCATGATCATATGGCTGACCAATCTTTTGCTTCTGGTCCCAATGAAGCATCCCCCAAAGCAAGTCCCCTTGGCGGGGAAGCTGAGGAACCTGTTACTCTCACTTCATTGATTGCTTTAGTGCACATGTACTATGAGAAGATAATATCTTTGAAGGATGAGCTCAACAAGCATCAAAAGCTCACTAGGGATTTTGTGCTCCCTTTGGCAAACAGGGTCAAGACGTTAGAAAAGTTGCTGAAGCGCCATAAGAAGAAGATGGTTTTATCTGATTCTGATGAAGACAGGGAGGAAGATGGTTTGACTATTTTGGTCGAGGCAGCCTTTGTAGCAAAGCCTAGTGATGACTTACCTTTCGATGCTTTTTGATCTCATCCTCCAAAGATATTATCTTCTCATAGTACCTGTGCACTAAAGCAAGCAATGAAGTGAGAGTAACAGGTTCCTCAAATTCCCCACCAAGGGGACTTAGTTTGGGGGATGTTTCATTAGGACCAGAAGCAAAAGATTGGTCAGCCATATGATCATGAGATCTTGAAGGCTCTTCAGCTGAAGGGAGAACTGGGCTAGGAGGGGGAGAATCAACAAATGGGGACACATGTGGGTGAGAAGAAGAGGTAGCCTTTGAGGTAGATGGCATTTCTATCACCACCTCTTTAGCCGGTTCCTCAACCTCCACATGAGGTACCCCAGCAGCTGGAATCTCCTCCTCCATGGGATCATCAACAAATTGAGGTTCCTCCTCGGCTTGAGCAGCCAGAGGAACCACATTGGAACCCCTTGGGCAAGGCCCAACATAGCAACAGTGAGGGGCCTTTGAGGACCAAGGTATCCAATCGTCATATTTGCATATACTTTAGGAGTGAGCTTAGAAGGCAAATATTCTTTCCTATGCCTAGGAAAGCACATAAGAATCTGTTGTAAGAACCGAGGATACATAAGAAACTTCTTTTTCGAACCAGTAGCACTAAGATTGCTAACCAAACCATCAAGCAGATAATGAGAAAAGTTAAACGGACGACCTTGAGCAATACACACCAAACCAGTAGCAAGGGAGATGGGAAATGCATCCCAACTCCCAGCTTTGGGACTCAAGCATTAAATCAAGAAGTGGACAAGCAGCTTCCATTGAGGGGAAAAGCGATTTTTTTGAAAGTTAAACTTCCCTCATGATTGTAACCAATGGCAGCCATCCCATCCAACACCTCCGCATTTGGGAGTGAAATAATGCCACCTTCATCTTGGAGATGAAGGGCAGACCGGATGGATGCTTCAGTCACCACATAGGAGCGACCATCAATAGTATCATGGAGCTCCAATGGGCGACCCAAAACCACGTGGGTGTTGGTAGTAGCCCAGAACTGACGAATGACTGAGTCATACACAGTGGAGTAAACAGTAAAGGTATACCAGAGATTAGAAACCTCGATGTACTCCAAGATGTCAAGAAACTCCTCCCTTTTGGGGCCTTCTCCGTGATAAGCAACCTTTTTTTGATCGGGTTTGTACTGAAGAGATGCCATTGATGATGACTAAGAAGTGGAAGATGATTGTTTGAAAATGGTTAAGGGTAGGAGCGTGTGTGTGTGTTTTAGTTGTGATGAGGGAGTCAGATGATCCCTTCGACCATAAATAATGGTGAGGGAAAACTGTTCATTGACCCCTAATTATGGGGTTACCCTTTCCAAGTTAAGGCATTAATGGTGAGTAACCACTTGCCCTTTAATCCATTATTATAGAACCCCAGTTACCAAAGATAAACAAATATGAGTACCAGAAGTAACATGCATTGATTGAAAGTTAAAACGGCTAGAAGTCAACACTAGGAGAAGCGAGTGGTCAACAAAAGTCAACATAATGAACAGTGACCCAAAGTGATACTAGAAGGCAAACATATGTGGATAATAGGGGTTTTGACCCACTAGGAGCAGAAGAGTGCCACTAGGAATAACCAAATTCTTCCACCAGAAGTTGCACACACAGTAAATACCCATGGATAGTGTCATAAGTAGCTATCAGAAGTAAGAGTGTACAAGTATACATGTACATGAAGCCTCCCCTTAGGCTTTGCCTCCCCTCAATCCTAGACCTTAAGGATTGACCATACCAATGTGAACCACCAAGTGGTTAAACCTTGGACCATCAAATGCTTTAGTCAGCAAATCAGCAACATTATCATCCGTATGTACCTTCAGAACATGTATCAGCTTCTTTTCATTGGCATCGCTTATAAAATGGTGCCGAATCTCTATATGCTTGGTGCGTTGATGAAACACAGGATTATTCACAATGCAGATAGTTCTTTGATTGTCAATGAAGATTTTGGTGTTCATAAAGTTGAACCCATAATCCAGCTTTGGTTTTGTATCCACAAGACTTGTCCACAGCAACTAGCAGCAGCTACATATTTAGCTTCTATTAAGGAAGTAGCTACTATTGTATGTTTCTTACATTGACATGAGATGAGTCTTCGTCTCAAAAATTGACAACCACCAGTAGTTAACTTCCTATCATTATTAGCACCTACATAATCACTATCACTATAGGCTTCAACGAAAAAAGGTGATTCCCTTGGATACCACAAGCCTAGGTTGGGTTGTGCCTCGATATATTTGAAGATTTTCTTGACAGCATTCAATTAGACACGGTGGGTGCCACCTAATGTCTAGAACAAGCGCTAACAGCAAACATAATGTCCGGGCGTGAGGAAGTCAAATACATGAGTGAGCCAATCATTGACCTGTACATGTGAACATTTACCAGGGGATCTAGCTCATTTTTAAGTTTGACTTTAGTTACTTCATAAGGTGTTGCTGCTGGTCTAAGAGGTTCCACATCAAACTTCTGAATTATCTCATGAACATATTTACCTTGACTAATGAAGATACCATCCGACTGCTGCTTGACTTGAAGACAAGGAAAAATGTTAGTTCTCCCATGGAACTCATCTGAAATTCGCCTTTCATTAGCTGTTCAAGCCCATCACACCATTCCTTTTTAGTAGAACCGAAGATAATATCATCCAAATATACCTGAACCAGGATGATGTCTTTGGCATTCCTTTTATGGAACAATGTTTTGTCAATAGTGCCTCTTCTATAGCCATGCTTCAACAAGAAAGTGGATAGACGCTCATACCAAGCTATAGGAGCTTGATGAAGTCCATAAAGAGCTTTGACCACCTTGTAGACTTTCTTAGTATGAAGGGGATCCACAAAGCCCTTAGGTTGAGTGACATATACTTCCTCGTCAATCTTTCCATATAGAAATGTGTTAATGCAATGAGGCCTAAAAACGTTACTTGTATTTTTTGGTCTCACTTTGTTTTGATTACGACAATATGTAAAAACAAGCATTTACGAAAACAATGAAAAACGTATTCTTGAGTTCAAGTATTTTTCATTTCAACCATTATCACTTAAGGTATGAACAAACAAATAATTATACTAATTAAGTGATCAAGGATTTAATCTTTTCTTAAAACTCACTTTTTATTAAGTGTGACAAAGTTTTATTATTAAACTTTCTTTTTAAGAAAATGTTTTATTAATTAGTTATTTGAAAATTTGAAATTTGAAAATGGCATATTCTATCTTGGTTTAGAATATCCTTTCAGGATATTTTAATCCCCAGATTCGAACCAACCCACTAAAAGACAAAAGTGAGCGGTCTCTACGCCGGCGGTTCCTTAGCGCCTACGGCGGTTCCTTATCGATAAGGAACCGCGGGCAGATATAGTCGTTCGATGTTTGTCTTATAAATAGTGGACCATTCTCAGACTTTCAATCCACCCTTTTGCCAGATTCTTTCTACTTCTTAAATCACTTAAATCCTTGATCATTTGTTTGATTACTACTTGTTTAGAATTGAATCTTACTCCTCCCATCTTTTCCTCTCAAAGTGCAAAGAGAAGAACACTATCATTCTTGAAGTGTTGTGTCTACCTCAAAGATCCATTGATGATCCAAACTTATTTATTCATTGTTGTGTCATTGTTGTGAAGATCCAAGTAGTTGTGTCTATTTGGAAGTTGTGTATGTATTAGGGTTAATACTTAGTCCTCAAAGTATATTGGTGTAGATTGGTCCTAGCTAAGATTAGGGCTCGACTTTTAGCATAGAGTCGGAAATTAGTTAAGCGACGTTGTGTACGGTTTCTCCACCTTAAGGAGCTTGTTGATTAGTGAACTCTCGAGTAAGGAGTACTCGAGGAGTGGAGTAGGAACGAGGAGTGAGCTTCGTTTCCGAACCACTATAAATCCTTGGTGTTTGTTTTGATCTTTCCTTCCCTTATCTCTTTACATTCTTTATTCTTTATACTTGTGATTATTAGTTTAGTTGCATTATACATTCATTATTCTTTATACTTGTGATTATTAGTTAGTTACACTATACCTTGTTCATATTGTGTATAAGAAGGTTTCACATAAATACTCAAGCTTATGTTTTTGAAAAAGGATTTTTTAAAACCAACCTTTAACAAGCAAATTTAAGAAATTATTCAACCCGCCCCTTCTAGTTTCTACAATTGGTATCAGAGCGTGGTTGCTCAAGACTTTTTAAAATATTTTTTATTTTAAATCTTGAATCGATCTATGGATTCCAACAAGTACCTAGAAGGGCAATCCATGCAAAGACCACCTCTTTTTGAAACCAATAGTTTTTTTATTAGAAAAATAGGTTTGAGACTTATGTGAAATCAAAAGATTTAGATCTTTGGCATGTTATTACCAGTGGTGATTTTTTTTCCATTTCAATATAATGAAGTTTCTAAAAGTAAGGAAATAGTTACTTTTGATAAAGCTAATGATGATACTAAAAGAAAAATTGCTAAAAATAATGAGGCTAAAATGGTGATTTATAATGCCTTACCAAAGAAAGAGTACGAAAGGATTTTATGTGTGAAACCGCTAAAGACATTTGGAATACTCTTTTAGTAACCCACCAAGGTAATAGCCAAGCAAAGAAAGTAAAATCGATCTTCTTGTTCAACAATATGAACAATTTGTCATCTTAGAAGATGAAACCATAGATAGTGCATTTGCTAGATTTAACACTATTATTACTAGTCTAAAAGCACTTGATGAAGGTTTTTCTAGCAAGAACAATGTTAAGAAGTTTCTTAGGGTGTTGCATCCCAAATGGAGATCTAAAGTCACGGCGATTGAAGAATCAAAGGATCTCGCCAAATTATCACTCGATGAACTCATTGGTAACTTGAAGGTTCATGAGATGATAATTTTGAAGGACTCAGAAATGGTGAAAACTAAGAGTGAAAGAAAGTCTCTTTCACTCAAAGCCAAGAAGGCACAAAGTGACCATAAAAGCTCCTCGGATAGTGATGATTAGGAAAATTCCTTGGCGGTTAGAGACTTTAAGAAGTTCTTCAAAAGACGAGGTCAATACGTGAGGTAACCAAACAACGACAAGAAACCCTTCTCCAAAAACCGATTTGCCAAAGATGATAAAGGTGATAGGAAATGCTGTAGATGTGGTGATCCAAATCATTTCATCGGTGATTGTCCTAAACCTTCACGCGACAAGAACCACACGGCATTCGTTGGAGGTTCATGGAGCGATAGCGGTGAAGATGTTGATTACAACCCCAAAGATGAGAAGTGTCTCATGGCTCACACTTCTAAAGAGGTACTTTCCGAAACCGAGTATTATAGCAATAATATTTCTTCTCAAGATGATAGTGAATTAGAAGGCCAATACGATAACTTGCATAAGCTTAGTCTAAAATTTATTGACAAGAACAAAGTGCTAAAATCAACTAGAACTAAGCTTGAAAATGAGATTAGTGAGCTAAAAGATAAATTAGCTAAGCTTGAGAAAAATAAAGAAATAGATCTAGGATGCTTAAAATGTGAAAACCTTATACAAGAAAACGAAAACCTTAAGAACACCTCCATTAGACTTGAAAAGTTCATGAGATTTACTAATGCTCTTAATGGTATGCTAAACAAATAAATTTATTCTAAGGAAAGACTTGGGTTAGGATATAACACTAATGAAGCATCAACTAGTGAACCAAAACATGTTAGGTTTTCAGAAAAAAAAGTCCCCTTTACGCGGTGCTCCAATATATAGGGCGGTTCCTTATCGCTTTGCAACCACCGATGGAGCTAAGGAACCGCGTCCAGAAGAAGACTTTTGTAAAAATCCTGAACTTTCTAAAAAGTTAATTTTAGGTGAAGGACCAAAACATATTCTTATTAACAAGGTCATAGTACCTATAATCGAAAAGCCTACTCTAGATAAATTCTACAAGCCCTTGGGTAAACCTCTAATGGGAACTAGAAACTTATCTAGACAAACATCTACTCCTCCAAGAGTACGAAATGAATCTAAACCTAGAAGTAGAACACCTACGCCAAAGAGAGATGATCAAGCTAAACCACGACCTAGAAGTAAAACTCCAACACCTAGAAGGAATAATAATAATTCTAGATCAAGATCAAAGACACCAAGGAGAAACTATGGACAACAAAATGGCCATATAAATTGGAATAATTTTCAACAACAATACTTTTCCCCATGGGGAATGTCTCCTTCATTCATGCATCCCAACCAAATGCAAGGGATGTTTGGAACTAAAATTTTTGGACCCATGAGATATTGGGGACCAAATGTTTGATCTTGTGTGTTGTTACCTATATATGCTTGGGAATAGATCTAGATCCTGACGAGTGGATTAAGGACAGTGGTTGTTCTAAACACATGACGGGTAATCGAAGTTTGTTGTCCCATATTTATGATGATTAAGCAAGGAAGAAAGAAAGAAAAATAGATGAAGTAGATGAATTCTAGAGAGAGAAATTGGAGAGAAATGTGTTAAACTTTTTGGAAGATTAGATTAAGAAATAATGACAATCAACACCCTTCCTAACATGCTAGGAAGGGTATTTATAGCCTAGCCTACATGTGGCTTAATGGGCTATATGTTTGATTGGTCTGGGCTTGAATAAAATGCTTAGTACCTTGAAAGAGGCCTTTTAAGCTAGCCATCAAGCCCGTAATTTCATGACTATTTTAACTAACTATTACAACGTTCTAATAAATGTTACAATATAAACCTATGACCGAACATTCTTGTTTGACTCAATAATTTGAGGCTAACAATCTCCCCTAATGTGAGGTCATTTTTCTTTGATATTTGGAGATCAATGGAGATTACGAATTTCGTCATAAATGAGTCTTTAACGTGTAATAGTAGTCTTGTTCCTTCATGATGTGATCTGTGAGCCTTTGTCATTGTCTTTCGACTTTGTCTTTTATCTTGAGATCTTCCAATTATTCTTGACTTGTCTTTGCCATCTTGCGTTCTTGTGTCTTCATCCACATGCTCATACTTTGAATTATCTTGAAAGCTTGCTAACAATCTCCTTTGAATAAAGGTCATTCCTCTACGTTAATTGTTAAGGAAGATTTTGATCATCAGAGCTGCAGAAGTCTTTAGCTTTCTTGATTGTTAATGTCTTTGGGCATGAGTATGTGGTTTTGAATCTTTGACTTTACTGAGTACACCGTAACGCCACCTTCTTGAGACAAAACATAGACACAGACTGAATGGCTTTGACATTCATCCTAAATCGGTAGCATTTTACCTTCGGTCGGTGAAGACCGTTACACGATATTAAATATCGTACCTGTGATTAGGTAGATTCAATTAAGAACCTCCTTGACAGGGTTTCGCGGCTGTACTAGTCGTTCTCTTTACTCGACCGTCTCAAAGCAAGACTGCTAACGTAAAGAGTGAATCAATTGGATAAATATCCGCTTGATTAAAGTCGTCAATTAAAAATCCTAGAACAAGTTTGATTCATTAAGAATCTTACCATTGTTGCTTTCCGGTTGACACAAGCTTGATTCATAAGAATCTCCCAAGTTACCTACCGTAGCGCTGTTTGATGTTGACGCTAGAAGGATTTCCATTCATCACTGTGCATATTAATAAATATCACTCTGAATGTTCTGGCAAGACCATAAAGATATTGCGTAGAAACCTGAAACGAGTTTCAATCGATAAAGAAACAAACCATTGTTTCTTTTCTGTTTTACATATGTTCAATTCATAAAGAATCTTACACATGACCTACCGCAGTGCTGTTTGATGTTAACACTGGAAGGATTTTCACTCTTCATTGTGAATATTAGGTAGTATAACTCTTAGTGTTCTAGCAATATCGCAAGGATATAGCGTAGGACGCTCTTGATCTTCATCCGTGTGTCCTAAGGAGATTTGTTTGATCTCTTGGCTCTAGACTCGATTTGTGCACTTTTAGTGGTCGGAGGCTGGAGCAGATGCCACCTATCCAATATCAACTATCTCGGAGTGAGAAAGTCAATAGAAGTCATGTTGATCTCTGATGTGATCGTGATAGTATAGTGATAATTAAGATACGTTATAGGGTAAATTAGAAAATTACCTTTAGGAAAAAGTAATAGACTAATATTACCAATGAAGAATTCAATTAAACACGTGATGATCCAAGTTCGTTGTACACGAAGATCGAGTGAATTTGAGACGTTTCGTTTCGTTTTGGACAATTGATTTGAATCGGTTTTCGGTTTTTAAACTAGAAATTAAAGCTACCAATTTAAACTATTTAATTTTAACCTAAGTGCATGAATCGTAACACCAAATTATTCAAACTAAAAACAATTAATTAAAATTAAAAACTATTTAAAATTTAAACTTTTTAATAATCTATAAAAATTAATCCATTTAATAAAAAATAACTTTTACACTATTAAAAATCTAATTAACTTTTTAAAGTAATTAGCTTTATTAAAATTTTCTTAAACCAAATCTATTTTAAAAACTATATTTTTATTTAAATCTAAAATAATCTAATTAAATGAAAACTATTTAAACTTTTAAAATTAATTAAAACATTTATATTATTATTTGTGAAAACTCGGAATTTACTTTAATAAAAATATTATTAAAACTAAATATTTAAAATCGTAAATCTAATTAAAACAAATTTAAAGTTAAAATCTGCCAAACTCCGTTCTACTATATTAATCAACTTTCTGATAATAAAATCAAATAAGCATGTAGCTCAGTTGGCTAACACGCATAACTGTGAACCTGGGGGTCTCGAGTTCGATTCCCATGAGTGACATATTTTTGGATTATTATTTTTTTGACAGTAAAAATGAAGGAGTCACAGGAGTGACCTTTGTAAAGCTTATTTTATTTAAGCTGATAGGAATCAGCTTATGGGCTTATCAAATCAGTGGGATCTGATAGCTTAGCGAATCCAACAGATTATAACAAAAACAGCTAAAAAAAAGGTTGCAAAACACAAGAGATAAAAACAAACAAGCTAAACAATTAAACCAACTAAATAAAATTTTAAGTCAGCTAAACAAGGTCCAAATTGAGCTTGTAAAAGTACACCAAATCAAACCAGCAATCATCTATATAACACTAACACAGATAATCAAGCTTTCGAAAGCCAAGATCATAAAACATATAATCCGAACGTGCAGTTATTAAATAGACTATTGAATCAAGCAGCGAGTTTAAGTAGCATATCCCATCAATCACCAAATCATAAACATATTATAACTCAATATAAAGTTAATATAAAGCTCTTAGATTAAACAGTATAGGTTTCATTCATCAAATTGTGCATTCTTGTATATATAATCCAACAATCCCAATCAAAGCAGATATCAACCACTAAATAACAGATCTCAAGTCTAGCTGATCTTAACAGAACTCAGATTAAAACATCACCTTAATCTAATTTATCAGCTTATCAAAATAATCAGACGAGATAGCAGCCATAAGCTAAACAGACTTATTTAAAACAAAGCAAACTTATACAATTCATAACAGAACAAAAGTCAGTATTAACTGAGCAATCAAGATCATATAGCAAATTTCCTTATTTATCCCATTCATCAAATCACAAATCCATTAATTCATTTAAACAGTTACAGTCAAATAATAACCAATAACAAATTGATCAGTTTCCAAATTAACAACACAATTAAATCAATCTAAGCAAACGAATGGCAGTAATATAAAACAGAAATAAAAAAAGAACTCATAACCTTTTGAAGTTACCATTGGGAAGAAGGCTAGTGCTGAGCTACCTTGTGAACCCGATTCAACACCACCAAACGAACCATAAATCGAACCACCAAAAAAATCATATCTCAAACCAGTAACCCTTTATTTTATCAAACCAGTGGGGTTTGATTTAATTCACAATCTCTCTTTATATCAATTAATTAAAGCCACGGCATAAACTTTAATCAATTAACATTAATATAATGTCAAAGATAGATTATATCAAGAATAATTAATTAAAGCAGTAAATTAATAAGAACTTTTGAAACTCAAATCACTTTCATTAATCTTAGTAAAACATTACAAAACTATTAAAAATGAAATACAAATTATTCTAAACCTATTTTAACATTATAACACTAAAAAGAAATTGGAATGAATGATTACAAGTATTTTTGGGGGTTTATATAGCCAACCCCCTAGGCTATTGAGGGAGAATATCCAGATCTTCATAAGCATATTCCTTCTTCATATTGGCCCTTAGATCAGTATTCTTCTTTCTCTCTCATGGTTGGCTTTGATTCTACGGTTGATAAGACACAACTAGCACACGGATTGCCAACGTGGCATCCGTTTGTGCTAGTTGTGCTTCTTGGATGCTTATTAGGCCTCTCTTGATTGGTGGAGTAGGAGTGGTGATGTGTTTCCTCCAGTTATTCGCTGCCACGTACCCCTCGCATACATCTTTTCTCTTCCTTAAAACATGGGGGATTTAATTCCCCCACGCTTGAATCATACGTGGGAATCAAAAGCCCCTTATTTACTTGTTGATTTTATCAATTAGGGTTTTTAAACAGTAACTATAAAGTTACTGGTTTTGGTTTTGGGGAAGATGGAGGGGATACATAGGTTGTAACGTTGGGATTTTTTTATTATGTGTGTTGATGGGAGAAAACGTGTGAATGTAAGCAAAGGGAGTGGGTGAGGATCGATATTTTATTTATTGTGTGTATACACGTTTTGACTGAAAATAAATACTCACAAGTTGATTGTTGACAAGCCAAACCCTAAAGCCCATTCCATTTACTTCATTCGTTCCTTAATTCGTTTTGGGCTTGGGCCCTTATTATTTTCTTTCCATCCGTTATATTTAGTTAAGGAATTTGGGCTTCATCCGATTTGGGCTTTATTTGGCCTAGTCCCAAAAGTATTTCAATGTTTATCCAATATTGGGCTTTCAGGCCCAATAAGCATTTGTGGGTCCCACTTGGCCCATAAATCTTTGATAAAGTTAAATCCTCGAAAACGAACTTGATTTGTGGCTTCTCGATCTTTTCTTCAAACTCGTGCCGGTTTTGCCGGTTTTTCGTGATCTTGGTACCTACACACATTAAAAACAAGAAACATGCAAATACAAGGCAAATTTCAAACATAATATGCATTTATTGATCGTATTTAGATACAATTGATATGAGTAAAATCACTCATATCAAACTCCCCCTTGCTAAGCAATTGTCGTGTCCTCACGCAATGATAAAATTTAACTCTAGCTACACCATTATTCAACTTATGACATATTTATTTTGCAAAGACATAATGTATTGCTTTCCTTATTTGAAAAATAACTTTTAGGATCATAAAACTCAAATAGATTCATCGTCCCCGACTTTTCACTTTTCCATGCCAAGTGCAAAAACAAGATCATTGTCAATCATAAGCCCCAAAATTAAACCAACTTATACAAGTAATTTGTGTTAAACTCAATCTCCTATTATTCCTAATTGTATCTCTAGATTTTATTTGTCATTCACCCAAAGGCTCATTTGACTTTATTTTGATATTTATTAGTCCAAAAATGAAGGCAAGAACAGTGTAAACTCAACACTCAAAACCTAACCTCGACTTCAAAAACCGTTGTCACTAAAGAAAGCCCACATCAAGGATAACTTAACACGATTTAGGGATAAATCTCGGACCCAAAATTTGGCTAATATGGCTACTTAAAAGCAAAAATAAAAACCTCGAAAGTCAATTATGACCTTATATGGAGTTAGCAACAACTACATCATAACACCTTGTGGCTCTTTAAGATGCAATTGTGCTCCTTATTTGAAATCCACACCCTAAGGCTCCTTGGACAAAAATAAGGGAATTGACTTCACCATCCCACCTTACGGATCATGATAATGAAGCAATTTTTATTCAACACGCCCCTTGACATACACCCTAAGGCTCTAATGACAAGGTTAGTGCTACATGACTCCCACCCGAAGGCTCCTAGAGAACATGTTTTTATTTATTCTTCTTATTAATATGATATTTATAGTAAGCCAAATTTCCGCAATCCCATGATCAAAAGTCAATGACGCTGACTTTAAAACCCGTAAAAATAAGGTCATAATTTAATTCTACTTTCAATTATTTTGAAGTATTTTATAACGTTAAATATTATTATGTTTAACGGTTTAAGTTGAAAACGATATTAAATATTATATTTTAATATTTTGACGAGTAACGAGGACTACTAGTGATCGCGATACCGACGGATGCCTAAAATTTTATATTTTATTATCGATCATTTCGATATTTAATATTTTCAACGATATCATTTTAATTACGTATCGAGTCGTTATATTATTATTTTTTTCGTGTGCGTTTAAACTTTAAAAAAAAATATTTTTACGAAACCCGAGTGTCGTAAATATTTGAAAATTTACAATTTACATTTTCTACCCTTTTAAACTATTCTATTACATTTTGGACCAAAACTATCACAAATTGGTAAAAACTACCCTAACCTTACACTATATATAAAAATTCCACTAACACATTTTATTTAAAAATTCATTTAAAACAAAAACACCAACTCTTTCTCTCTTCTCTCTTTTGAACCATACACCCCATCAACACAAACCATCCAAAATTTTAATTTTCTAGCTTGATTCTTCCAAAAACAAGACAAGTCCCATTCCTAATTTTGAAAGAGGATTCTTTTGGTACCATTTTCATCAACATGCATGAACTTTAAAATTTTGATCAAGAATCTTGGTGAGTAAAGTTGTTAGATGATGTTGCATGTGATTATCTAGTGATAATCATGTGTATATCATGTTATTTTTGTAAAGAAAATATATTTTTGATTTTGGTTTTTTGATTTAGATGATGATACAAGTGTTAGGATTAGATTGTGATGATATTAGGATGTTAGATTGATGATGAAAGTTGTTGGTTTTGATCAAAAACTTGATTTTGTATAGTTTTTAAATGGCCAATTTTAGGCAGTAGGTTTGAGGCCATTTTCGAGGGTCTTAAGTCTGAATATAGGATGATATGATGGGATTATGTTGTAGAGAATTTCGTTAGCTTCGATTTGATATAAAGTAGGCCTTTCAACTCCAAACGAGGTGGAAGATACACTAGTTTGATTTTCGTGTACCGGGAGACGAGTGTTGACACAATCCGAAAATTGTTGTCGATATTTGGATCGAATCTCGGGGACTATAAAATGAGTTTCAAAATGATTCAAGGGCTGTTCTAAGGCCCCAAGTTTAGTATTTTGAGTCTATTTTTAGAATCAAGTGGCGGTTTTACAAATGGAGTTGTTTAGAATGGTTAAAATGGTTTCGTAAGTCAAGGTCGCTAAACTGTACGGATTTTGTGATTCAAAGATGAGTCGGGCAGGGAACTTTAGAAGTAAAATCTTTTGATGGGCTCTTGGGAGGACTTTCTACATATAGTAAGTGAGTTCTCTGAGTAGTATCATAAAAATTTGATGTGTCTAAGTATGGGAAAGCGGCTTGGACATTTGGTATGTTCCGGCAGATTTTTGTTAAAGGCATAGAACAATAAAATGAATATATAGGAGAGTGTAATAGTATCACTTGTATCGTTTTCTCTCGAGTTTGTCGTGATTTTATGAGTCGAGTTTTATATTCTTATGTATGGTTTATTTCTCGAGTCTATTATTAATGAACGCACCTCATTTGATAGGCTGCGGTTCTCGTGTTTGAAAGGCATCATCTATCGTCGGCGATCGTCTCATTACCACTATTGGCTAAGGTGAGTCTATAGCCTCGTTTTATACTAGTTATTAAATGATTTTAAACCCGCGAGGGGGAATACATGTTTTATAAACTTAGAACACAAGATTTTTATGGTATGCTTTGTCCCTCTATGAATGGACCCGTGGTTGCCTTTAAATTGCATTAAGTGATTGCCTTTGTTAAAACCTCAATTATGGACCGTTAATTAACCTATGATGGGTTAACCGCTAGTACAATTAATAGATCTATGGGGGAAGCCGCCCCGGTTCAGTTTTTGTGGACTTGTCATAGAAGCTTAGGCCCGACCTCCACACTGTTTGAACATATTGTATTGAGAAGTCAGGTATACGGCAATGTACCAATAATCTAGAGGTAACCGACAATTAATAAATCTCTCGTCTTATTAGACTGATATGGGAGTGTCTAAGGGCTCGGTTCCATGAGCTTATTGCAATTTATGCTATATACAATTATCATTGTTGATGCAAATTATTATTTGATGCTTATAAGCATGCCACAAACTTATAATCTTTGCTTGTGTTCAAATTGATTACATAAACTTATAGATTCACTCGGCATTTTTGCTGATTGTTTTACTCACATGTATTTCAGGTAATCAAGAAGTGGAAGCTTGGAGGTCACAGGGAATGAAGTTGTGCACTGCTTTTGTTGTTCAAACTCTTTGATTTATTTATCGTTCCATTTTTAAAACAAACTAATATGTTGTTTTAACTTATCTTTTGGTAACGATTACTTGGGACTACGCTACTCTGACAAATGTTTTAGGAACGATAAATCTAAAATGTCTCTTTTCGAGTCGTTCTTTATAAATTATGTGTTGTTGTATCACTGTTTAGCACCCAAAGATGTATTCCGCTGCGTGTAAATTTGGGGGTGTTAAAGATTGGTACCAGAGCCATGAGTTATAGAGAACTAGGTCTTTATTTTAAAAACCTAAACAATAACTGTCAATTTTATTTTCAAAGAGTCATGTGCACCGGAATTCGCGTGACTTCAGGTTCAAGCTACTTCTGGGATTACCACTTTAGTATGCGTTATTACGTATACCTTATTGCCAAGTAATTATAAATAATTACTATGATCCATTTACGGATATATATATTTATATCTAGGATCCCTTTTATCGATATATATTTATGTCGTTAAAATTTTCGATAAAAGTTTATCAATTATTAATGATTAACCTAAATAAATACAATGAATTTTCAAGATCTTTCTGTATATATTTTTGAAGTATTTAAATTGCTTTTATTGCAAATTTTATATTATGACCTTACATACCTTCATCTGCGCGCGTTACTTTTATTGCTTAACCCTTTGAGATATCTATATAGATATCCAAATCGTCTTCTGACTGTTTGTGTTTAGACGTCTTGAAACGTAATTTCTAGACCATTGTGTAGCTCAATGTGTCCTTTGGATAGACTAACCGACATCGTGTGAGTCATACATCTAGAAACACCTCCTATAATCATGTTGAATAATATCATGGTTTTTCATAATATTTTGTTGATTTTTATTATCGTTTTACACGACATGCGAAGATTTAATTCGTTGACATTTATATGTATCGACTCCGAAGTGTATTGTTCACTTATATCTCGGTAACGTCATCGTTATTTTATAAATCATCGTCTAGATTATGGCACTAGAATTGGAATACGATTTTACTTATATAAAATTGTATCATTTGTTTTTCATTAACCTTCTCGCTCCCGGAGTGTAGCATGTTAATGTTCCATTCTTTTCTTGTTATGTTTTGTGTTTTTGACAATCGTGGCACCAAGGAGATTTGCCTACATTGCATTTTGGAATCTAAATTACGAACGTCTTTCACCGTCTTGCTTCCTAAATTTCGTGTTGAATACCTTGAAGCATTTTCTGTCATTCATCATGCTATATTTTATTTGATGCTCATTACGAGATTTATTTTTCGTTGTTATAAAATCCACAAGACATGTGTGTATATATGTATATATTTTGAGCCGTTAAGAAGTGTCGAAAAATACACTTTATGCAGTAACTGTAGGGGCAGTATAAACCGGTCAAAACTTAAAAGTAAAACCTGCGTTTCTAAAATAAAATAGTCAAACCTGCACAGAACTTGCAGGGGTATTTTAGTCATTTATTATTGGGTTTCAGGTCTCGGGTAAAACTAGAAAGTCGTCTGAAACGTCGTTTTGCATCAAAATGCTTTAAACTCCGAGTCTTGGAGATGTCGTTTATCGGGTCAATTAATCGGCTCATATTTAAAAGTTAAATCTGATAGAAAATTCAGAACATGAGTTTTAAATGTTTCTAAGCTGTTTTGATTTCATTTGAGATCGTAAAATTTTAACAAATATTATTTTACAACTAACGAATACTAGTTGCATGTGAAAATGTTTAAAAATAGAAACAATACAGGATTAGCAATTACCGGAATAATGGGGTAATTTGAAAACGAATAATATACTTTCTTAAAAGCATGTTGTGTCGAGTATCATACATAGAATACACATGTGGATTGTTTTATTCTTTTCATATATATGACTCTTTTGTCATTCGATATTATTTTTATTTTTCTTTTAACCTTCCACTGACTTGGGTTGAGTTTTGAAGTTTTGTCTTCACATTCTTCGTCGATATTTTATCGCGTGTCCAATGGCGTTTTCGTCTAAACCTTATAACCTTTTGAAACCTTAACGACTTGTAACCATTTCATTGATTGTTTTATGAGCTACTATTCGCCACTTTTTGCAAAACTTTGACTACTTTATACGTTGTCATAATGTCATATTATAAATAAATCTGATATTGTTTTACAATTATTTTCACCAATTATTTTTACTTTGGTCTTATAAAATACTTTTCGTAAGATTAAAAGTTGCTTATTAAGTATCTCACAAATTACTTGTATCCTAGAAATTTATAAACTATTTTTAAATTCCATTTTACAAATGGCATGGTTTATATAAAGATAAGAAACGTAATACTTTTCAACGAAATGGAGCACTGCATTGCTAGCCCTAAATTATACATGGCCTGATCACCTATGTCTAATTTAGAAGGAGCCATGCTAGGCTGAATAGTAGTCAACTTAAAAATCTTGATAAAAAAAAATCTTTTTACTTGTATTTATGATAAAGATAAATAAAATGAAATAAAGTGAAAAGAAGTTTTGAAAACCTTTATAATTTATGCAAGTGGCGCAATTTCTATGCATCCGCATACGTTTTCTTACCTTTTCTTAAACGAATTACGCGCTTACGAATACGTTTTTACTCGACGATCGCTTTTTCACTTGTTACTTCATTTTGTCTTGTAACTGATTTCTTTTGACCGTTCGTCTAATTATGGACTGTTAATAAATGACCTGAAAGTCTCGATGTTCTATCCTTCCTTCTCGTCCAATCTTCTTTATGCGACTGGGTAGATCTTTGGAATGTCTCCGCACTTGAATAATGAATTATCACTAGAGTGATTTCCGTATATCCGGGATGACGTCCGTCACTCTCGTTTGTCTCGAAATCTACTTTTGTGAACCGTGCTTTGACTTCTCTCTTTAAACACTAACATCGTTCATTTGATTTGTTCTAATTACAAGTGATTATTAGGAATTTTCTTTGATTAAAATTTTTGTATGGATCTTATTTCCGATCGTGTAACGACCACCGCTAAGTTAACGAGCTGATATTGGTGAACCATCGACCACACTAACAAAATTGACAACTTGTTTAATCTATTATTTCTTATCGTCTTACCATCAACGCCTTTATTTTATTATTCTCTTTAAGAATTCATACGACATTTGCTTCGTTTTCTTTCGTACCGCTGATTTCGTGCTAATTGTTGACCATTATTTCTATTCGTATTCATTTATTATCTTGTCACATTTTGAAACCCAAATATACCCCATGTTTACTTAAAAATAATAAACACCTTTAAGTATTTCTACAACGTATTATAAAATTTTTATGTTTATACATTTTCCAATAATTTTCAATTATCAAAATAACCATCACAAGTAAAAGGTCAAATTTATGCATCATATTTTGTATAACTGAAACTAATGTTTAAAATGAAATTATGCTCTATCTTTTGAACTAATTGACTTATCATACTTCACTTTTAATGTAATGAAATTACCGGTTTAATTTATATTCCTAACAATGATTTAATTTGGAAATTACATTTTCTAATTGTAACCATCAATACGAATTTAATTAATAATTTCATGTCATTGTTTCAATGTTTCTTAAGACAACCAAAATAAATTATGAAGCTATTTAACTTCTATTTTTAATATATCATGTTTATCAAGAAAGTACCACAACTGAGTTTTAAGGTAATACAAATTCGGGACGGATAATTGTGACAAATGTTATTTTAATGTTAATATTTAATTCATTCTTCGCTCTCATTGTTCTAGTATTACGAATTATTATGTTTTACGGTTACGTGAGTCGAGATCCCTCGTCGATCGTCAACCTTAAATCATTTTACCATATCTTGTCCGTTTATGCGTTTATTGAATTCAATTTTATCTCGTTCTGTTCCTCGTATTGAAGATCACTATTTTATTCTGAGTTTAAAATGAATCTCGGGAAGCAGTGTATAAGAAGAAACGATAAGTGTCACCAGGATTTATGTGTGTACTTGTGGAATGATTGAGGACCGAATCTCTTAATGAATGGAGTTAATAAATTCGTTACGACCTCGAGGATTATGTTGAAGCCGACACCGCAAGTGGAAAGACTCTTGTGATCAAGTGGTTATTATCAAGGGTTCGTTCAAGGTTTTCTCGATGATTAACGATGGAAATCTATACTTGATGTTATTGTTCGACCTTTTATTGTTATGTACTTATGTGGTATGTGATCTAGTCAAATGATCGTAAGTTGTGAGAACTTGAGACGGCATCATCCGATGACGTCCGATCATGTAGAACATATATTATGTAATATCTTTTTGACTTTCAATGACGATGTTTATTGAGACTTTAATGCGCGTTGGCGAAAGTGAGATGGTGTCTTTGTATTATCTTTTGAGTAGGGACCCGCGTGTGAGCACCCTCCGATGAAGAAAAAGCTTTTCTTGTTAGTTCTTTTTTATGTGTGTCCATGGCTATCCGGCCAATGGATATCCTTTAATTTGCAACATTCTTTTTAACTGGACTTATCCGAAAATCCTGTCATCTATTCTTGTTATCGAATGAGCTTCGTGTGATTCATAAAATTTTTATGTGTCGAGCTTGACGGGTGACTTGTGGATAAGGATTTATTTATTCCTTTTTGGTGAGATACAACTTGACGACAAGTTGCATTTTGTAAAAGAACCAGCGGAGACCGTGGATTGAGATTCACGTGGGAACGTGAAGACTTCTTTATAAGGAATGCCCTCATCCTTCCGGGTAGTGAACAACTCGTGTATGAGGCGAGTTGAGCGCCGGGACGTCGCTCCCTTAAGGTGGTGAGGATGTAAAACCCGTAAAAATAAGGTCATAATTTAATTCTACTTTCAATTATTTTGAAGTATTTTATAACGTTAAATATTATTATGTTTAACGGTTTAAGTTGAAAACGATATTAAATATTATATTTTAATATTTTTGACGAGTAACGAGGACTACTAGTGATCGCGATACCGACGGATGCCTAAAATTTTATATTTTATTATCGATCGTTTCGATATTTAATATTTTCAACGATATCATTTTAATTACGTATCGAGTCGTTATATTATTATTTTTTTCGTGTGCGTTTAAACTTTAAAAAAAATATTTTTACGAAACCCGAGTCTCGTAAATATTTCAAAATTTACAATTTACATTTTCTACCCTTTTAAACTATTTTATTACATTTTGGACTAAAACTATCACAAATTGGGAAAAACTACCCTAACCTTACACTATATATAAAAATTCCACTAACACATTTTATTTAAAAATTCATTTAAAACAAAAACACCAACTCTTTCTCTCTTCTCTCTTTTAAACCATACACCCCATCAACACAAACCATCCAAAATTTTAATTTTCTAGCTTGATTCTTCCAAAAACAAGACAAGTCCCATTCCTAATTTTGAAAGAGGATTCTTTTGGTACCATTTTCATCAACATGCATGAACTTTAAAATTTTGATCAAGAATCTTGGTGAGTAAAGTTGTTAGATGATGTTGCATGTGATTATCTAGTGATAATCATGTGTATATCATGTTATTTTTGTAAAGAAAATATATTTTTGATTTTGGTTTTTTGATTTAGATGATGATACAAGTGTTAGGATTAGATTGTGATGATATTAGGATGTTAGATTGATGATGAAAGTTGTTGGTTTTGATCAAAAACTTGATTTTGTATAGTTTTTAAATGGCCAATTTTAGGCAGTAGGTTTGAGGCCATTTTCGATGGTCTTAAGTCTGAATATAGGATGATATGATTGGATTATGTTGTAGAGAATTTCGTTAGCTTCGATTTGATATAAAGTAGGCCTTCCAACTCCAAACGAGGTGGAAGATACACTAGTTTGATTTTCGTGTACCGGGAGACGAGTGTTGACACAATCCGAAAATTGTTGTCGATATTTGGATCGAATCTCGGGGACTATAAAATGAGTTTCAAAATGATTCAAGGGCTGTTCTCAGGCCCCAAGTTTAGTATTTTGAGTCTATTTTTAGAATCAAGTGGCGGTTTTACAAATGGAGTTGTTTAGAATGGTCAAAATGGTTTCGTAAGTCAAGGTCGCTAAACTGTACGAATTTTGTGATTCAAAGATGAGTCGGGCAGGGAACTTTAGAAGTAAAATCTTTTAATGGGCTCTTGGGAGGACTTTCTACATATAGTAAGTGAGTTCTCTGAGTAGTATCATAAAAATTTGATGTGTCTAAGTATGAGAAAGCGGCTTGGACATTTGGTATGTTCCGACAGATTTTTGTTAAAGGCATAGAACAATAAAACGAATATATAGGAGAGTGTAATAGTATCACTTCTATCGTTTTCTCTCGAGTTTGTCGTGATTTTATGAGTCGAGTTTTATATTCTTATGTATGGTTTATTTCTCGAGTCTATTATTAATGAACGCACCTCATTTGATAGGTTGCGGTTCTCGTGTTTGAAAGGCATCATCTATCGTCGGCGATCGTCTCATTACCACTATTGGCTAAGGTGAGTCTATAGCCTCGCTTTATACTAGTTATTAAATGATTTTAAACCCGCGAGGGGGAATACATGTTTTATAAACTTAGAACACAAGATTTTTATGGTATGCTTTGTCCCTCTATGAATGGACCCGTGGTTGCCTTTAAATTGCATTAAGTGATTGCCTTTGTTAAAACTTCAATTATGGACCGTTAATTAACCTATGATGGGTTAACCGCTAGTAAAATTAATAGATCTATGGGGGAAGCCGCCCCGGTTCAGTTTTTGTGGACTTGTCATAGAAGCTTAGGCCCGACCTCCACACTGTTTGAACATATTGTATTGAGAAGTCAGGTATACGGCAATGTACCAATAATCTGGAGGTAACCGACAATTAATAAATCTCTCGTCTTATTAGACTGATATGGGAGTGTCTAAGGGCTCGGTTCCATGAGCTTATTGCAATTTATGCTATATACAATTATCATTGTTGATGCAAATTATTATTTGATGCTTATAAGCATGCCACAAACTTATAATCTTTGCTTGTGTTCAAATTGATTACATAAACCTATAGATTCACTCGGCATTTTTGCTGATTGTTTTACTCACATGTATTTCAGTTAATCAAGAAGTGGAAGCTTGGAGGTCACAGGGAATGAAGTTGTGCACTGCTTTTGTTGTTCAAACTCTTTGATTTATTTATCGTTCCATTTTTAAAACAAACTAATATGTTGTTTTAACTTTTCTTTTGGTAACGATTACTTGGGACTACGCTACTCTGACAAATGTTTTAGGAACGATAAATCTAAAATGTCTCTTTTCGAGTCGTTCTTTATAAATTATGTGTTGTTGTATCACTGTTTAGCACCGAAAGATGTATTCCGCTGCGTGTAAATTTGGGGGTGTTAAACTGACACCCTTAATGTGTTCTCACTTTAATTACAAGGGAAGAAAAAGAAGGAGTTACGAGTTAAGATATCAAGCCTAAACCGCTAAAAACTTCATTTATTAAGCAATTATTATTCAAGTGTGGAAAGTAAATATGAGGAGATTAAATCAAACACAAAAATACTTGCACAAAGAAGAATTTGACCTTAGAAACTTATGATTGAACTCTATCATCTCTTGTTCTCCATATTGTAAAATTTCAAAAATGTGAAATCAATGGATACTTAGCCTATCAAATCAAAGTTTTGGGTTTTCAAGTCATCTATAGGATCTTGCATCTTCTTATACTTTTTCAAGTTTTAGAATTTGCGTTTTTAAAGTTCCCTTGATAAACGACTTTCTAGGATCAATTATAGGAACTTGCAAAAAGTTCTTGTTCTTAACTCGTATGAATTAAGACCTTCGCGTTTTAAATCTCCCTATATAAAAGCCTAGCAAAACTTAATTCAAATACGTTAAGGAAAAGCTAAGGTTAAAAACCGATTCGAGTCAAAAACTATTTTTATTTTCACCAACGGAAAGCCTACATTCGTGTCAAAAACACTTATTTTATTTATTAAAACTTAAGAATAACACTAAAAATTTAAAATTTTATGAAAAATGAGAAAAACAATTACGTTTGGACACGACAAAAACAATTGCAAGCGATTATATCGATTCACTCCCCCATGCTAAAACCAAACATTGTCCTCAATGTTTCTTAGCTCAAGAGTAACACCCCCTTGCTAAAACACGGAGAGTCTAATGCAAAATCCTAGCATGGAAAGAGCACGCAAATCTATATGCCGTTTATTAATTATGCCTCAAGATAAAATGTTAGTCGATAAAAATAAAGGGTAAAGAGTGTGCCCCTTTTTGGCATTCAAAGAATGGAAGATCAAGTGGACCGGCAAAAACTGAAAACGAGCGTCTTCAAATATTAGGGACATACCTAAGATTCACAACACAACAAAACACGAGAACGAACTTGAAAGATCAAGCCTTATTAGTGTTAGAAAATAGATACAAGATAGAATGTATGGGACTCCCCCACAAGGCACCTCGTTTTTGTTCACCGAGTCATGAGCTCGACTCGATCCCCGCATTCATTGGTCCTTAGGGAAAGTGGTGAAAACCGGCATTATGGAATAGAATCCAACATAAAGCACGATGCCGGGGTCAAAGATCTCATCCTCGTTGTCGGATGACAAACAAAAGGATAAAACTCCAACACAAATCTCTAAAAAGATATGGTAGTCACAAATCACTAAATGGATATAGCATGCTCCCCGAGATAAACTCGCACCAAGATGATTAAAAAGTCTTTCAATTATTGCATCGGTGAAAGGCCGAGATTTCCCTAAATCAACGATTCCGGGGTCGAATACCTCGTCCTCGGTGGAGAAAGGAAAAGACAACACGGTGTCGTCCCCCCATGCTAATCCTAAATCATATGAAGCACATGGTAATGGTGGTATAAAAGTCTCAACACTAGTAGTATCAACTTGCATGACTTTGTTGACCTTATCACTCTTAGGAATGTGAACAAAGGGGTCATGATACTAAAAATGGGTCGCATGAAAAACCCGCACATTAAGATCAAAGCGAGTGGGAAGGATAATTGGAGCAAAAGTAATTTCTCCCTCCGGGTCAACATTATCATCATCATAAATCGGGTGATCAAACCAAGAATCTTCATCACCGTCATTAGAGTCTTCCTTAAACTCTGAAGGAGTGTCTATGGAAAGTAACTTATCAAACTCCTTAATGAAGAGATCATCATCACAAAGGTTGTGAGATGTAGGAGGTATGATGCTCTCAAAATCCTCTAGAAACAATGGATTA
>JANFOE010000979.1:0-182500 GCA_025667525.1 Glebionis coronaria | reverse complement strand
CAGAGCTAGTTTAATAGCATCTTGAATGTTCCTAGAACTTGAGATATGATCAAAACAATAGACTCAAAATTCTGCCCAGTTTTTAAAAACGGGTTTTAAACAAATTGATCTAATTAATCACTTATAACCCTTCTAATACAAGCCCTAGATTATATGATCATCATATTATGATTAATACATCATTAATCTACAGTTTTTATATAAACCCTAACCCTTAATCCATCATAAGAATGATTAATTAAACATAAAAACAATTTAATTAAAAAGGTTAATGAAGGTTTTTACCTTAAATCAATGGAAGATGAAGAAAACCTAATTTTTTTGAAGAACCCAAATTCTCCTCTATGGAACCCACGAATTTTTCTTTGTCTCCAGGGATTTATATTTTTTTTAATTTATTAGATAACCTTATATAGTGTGTACATAAAATCCTAGTCCAAGTATAACACCCAACTTTCCTTTTTTTTTTTTCCCTTTTTCCCTTTTTCTCTTTCTTTGGTGCGTCTAAACCGACCCAAACACCCAATAAATTTTTTTTTATTATTTAATATTATGTTAATAATATTACCTTAATTTTCCTTAATTTATTTCCGCTCCTAAAGCTTCCAAAACCTTAAAACCGTAAAACTAGTCAAATTTACGCGTTTTACCGTAAAAGACGTAAAATATACACTTTTATAAAAAATCTCAAATTTTGAATTAAACTTTATAACTAAGTCCTAAATGACTTAAAACCATCCCGAAAAATATTCATATGGATAATTACCTCACCCGAGACCTCTAAATGCTAAACCGTAAATCCTAAAAAAATACTATTACTATAATACTTATACGTATACGTAAACACCACAATATCACCATTTTCATTTCATAGTCACCACTTGTGAGCTCATGAACATGAAATAACCGTTCCTCGATTTACTTATGAGTACTCTATACTCATAAACGATAACCACACCAACCTCGTTCACACAAAATAAACACGTAAACATACAATTCAAGTAAGCACACATAAAATAACCTAAAAGTAAGACCAAGTGACAAACCCAAAACCACGGTTGTCACATCACTCCCTCCTAATAGAAATCTCGTCCCGAGATTCACTCCCAAACTCAAACTTATTCTCAGCAAACAAACGAGGATGCATATCCCTGATAAAACCTTCACGTTCAAACGTGAACTCAGTTTACACGAAAATAATCTCAACCAACAACACATGAGCCTTAACCGTCCGCGAGGAAACTTATCAAAACCATAAAGTTATGTAACCAACCTAACTAAATCTCGCAACTCATCAAACAAGAACTGTCTTGAAACCAAGTTAGGAGCCGTCACATAACTCAACGGGTTTAAAACTGTCACCCCTATTTCAGTCTTACTCATAAATACCATAAATCAAAACTCATCAAAATATAACCACGTATAATAAGGTCTAAAGAACTCTCAAATTCCTTCCCAACTCATCTCTATGTTAACCCTCCAAGTGTTCATTATCGAAAAATACCCAAAACACGAGTTTAAACCATGTTGTCCGAAAATTAACCTTAAACTCAACACTTGTACAATTAATTCGACCAAGCTACTGACTTCCAATTACGAAACTTTCTGAATATTTGAACAGTATGTTCCGAGTACATAATTTTAGGCTTTTGAATCACCCAAAAACCTTTAAAAACGAATAAGTTATGACCAAAACGATTTTTCTCAAAATCTGCCTAGGCATTAGCGACAGTTTCTGACAGTTAGCGACATATTTTGACAGTTTAGCGACAATTTCTGCCTACTCCGATTTATACCAAAAAAAACGAGTTTTAAACCCTAAAACCCCCCATTAATTACCAAAACTAGAAACTAATTTATTTTAATTCCAGAAAATTAAAACTCTATTAATTACATGATTTTAACATATTTCACTAAATAAGACAAAATTTTTAATTTAAGAATAACAACTTTAGGTGATCAAAACCAAAATATTTTAAAATAACCGAGTCATGCTTATATGTTAAAGAATTTATATTCCACCTTATTTGAAACATGATCCCGACACTTCCTTATTTCATCGACTACCAACAACTATTTTTTTTTTCAATTTGCAAGTTCTATTTTTTTACCATGTATAACTCGAAACAAAAGACATCGTTACCCCAAAAAAGAAATCTCCACCATCTCAAAATCCTTCACGCCAAAAGTACCGTACAAACAAACACGTGAAATGAGGACACGAGAAATGCGCTACTACAAAAGTTGAACATCTCAAAGAGAAACGAGCTAGCAACCATCCCAAGAATACAACCGGTAAGTAGAAAATAATTTTACATACATAGGCATAAGCGTACATACACTCAAATCCATCCGAATATACTATACAAGCATGTATTAACTCTCTTTCATGCAATCATACTTGAAAGTCCAGTGGTGTTGTGGCACATATATAATTATGTAGGCCTCCATAATTATACATGTTCCCTTTCACCAATGTACTCCCTCCTATGATGACACTTATAAGAAATTAATACTACACATAACACATAATCCAACAACTCACAAGCACATAACCACACAAGATAAGATCCAAAACCCCATGTATTAAAATAACATAGCCAATGCACGAAACACATAAACTCGTAGTCCAGCTGAACCAGCGTAGACAAAATTCAAAATGTATAAAGAACATGAAAACATAATTAAGCGAAATCCAACAATGACTAGCGTATAAGACCATGGTTCCACCCGCACTAATCAAAACTCGTAAAGAAAATAACATGTAGTTAAGTATGAACCATAGTAGTTCATAACCTAACAAATACTGCGAAAATAATATTCAAACACATCAATTACTATAAAATGCACACATACTCATATGACGCCTATATGCAGAGACCCTTAAGCTATAGACTAGGCTACACGACTAGGCAACCTAATTCTCTATAACCATTGTCTCTGATACCATTCTGTCACACCCCACCATGGCAGAATATGGGGCGCGACGTATGGATATCATCACAACATGGCGTGTCTATAGAGATAACTATATGAAATAAGAAATGTCATAAAATGGAGACACAAAGTCATGACAATATCTCATCAGACTCAGGAGTCTAGGTAAGTAGGTAACAGTCCTACCGCTTACCCAAGACAAACAAATAACTTAACCAAACAAATATATGTGTGCCACAGTATCACTTATTAAAAGAACAAATAAAAACTAAGAAGGAAACGAGGATTCTCCTTCTATATGCATTCCTAAGCTTCTCCAATCCTAGCCACTTATGTTCTCATGCTTAACCATAGTATCACCTGAAAGAGACACTAAAACACGTCAACATAAAGTTGGTGAGAGTCATAGGTTTAGACTCCAACGCTAAATCAATTACAAGCTGTGAATAACAACCATCAACACAATAACATATGGACAATGTGCTACAATTATGTATTAACAACTAGCATTCAAGATCAATCATTCCAAACCAAAATCCAAGGCTCATACCTTGCCAAACAACATGGTACCATAGATGATCATACTATGTACCTATCCCAAGGCCACTACCTTGTCAAACCACAAGGCCACTACCTTGTCAAACCACAAGGCCACTACCTTGTCAAACCACAATAACTGAGACGGCACGTGTCCCCTGATCCAAATCATACACAATCAAGAATCACATAGCAGTTAATCACACAATGTACACACAAGTCAATCTCAAAACACAAAAACATTCACAACATCAATTTAGAAAATAACTCAACACAGTGTCTCTTCCATCCCATCTGGAAGTCAAAATCAATATTAAACATGGGACTATGAAACTCACCTGATAGCTTCTTCACAAGTCCTCGCACTAGCAACAAGCTAACAAACCAAAAACACGAAATCAATACACGAACCAATCACTAAGATGGCTCATCAACCTATGATGGACATCTAGTCTATTCCCGTATAGTTACCTCATTGTTAAGCTCTAATCACCCCATTACCCTTCCTTAACAAGTCCCTAACTTGGTTAAGTTTAATAGCTATCCCGTTCATAATTTTACACAAAACAGTCCCAGTTTTAGGTCTCAAAACTTTAAGTCAAACGTCAATTTAAACATACCCATGGTTTCTGTAAAAGGAATATTCACACTTTTATACATGTTAGCTAAAACCTCCCACTTGCCCTAACCTTAAAGCTACTGTTAAGGCCCAGATATATGTGTATATATTGCTACCTATCCAGAATTCACTAATTTTAAACGTATGAAAAGTTCATTACCATTAGAGGGTCTTACCCTAAACCACAATCTTAGCCCAAGTGCAGATCCTTACTATATATATAAACCATCTCTCATGTTCGTGAGAAGATCCCAATGCAACCCTAAGTACCCCAAACAACCCAAAACTTAAAAAGAAAACAGGCTGAATTCAAAACTGTTTTGACCTCCGACTGTTGTAACCTGTTTTTGACCCACTTCCCGACCTCCAATTTAGTTCTCGTTTCTTGATTTAGAAAGCCAACTCAATTACCTATCCAGGGCTAGTTTGATCGCATCTAGAATGTTCCTAGAACTTGAGATATTATCAAAACAATAGACTCAAAATTTTGCCCAGTTTTTAAAAACGGGTTTTAAACAAATTGATCTAATTAATCACCTATAACCCTTCTAATACAAGCCCTAGATTATATGATCATCATATTATGATTAATACATCATTAATCTACTGTTTGTATATAAACCCTAACCCTTAATCCATCATAAGAATGATTAATTAAACATAAAAACAATTTAATTAAAAAGGTTAATGAAGGTTTTTACCTTAAATCAATGGAAGATGAAGAAAACCTAATTTTTTTGAAGAACCCTAATTCTCCTCTATGGAACCCACGAATTTTTCTTTGTCTCCAGGGATTTATGTTTTTATTTATTTATTACATAACCTTATATAGTGTGTACATAAAATCATAGTCCAAGTATAACACCCAACTTTCCTTTTTTTTCCCTTTTTCCCTTTTTCACTTTCTTTGGTGCGTCTAAACCGACCCAAACACCCCATAAATTCGTTTTTTTATTTTTATTATTTAATATTATGTTAATAATATTACCTTAATTTTCCTTAATTTATTTCAGCTCCTAAAGCTTCCAAAACCTCAAAACCGTAAAACTAGTCAAATTTACGCGTTTTACCGTAAAAAACGTAAAATATACACTTTTATAAAAAATCTCAAATTTTGAAATAAACTTTATAACTAAGTCCTAAATGACTTAAAACCATCCCGAAAAGTATTCATATGGATAATTACCTCACCCGAGACCTCTAAATGCTAAACCGTAAATCCTAAAAAAATACTATTACTATAATACTTATACGTATACGTAAACACCACAATATCACCATTTTCATTTCATAGTCACCACTTGTGAGCTCATGAACATGAAATAACCGTTCCTCGATTTACTTATGAGTACTCTATACTCATAAACGATAACCACACCAACCTCGTCCACACAAAATAAACACGTAAACACACAATTCAAGTAAGCACAAATAAAATAACCTAAAAGTAAGACCAAGTGACAAACCCAAAGCCACGGTTGTCACAGAGTGCTCAAAGCAAGCCTACGCTCTGTATACATTAGCATGGGATAACATTATAGGATTTCGGTCCTATTACGTCGGCCTTTGGGATCGGAGTAATGATTAACAGGGACAGTCGGGGGCATTCGTATTTCATAGTCAGAGGTGAAATTCTTGGATTTATGAAAGACGAACAACTGCGAAAGCATTTGCCAAGGATGTTTTCACTAATCAAGAACGAAAGTTGGGGGCTCGAAGACGATCAGATACCGTCCTAGTCTCAACCATAAACGATGCCGACCAGGGATCAGCGGATGTTGCTTATAGGACTCCGCTGGCACCTTATGGGAAATCAAAGTTTTTGGGTTCTGGGGGAGTATGATCGCAAGACTGAAACTTAAAGGAATTGACGGAAGGGCACCACCAGGAGTGGAGCCTGCGGCTTAATTTGACTCAACACGGGGAAACTTACCAGGTCCAGACATACTAAGGATTGACAGATTGAGTTCTCTTTCTTGATTCTATGGGTGGTGGTGAATGGTTGTTCTTAGTTGGTGGAGCGATTTGTCTTGTTAATTCCGTTAACGAACGAGACCTCAGCCTGCTAACTAGCTATGTGGAGGTATCCCTCCACGGCCAGCTTCTTAGAGGGACTATGGCCTTTTAGGCCACGGATGTTTGAGGCAATAACAGGTCTGTGATGCCGTTAGATGTTCTAGGCCGCACGCGCGCTACATTGATGTATTCAACGAGTATATAGCCTTGGCCGACAGGCCCGGGAAATCTTTGAAATTTCATCGTGATGGGGATAGATCATTGCATTTGTTGGTCTTAAACGAGGAATTCCTAGTAAGCGCGAGTCATCAGCTCGCGTTGACTACGTCCCTGCCCTTTGCACACACCGCCCGTCGCTCCTACCGATTGAATGGTCCGGTGAAGTGTTAGGATCGAGGTGACGTGGGCGGTTCGCTGCCTACGACGTCGCGAGAATTCCACTGAACCTTATCATTTAGAGGAAGGAGAAGTCGTAACAAGGTTTCCGTAGGTGAACCTGCGGAAGGATCATTGTTGAACCCTGCAAAGCAGAACGACCCGTAAACACGTAATAATAACCGAGCGCCGAGTGGGTTAAGCGCTTTGTTTGATCCTCTCGGTGCTTTGTCGATGTGCATTAACTCGATTCCTTTTGGGCCTTGTGAGTGTGTCACTGGCACAATAACAACCCCCGGCACAATGCGTGCCAAGGAAAATGAAACTTAAGAAGGCTTGTTTCATGTTTTCCCCGTTCGCGGTGTGCTCATGGGATGTGGCTTCTTTATAATCATAAACGACTCTCGGCAACGGATATCTCGGCTCACGCATCGATGAAGAACGTAGCAAAATGCGATACTTGGTGTGAATTCCAGAATCCCGTGAACCATCGAGTTTTTGAACGCAGGTTGCGCCTGAAGCCTTTTGGCCGAGGGCACGTCTACCTGGGCGTCACGCATCGCCTCGCCCCCCGGAAATCTATGTTGGGGGCAGATATTGGTCTCCCTTGCTCATGGCGTGGTTGGCCAAAATAGGAGTCCCTTCGATGGACGCACAAACGAGTGGTGGTCGTAAAAACCCTCGTTCTTTGTTTTGTGTCGTTCGTTGCAATGGAACTCTCTATAAAAACCCCAATGTGTTGTCTTAGGATGACGCTTCGACCGCGACCCTAGGTCAGGAGGGACTACCCGCTGAGTTTAAGCATATCAATAAGCGGAGGCAAAGAAACTTACAAGGATTCCCTTAGTAACGGCGAGCGAACCGGGAACAGCCCAGCTTGAAAATCGGGCGGCTTCGCTGTCTGAATTGTAGTCTGGAGAAGCGTCCCAAGCGACGGACCGTGCCTATGTCCCCTGGAAGGGGGCGCCAGAGAGGGTGAGAGCCCCGTCGTGCCCGGACCCTGTCGCACCACGAGGCGATGTCTGCGAGTCGGGTTGTTTGGGAATGCAGCCCCAATAGGGCGGTAAATTCCGTCCAAGGCTAAATACTGGCGTGAGACCGATAGCAAACGATTACCGCAAGGGAAAGATGAAAAGGACTTTGAAAAGAGAGTCAAAGAGTGCTTGAAATTGTCGGGAGGGAAGCGAATGGGGGCCGGCGATGCGTCTCAGTCGGATGTGGAACGACATAAGCCGGTCCGCCGATCGACTCGGGGCGTGGACCGGTGTGGATTGGTGCGGCGGCCAAAGCCCGAGCTGTTGATATGCTTATAGAGATGTCGTCGCGTCGATCGCGGTTGGCAGCGCGCGCCGTCACGGCGTGCTTCGGCAGCTGCGCGCTCTTGGCACCGGCCTACGGGCACCCCATTCGGCCCGTCTTGAAACACGTTCGAAGGAGTCTGACATGTGTGCGAGTCAACGGGTGAGTAAACCCGCGAGGCGCAAGGAAGCTGATTGGCGGGATCCCCTTTGCGGGGTGCACCGCCGACCGACTTTGATCTTTTGTGAAGGGTTCGAGTGTGGGCATGCCTGTCGGGACCTGAAAGATGGTGAACTATGCCTGAGCGGGGCGAAGCCAGAGGAAACTCTAGTGGAGGCCCGCAGAGATAATATACCTATGCTTGTTTAGTCATTTCTTATTTCCTTTACTTTATTATGTTTTGGGCTTATGTTTGGGAACCGATGTTTGATTCCGGTTTTCCCTATGGTCATGTATGTTTTAGCACATATTACCTTGCATGCTTTGATGACACGCCATAAATACGCGTAACGGTCCACTTATCAAAGTGGGGTGTTACATTATTACCTCTCCGGTGAGGGAAGTGGAGCAAGAACCCCGAGGTGGTTAAAAAAATGAAATTCCTAATCCACCAAAGGTAGAACAATTGCCTATTCCGGAACCCGAGCTTCCGAAGACTAAACCCACACTACCCTACCCTTCGAGACTTAACCAAGAAAAGCTCCGTGAATGATCAAATGCTCAAATGTCTATATTTCTCAAAATGTTTAAGCAACTTCATTTTAATGTTAGTTTCACGGATGCATTGCTTTATATGCCTAAGTTTGCTTCGACTTTCAAGAAGTTGATTAGCGATAAAGGGAAGCTTGAAGAGCTTAACCATTCTCTTGATGCTAATTGTTCGGCGGTTCTCACCCAAAAGCTACCCGAAAAGATTGGAGACCCCAGAAGATTTCTTATCCCTTGTGAATTTCCGGAAATGATGGAATGTTTAGCATTAGCCGATCTTGGCGCTAGCATTAATTTGATGCCTCTTTCCATTTGGAAAAGGTTATCACTTCCTGAGCTCACACCTACTAGGATGACTCTCGAGCTTACGGATCGATCGACCGCCCTTCCGGTAGGTATAGCCGATGATGTCTTTGTTAAGGTAGGGAAGCTTCATTTTTCGGTGGATTTTGTAGTTGTGGATTACCCCGAAGATTCACGTGTGCCGTTGATTTTAGGAAAACCATTTTTTAGTACGGCTAGTGCCTTAATTAATATGAAAAGTGGAAAAATGACTTTAAGTTTTGATGATGAGACCGTTGCCTTTGATATCGGGCACGTTTCTAAGTATTCTTATGAGCATTTCGGGGAGTCAATCAATCGAGTTGATATGACTGATGCTTCTTATATGGAATATTCTCAAGAAGTTCTTGGATTCTCGGCTAATTCCGAAAGTGGCAATCCTTCTTTATCGGATCCTATTATTGCCCTCTCTTCTCCACCCCTTACTCCATTTGGGGCTAGTGATTTTATCTTGGAGGAGGTTGATGCTTTTCTTAGCACACCGGATTAGCCATCAACGTATGCTGAGGATTATCAAGATGCGGATGGAGATATCGACTTGCTTGAAACATTTTTGAATGAAGATCCTTTTCAATCACCACCTATGTAAATTAAAGTTGTGAACGAAAATGAAACAAAAGTGAAAACTTCTCTTGAAGAAGCACCCGAATTAGAGCTTAAGGACCTTCCCACTCATTTGGAGTATGCTTTTCTTGAGGGAACGGATAAATTACCAGTGATTATTGCTAAAGGATTGAAAGATAATGAAAAGGAGGAACTTATTAAGGTGTTAAAGAAACATAAACGTCCATTGCATGGAAAATCTCAGACATCAAGGGTATTGACCCAAAATTTTGTACTCATAAAATTTTTATGGAGGAAGATTATAAACCCGCTATCCAAAATCAAAGAAGGGTTAATCGAAATATTCATGAGGTGATAAAAAAGGAAGTAATGAAACTTCTAGATGTCGGAATGATCTACCCTATCTCCGATAGCCCATGGGTTAGCCCCGTGCATTGTGTTCCTGTTAGAAATACGTTTTTACGTATATTAGAAGTATCGGTCACTCCACAATATTATTAATGTTGTAATAGCTCGTAGTTAGTGTTACTTATTAAGTTAAGTAAGAAACCGACCCATGGGCTTGTCATGGGTCGGCCCAAGCCCAATATAGGCCTTGGATATAAATACCCCTTTCCACCATGGAAAGGGGTTGGTTGTTGATCATTCTATATTTTCATTTGAATAAAAACACATAGTTTCTCTATCACTTTCTCTCACTAGTTTCTCTCTCTAGGAATCTTCAACCCACTTCATAGATTCATAGGTTATCAATATTCTACATTTGGTATCAAGAGCTATGGGGTGATTTAAGGTAATGATTTGTGTTGTTATTTAGTTTTTGATTGTATTAGTGTTCTTTAAGAAGATCCATCTTGATTCTTGGAGTGATGACGTATAGTCCCCAGCCGGGTCATGGACCTGGCCCAAGGGTACTACCCGTATCCAGCCCATCACATATGGGTGGGATAATGTTCGTCAGGCTTATGGGCTTGAATGAACAGTAACTGCACACACCTGTGCGGCCCACGGCCCGGTACGTTCGACGCGGCCGACATAGGGTCAGACAGAATAATATTCTGTCTAGGTATATCTTAATCCTAATATAAAGAGATATTCACTACCAGAATTAGAATATAACAATCATTCTAATTCTTGTGCTTATCTCTTCCTTGGGGCCGAAGGATCAGTGGAAGCCCATTGGGGTTTCACTGCCTATAAAAGGAACCCCCAAGGGTTCCACAAAGGGATCACAATTCACTCTAAACTCACATATAACCCTAAATCGATTACTTACTCTCACGCCGGAGTCTAATCGTGGGAAACCTTCCCACGGTAAGCTTAACGCGTGTTGTTTAGTGTGCAGGATCCCAACCAGACGATTCACTTGGTGCAGGAGCCGGTACCCAGCCAACCCGAATTAAGCCTAATTCGGATCTAGCAAGGATCAACCAACTTTTGCATCAACAAGTTGGCGCCATCCGTGGGACCAGTAACACTAAGCTAGAACAAAATCTCATCTCAAATCTCCAATGACGAAGGGACACCCGCCGACTAACCCCAGGAATGTGAATCCTGGGAACCGGAAGTCCCAAGGGGAAGGGATTCTCATCCCCAACCAGTCACCTAACCGCCTCGCGGGCGGGCTGGGTAACCGTAGCGGTTTTCAACCCGCGGGGGTGACGAGCACGATCTCGGTGACACCCCCACCCACTTCAACCTTGGACAACCCTGATCCAGGGAGTGCGCCAGACCCTCCTAACAAGGAACCACGCAGACCTTCAACGGAGGAAGAAGTGGAAGCCCTACCACTCAGTGAGGAGGATCTTACTCGAGTTCTCACTCAGAATTTTGAAAGGATCGTCCCAGGGATCGCATCAAGATTGAGTCTGGGGAGGAACCTCCAAGCCCGACTCAACTTTGGCGACAGCGGACCATCCACCCCTTCCCAAAACCGGAGAAGAAGGAGGACTCGGCCTCAAGAGCAGGGAACCTTCGAGGAAAACCCTCAACCCCAGAATGTGTTTGAACGCATAGGGGATCGCATCATGCAAGAATTAACGCAGTCTCAAGATGGAGAAAGGTCGGATGGCTCACCCGAGCGGCCAGATCGAGAACTGACCAGAACCACACGCCGCCCAAGTTTGTGGGATAGAATGAACACAGGGAGGAAGACTCCTGGTTCGTCTCAAAAAAGTGGTCCCTATTCAAAAGGCGGGGCACCACCGCCGTCCCCAGATCCGTCTGGGGAGGACTCAGATGACCATCCGCCCAAGCGCCGCCGGCCTAGGCGCACGCCCCCACCACCAAACAATGATGAGTATTATGGTGGCCCCTACTATCGGGATACGGAAGCAGAGGACCTCTCGCGTCCGTGGTGTGAACCATGGGATGACCCTAGGCTCACACGGCCATGGGCTGATCCCAGGGAAGATCCGTTTACCCTCCGCATACGGAACTATTCTGAGGACACCAAACGTCGCATGCCGGCATGTATCAAGACGTATGATGGGTCCGGTGATCCTGTGGATCACCTCAAAATATTCGATACTCAGGCTAAAATTGAGCGATGGCCCATGCCTATATGGTGCCAAATGTTTAATTCGACCTTGATTGGAAACGCTCGTGACTGGTTCGAGGCACTCCCCCCACGGAGCATTGATAGTTTCATGGAACTACGCACTGCGTTCGAGAACAATTATACTCAAAGGAAAAAGTATAATAGGGATCCAGTTTCGTTGGCAACTGTCAAGCAACGGCCGGGGGAGTCCACAGAAGCCTTCACTGAGCGCTTCAATGATGAGTGCACACGCACGAGAACCATGCCAGAGCTCCTGAAAATTTCTGACTACATGCACGCCATAACAGACAGAGAACTGATCAGGCGTCTCAACGACAAGCGTCCAGAGAGATATGATGACCTTATGGAAAGGGTCAGAAATTTCATAGAGGGAGAGACAGCTGTTGCCGCAGCCTACCCATCCCGAGGAAATGGGTACCGCTCAAATGACCAGTCCCGGAGACAGTCGGGCGGTCAAGGCAACCAGAACAATAACAAGGGCTCGGACTATAAGAGCCAAAGCAAAGGCGGACGGTCGGACGAAAAGTTCACCCCCCTAAAGATGTCCTACCGGGAGATCTTGTTGACTGAAGGGCGAATTTTCCAAGGCCTCCCCCAATGACCACACCCCCGGAACGTTGTCAGGGAAGTAGCTTCTGCGAGTTCCATAATGACAAAGGACACGGCACGGAGGAGTGTATCCAGCTGAAGAAGCATATTGAGTCGCTAATCAAATCAGGCAAACTCAAGCACCTAGTTAAGGATTGGAAAGACGGAAAGGACAACAACAAGAAGTATGATAAGAAGGATCCCCAAAAGGACAAGCCTTCCACCATATACATGATCCAATCCAGACAGCGCCACACGAGACAGAAAATTGGCCAAAAATTTTCACGCGGCAAGGAAATCTCATTCCCTCTCATTACAGCAAGCGACGTGGTTGATGCGCCTCTCACTATTGAGATAAGCATTGGAACACACAATGTTCGTCGCATGTATGTAGATGGAGGGTCGTCAGCAGAGGTGTTGTATGAACACTGCTTTGTGTAGTTATGCCCAGAAATAAGAAGCCAATTAGTACCGGCCACGTCGCCGCTTACTGGCTTTAGTGGAGACACTATCTGGCCAATAGGGCAGTTGCGTTTGCTTGTCACCATTGGGAATGAGGAACATTCCACTACAACGTGGATGAACTTCATGGTGATACGTTCACACTCTCCTTATAATGGAATCATAGGCAGACCAGGCATTTTGGCTATCCGGGCAGTACCCTCTACGGCACACGGAATGATTAAATTCCCCGTTGATGGGGGAATCGTTACTATTTATAACACGGTCATGCAAACATCCGAGTGTCACACTGTGACAACACCGGCACCACCTGTACCACCCAAGGATGGAGCACCACCACCCAATTGGAAGGTGGCCATTCACCCTGACTACCCGGAACAGGAGGTATCCATAGGAGGGGCGCTCTCAGATAGCGGCAAAAGGGCCATGTGCTCTCTTTTAAGTGCAAACCTGGACATATTCGCATGGGAGCCAAAACATATGACGGGTGTGCCACGCGCGATAGCAGAGCATAAACTCCAGATCCGCCAAGGGTACCAACCCATCAAGCAAAAGAAGCGCGGCCAGGCGCCCGAGCGAAGTCAAGTTATACTGGAGGAAGTGCGGAAGCTGGTGGACGCAGGTATCATGCGCGAGGTATACAACCACGAGTGGTTATCCAATCCGGTCATGGTCAAGAAACATGACGGAAGTTGGCGCATGTGCGTGGATTTCACGGATCTGAACAAGGCCTGCCCACAGGACTGTTACCCGCTACCAGAAATCGACTGGAAAGTAGAGTCCTTATGTGGATATCCTTTCAAATGCTTCTTGGATGCATATAAAGGGTATCACCAAATCCAGATGGCGGAGGAGGATGAAGAAAAAACGGCGTTCCACACAAGCCAGGGCGTATATTGCTATACGAAAATGCCGTTCGGATTAAAGAACGCCGGCGCTACGTATCAGCGGTTGGTGGATAAAGCTTTCGAATCACAAATAGGACGCAACTTGGAAGTATATGTTGACGACTTGGTGATAAAAAGCCACACGGAGGAGGCACTTCTCCGGGATGTCCAGGAGACATTCGACACGCTGAGAAGGATTAACATGAAGTTAAATCCAAAGAAATGTACGTTTGGTGCAACAGAAGGAATGTTCCTGGGATATTTGATTGACCCAAACGGCATCAGACCTTGTCCAGAGAAGACGGACGCAGTGATACGGCTACCGTCCCCGCAGACACGGAAGGAGGTGCAGTCCCTGAATGGGAAGTTAGCCGGGCTGAATAGATTTCTATCTAAATCCGCAGAGAAGTCCTTACCCCTATTTAAGACACTCAAGAAGTGTATTAGAAAGGGAGACTTCCGTTGGACGAAGGAAGCTGAGGAAGCCTTTGGCCAACTCAAGCAGCATCTCGCATCTCTCCCCATGTTGGTAGCTCCCCGGCCAAAGGAGGAACTCGTTATGTATCTCTCAGCTACTCATGGCGCAATAAGCGTGGTATTGATGACGGATAGAGACACAATACAGACCCCGGTCTACTTTATAAGTAGAACATTACAAGGGGCGGAGCTGAATTATTCCTCCATGGAAAAATTGGTACTAGCACTAGCATTTGCTACAAAGCGGCTGCGCCGGTACTTTCAGGCGCACCCGATTGTTGTGATCACGGATCAGCCAATTAAGCAGGTTATATCTAGACCAGACGTGGCAGGGAGACTAGAGAAGTGGAGCATCCTATTGGGAGGGCATAATATATCTTACAGACCAAGGACGACTGTTAAAGGCCAGATCTTGGCAGATTTTCTGATCGAGAAGCCGGATGAGGAAGAACCAATCATTAAGCAAGAGGAGGTCCCAGCGGAACCTTGGGTGCTATTCACGGACAGATCCATATGCACAGACGGGTCCGGGGCAGGCCTCATCCTCACAAATCCAGAAGGAATGGAATTCACGTACGCCCTCCGTTTCGAGTTCACGGCCACCAATAACGAAGCGGAATATGAAGAATTAATTGCGGGTTTAAAAATTGCCGCTAGAATGGGAGTCCGCAACCTTGAGGCCTACGTGGACTCACGGCTTGTCGCGAACCATATTCTAGGTGGGTATGTGGCTAAGGAGGACAACATGGTCAGGTATTTGGAAAAAGTCAAGACGTTAATCGCGACTTTCATTAAGTTTTCCATCAAGCAGGTGCCAAGGGGCGAGAACAAGAAAGCGGACGCTCTCAGTAAGATCGCATCCACGAGCTTCGCCCACTTGTCTAAACAGGTTCTGGTGGAAATACTAAAGGAAAAATCTATCTCGGAAGGGGAAGTGACTGCTATAGTTGAAGAGGAGGGACCTACGTGGATGACCCCAATCATCAACTATTTGACTAATGAAACCCTTCCGGACGAGGAAAAAGCAGCAAGGCGCGTTAAAAGGAAGTCACAACATTTCGAACTCCGGGAAGGCATCCTTTACAAACGCTCTTTCTTGCAGCCGTGGCTGCGGTGTGTTGGACCACGCCAGGCGGCTTACGTTATCAGTGACATACACGAAGGGTTGTGCGGCATGCATGCAGGCCCACGATCCGTAGTAGCCCGAGCCTTACGAACAGGATACTATTGGCCCACTATGCACAGAGACGCGCGCGATATGATTCGCAGGTGCAATGATTGCCAAGTGCATAGGCCAGTACCGCGGCACCCGCAGCAGGAGCTTACACCTATCACGTCCCCGTGGCCATTTTACAAGTGGGGAATTGACATTGCAGGACCATTTCCTGTAGCTGCGGGAGGGGTTAAATTCTTGATTGTTGCAATGGACTACTTCACGCGATGGATAGAAGCCAAGGCAGTAAAGTCTATCACGGGTAAGCAGGTCAAGAAGTTTGTGTGGGAACACATCGTGTGCCGTTTCGGTCTACCAGGGGAAATTATCTCGGACAACGGCAAGCAGTTCACGGACAACCCATTCAAAGACTGGTGCGCATCATTGAACATCAAACGGCGCTTCGCGTCCGTTAAGCATCCACAAACGAACGGCCTTGTCGAACGAGCAAATAGGAGCTTGGGGAATGGAATCAAGGCACGGCTGGATGAACGACAGGGCAAATGGGTCGATGAGTTGTCACATGTGCTATGGGCACATAGAACCATGATCAAAACAGCCAACGGAGATACTCCATTTGCATTGGCTTAAGGCACTGAAGCCGTTATACCAGCAGAAATAGGGATGCCTACTATCCGCACGGCGGAGGTTAACGTCGTTACAAACGATGAACAACTGCGAATCAACCTAGATCTGTTGGAAGAAAAAAGGGAAATAGCAGCCATCAATGAGGCTAAGTCCAAGGCTAAGATGAAGGCTTATTATGACGCCAAGGTCAAAGGTGTTTCTTTTCGACCGGGAGACTACGTCTATCGTGCTAACGAAGCAAGCCGAGTGGAGAATACAGGAAAACTGGGACCTAAATGGGAAGGACCGTACGAAGTCACTGAAACCTTGGGACGAGGCGCGTACAAGTTACGTGACATGGATGGCCGCGACCTAGAGCGCACATGGAACATCTCCAATCTTAAAAGGTGCTATCTTTAAAAGCTACGGCTTCCGCATGGGACTTCGCTATAAGCGGCTTTGATAAATAACCATGCGGGTTATTTGTTTTGTTTGTTTTTCTCATGTTTGTTTAAGTTTCCTCTCTTATTTTTTAGGACTTGTCGTCATTATTCAAACAAAAGTGTAAACGTTCTAATAAAATGTCGTGGTGCCTAGCTAGCTCCACGGCCTGTTTCGTGCAAATCATTTTCCTTTCTTTGTTAGATTCTTTGTTAGCCGTATGAATTTTACTTGTATTATAATATGCCATGTTTCATTCGTATGCATTCTCTCAAAATACCGTACATGTACCATACGCCTCCAGGTGGGGTAAGAGGATTAAGTGAACCTACTAATTCAACTTGCCGCGTAAGAGGGATGCAACCCCAGCCGCACGGATCACGTATCCTTACTAGACACCTTACTCACAAGACGTTGGGGTAAGTTTCATATGCTATAGCCATACCGTGCTCCGCATAGTAAAGACGCACGTCGCATGTCTAGTAAATTATAGACTTGTATGTATTTTCTTTGTGAGTAAGACGTGGTATATCATGCAGTATTGAGCTACAATATTTCGAACACAAGCAAAAATACACAGGTTTCCAAACAGATCAAAATTGCCGTGGTTACCCACGGACTTATATACAAAACATAAAAATTGTTAGCCGTGTACATGCACGGACGAATCGAAACAATACATATTCATAGATTACAAAACAAGTATTTGATCATGAAAAAGGAGCATCCTAAATAGAGGGGAGAAACCTACCCATTTCTGCTTGTTCTTCCACCAGACGCGGCAACCATTCATCACTTTCTCCCTGCTTCTGGGCTTGGGCCGCGGTTCTTTCCAACACCACACCTAAGGGTTCCTCGTCAAGCACGACCCTGGTTACGTCCTCATATATAGGAAGGGTTAGAGGAAAGGAAGCATTGGAAGGCGTGTTAGGACTAAGCTTTTCCATAATTTCAGTGTTTGGGGCATCTTTGGTGGCCTCTAGCTCATCCAGGAATGGGTAATGTAGATCTTGCATCGCGGCCATGGAGGCAGTCATCTTGCTGGCAGCTTCGGGCTTAAAGAAGGTATGACGGGCGATGTCCCCACCTTTCGTGATCAGTTCAGCAGCCTCAACCATTCCTTCGTGTCGTCCGTGGTCAATACCATCAGATACAAGGTTGGCAAACTGTTGTACGAAGGATGGGGCCTCTAGCACCTTCATAACAGCCAGGCGTGCTCCATGCCCAACCATCCACCTACGGCCTGCAATGGCTGTTAGCAGTTGGGGGCATAGTACGTTGTCACGCTCAGCGGTCAGGGCATCAATCACCAATTCTTTTTGGGCAACTGCCTCTTTCAGCTCTTGGATGACGGCCCTTTCCTCAGCAAGGTCTGTCTGCATTTTTTCCATGTTTTGGACGGCCAAGTGCGCGTCCTCTAGCTTCTGGTTCAGAACATCTACTTGGCTGGAGTAAGAATGGGCAGAAGCTTCGGCCGTGGTTACCTATAGTGAAAAACGTGTTAGTACATTCATTTTTTAGTATATATGGGTGGTGCGGCACGGATATGTACCTTGGTGTTTGCAGCATCTAGTTGAGACTCAAGGTGGGCTACTTGCTGCTCGTATTCGCTCGCGCGGGCTGACCGTGTTTTGATGGTTGCCTCGGCATTCACCAGTTTGGATTGGAGGTCAGCAATCAGGGCTTCATTATCTTCAATCATTTTTTCTCTCCGTCCAACTTTCCTCTTGAGAGAGTCAACATGCCCAAGCGCAGCTTCAAACCTAACCCTCATTGAGGTTCCCATCGCCATTTGATGGACCAGCGTCCCATTATACTCATCCGCCAAATCCGCATGACTGAGCGAGTTTACCTCTTGCACCAAGCTTGGTGGTATGCAGTTATTGAGGTACTCCCGGCACTCGTCAGCACTCCTCAATCGCGACGCCGTGGTAATAGTCCATATAGGGTTGAAAGGTTGGGGAGCGCCGGATGTAGGGAAGTCTTGGGAAGCCAGGGGTGAACCATCTTCAAAAACAGGGCCGAACTTTGTGGGGGCCGCGGGGTTTTCTTCGACAGCTTTTCCTTTCTCCTTATCCACTTGGGTGTCAGAAGGAGGTGCGGCACCAGCCTGGTTGTCCCTGCGACATGAGTGTTACAAAATATCTTAAGTATGGCTTAAAAAAAAAAAAAAAAAAAAAAGAGGAAGCGGAAATTCTTGCATATTGAGATGGTTTCTTACATATTGCTTCTTGCTCCTTCGGAGGCGGTTGGGGCAATTTGCGTGACGGGATCGACATGAGCGGCCCGGTTAGCCTCGGAACCCTGGGTGGCACTCCCAACAGATTGATACATGGGGTGGTCCTCTCGAAGCCTTTTGGCGGGAGCATTGTGTTCACCAATCTCCACCGAGGCAGTCCCTCTCGCACGGTTTCCCCTCTTCCGGGTGCGCCTGGTGAGGGGCTGCGTTGTTAGTTCAGCAACCTCCTCTTCGGCTTCCTCCTCGTCGTCCAAGTTGACATGTTGTTGCACTTCATCATCATCATCGCCCATCAGTCGGCGGATGCTGGAGTCGGTTTGTTCAATATTGTCTCCCTGTTGTTCTCTATGTGGTGAGGAGGGCCCGGCCCCTCCTTGGTTCATCTGGTTGTTACCATCGCCGTGGTCTCCATGTTCCTCGTCAGAATGGGGATCAGGCACGGCTTCCAAGGCAACCGTCACTGGTCGGGTGTGCTCGAGGAGGGGTTGTTCATTTTCACGAAGAGGACGGAGACCTTCCGGCACAAGCCTTGGATCGCCCTGGCGCAACAGTCCAAAAAAGTTCATTTCTGTCCAGCACAAAACAATAGATGTTAGTTATTATGCAAACACATGTATACATTCTTATTGACGTACGGATGATTAGCCTACCTTCGCCCTGCCTTCTCCAAAAAACGGGATACCTATTGGAGGGACCAAAGTAATTGCGGCTAATTCCTAGCAAGCATAGGAATGATTCGGGTAGGTTTCTGTGGAATCCAGTCCTATTTAGATCTAACTCTTGAGAGTGACGGGGATTGTATGTACTGGTGTGCGGCTTGGGGTCGTGCGGGAATCTGGTCCTAATGACGTAATCACCCGGCCATACCACTGCCGTCAATGAAAAAGTAATGATCATACTAATTTTTCAGTGAATCCATTGGTTTCGTTGTGTGATTGTGGGCTGTTGGAGGCTCGTTTTTTGAAAGATACCCAACGTTTCACTAAGTTGGGGGTATAAAACAACCTAAATAACTCTACGGTTGGGGGGATTCTCCTAGCACGGCAAAGAATCTCGAATTGGCTAATCTTACAGGCACCTATGCAGTGGAGCTGGCTAATGTGTACATTATAATATCCTAGCAGATCTACGAGAAAGTGTGTGAAAGGGATGCGGTAATTAGCCGCGTCAAACAGGCGAGTATAGAGGCCTATCTTACCCGCTGGAGCCTCAGTTATGAGGTCTCCGACGCCAGGAAGTGAGGGGTGTAGGTTGGAAGGGATGAAGTAATTTGTACAAAAATGTTTAACTGGTCTTGGGTCATGACATTTAGCACGGATCCGATGGTAGGGCTGTTTCTATGAGCCATTACTAAAAAAGAGTGTAAGGACGTGGTATTCTAACCTGCGTGTGAAGGGATCCGTGCGTACTTGGTTCAAGCTAAGAGAAAAGCTTTAATGGCAGAAATGGAGGTTATGAACTGTGTGTTTCACACAGCGTAGGGGTGGCTTATTTATAGGGTTGCCTTGAGGGTCACAGCCTGTTGGATGTGTGACACGTGTCGGCCACTAGTCTTAATCGTGTGGCTAGGGGGCAAGTGGTCTGTGAAACGTCAGATGGGACCCACGGTCATATCTGACCCACACGTTTGCACTGCTCAATGTTCTGACTGTCTGCACTTTTGTCAGTTAAACAAGTCAGATGAACAGTTGTTCATGTCGGGTTATGCGGCTCTTACGTAAGACTTGACATTTAATGATATATTTAATTTGTCTCGGCTACTATGTAGGGATAAGATAACTTCTTAAGCCAGGTTGCCACAAGCGGCCAACCTAAAATTCTTGAACAAAATAGTCCTTTGCTATGATTTCCTTGGTACGTCCGGGAGCATCTTTGTAGTCTAGAGGTTCCACCTACGGTTGTAACAACTAGACTGGGGGGACATGATGACGTATAGTCCCCCAGCCGGGTCATGGACCCGGCCCAAGGGTACTACCCGTATCCAGCCCATCACATATGGGTGGGATAATGTTCGTCAGGCTTATGGGCTTGAATGAACAGTAACCGCACACACGTGTGCGGCCCACGGCCCGGTACGTTCGATGGGACCCACATAGGGTCAGACAGAATAATATTCTATCTAGGTATATCTTAATCCTAATATAAAGAGATATTCACTACCAGAATTAGAAGATAACAATCATTCTAATTCTGGTGCTTATCTCTTCCTTGGGGCCGAAGGATCAGTGGAAGCCCATTGGGGTTTCACTGCCTATAAAAGGAACCCCCAAGGGTTCCACAAAGGGATCACAATTCACTCTAAACTCACATATAACCCTAAATCGATTACTTACTCTCACGCCGGAGTCTAATCGTGGGAAACCTTCCCACGGTAAGCTTAACGCGTGTTGTTTAGTGTGCAGGATCCCAACCAGACGATTCACTTGGTGCAGGAGCCGGTACCCAGCCAACCCGAATTAATCCTAATTCGGATCTAGCAAGGATCAACCAACTTTTGCATCAACAAGTTGGCGCCATCCGTGGGACCAGTAACACTAAGCTAGAACAAAATCTCATCTCAAATCTCCAATGACAAAGGGACACCCGCCGACTAACCCCAGGAATGTGAATCCTGGGAACCGGAAGTCCCAAGGGGAAGGGATTCTCATCCCCAACCAGTCACCTAACCGCCTCGCGGGCGGGCTGGGTAACCGTAGCGGTTTTCAACCCGCGGGGGTGACGAGCACGATCTCGGTGACACCCCCACCCACTTCAACCTTGGACAACCCTGATCCAGGGAGTGCGCCAGACCCTCCTAACAAGGAACCACGCAGACCTTCAACGGAGGAAGAAGTGGAAGCCCTACCACTCAGTGAGGAGGATCTTACTCGAGTTCTCACTCAGAATTTTGAAAGGATCGTCCCAGGGATCGCATCAAGATTGAGTCTGGGGAGGAACCTCCAAGCCCGACTCAACTTTGGCGACAGCGGACCATCCACCCCTTCCCAAAACCGGAGAAGAAGGAGGACTCGGCCTCAAGAGCAGGGAACCTTCGAGGAAAACCCTCAACCCCAGAATGTGTTTGAACGCATAGGGGATCGCATCATGCAAGAATTAACGCAGTCTCAAGATGGAGAAAGGTCGGATGGCTCACCCGAGCGGCCAGATCGAGAACTGACCAGAACCACACGCCGCCCAAGTTTGTGGGATAGAATGAACACAGGGAGGAAGACTCCTGGTTCGTCTCAAAAAAGTGGTCCCTATTCAAAAGGCGGGGCACCACCGCCGTCCCCAGATCCGTCTGGGGAGGACTCAGATGACCATCCGCCCAAGCGCCGCCGGCCTAGGCGCACGCCCCCACCACCAAACAATGATGAGTATTATGGTGGCCCCTACTATCGGGATACGGAAGCAGAGGACCTCTCGCGTCCGTGGTGTGAACCATGGGATGACCCTAGGCTCACACGGCCATGGGCTGATCCCAGGGAAGATCCGTTTACCCTCCGCATACGGAACTATTCTGAGGACACCAAACGTCGCATGCCGGCATGTATCAAGACGTATGATGGGTCCGGTGATCCTGTGGATCACCTCAAAATATTCGATACTCAGGCTAAAATTGAGCGATGGCCCATGCCTATATGGTGCCAAATGTTTAATTCGACCTTGATTGGAAACGCTCGTGACTGGTTCGAGGCACTCCCCCCACGGAGCATTGATAGTTTCATGGAACTACGCACTGCGTTCGAGAACAATTATACTCAAAGGAAAAAGTATAATAGGGATCCAGTTTCATTGGCAACTGTCAAGCAACGGCCGGGGGAGTCCACAGAAGCCTTCACTGAGCGCTTCAATGATGAGTGCACACGCACGAGAACCATGCCAGAGCTCCTGAAAATTTCTGACTACATGCACGCCATAACAGACAGAGAACTGATCAGGCGTCTCAACGACAAGCGTCCAGAGAGATATGATGACCTTATGGAAAGGGTCAGAAATTTCATAGAGGGAGAGACAGCTGTTGCCGCAGCCTACCCATCCCGAGGAAATGGGTACCGCTCAAATGACCAGTCCCGGAGACAGTCGGGCGGTCAAGGCAACCAGAACAATAACAAGGGCTCGGACTATAAGAGCCAAAGCAAAGGCGGACGGTCGGACGAAAAGTTCACCCCCCTAAAGATGTCCTACCGGGAGATCTTGTTGACTGAAGGGCGAATTTTCCAAGGCCTCCCCCAATGACCACACCCCCGGAACGTTGTCAGGGAAGTCGCTTCTGCGAGTTCCATAATGACAAAGGACACGACACGGAGGAGTGTATCCAGCTGAAGAAGCATATTGAGTCGCTAATCAAATCAGGCAAACTCAAGCACCTAGTTAAGGATTGGAAAGACGGAAAGGACAACAACAAGAAGTATGATAAGAAGGATCCCCAAAAGGACAAGCCTTCCACCATATACATGATCCAATCCAGACAGCACCGCACGAGACAGAAAATTGGCCAAAAATTTTCACGCGGCAAGGAAATCTCATTCCCTCTCATTACAGCAAGCGACGTGGTTGATGCGCCTCTCACTATTGAGATAAGCATTGGAACACACAATGTTCGTCGCATGTATGTGGATGGAGGGTCGTCAGCAGAGGTGTTGTATGAACACTGCTTTGTGCAGTTATGCCCAGAAATAAGAAGCCAATTAGTACCGGCCACGTCGTCGCTTACTGGCTTTAGTGGAGACACTATCTGGCCAATAGGGCAGTTGCGTTTGCTTGTCACCATTGGGAATGAGGAACATTCCACTACAACGTGGATGAACTTCATGGTGATACGTTCACACTCTCCTTATAATGGAATCATAGGCAGACCAGGCATTTTGGCTATCCGGGCAGTACCCTCTACGGCACACGGAATGATTAAATTCCCCGTTGATGGGGGAATCGTTACTATTTATAACACGGTCATGCAAACATCCGAGTGTCACACTGTGACAACACCGGCACCACCTGTACCACCCAAGGATGGAGCACCACCACCCAATTGGAAGGTGGCCATTCACCCTGACTACCCGGAACAGGAGGTATCCATAGGAGGGGCGCTCTCAGATAGCGGCAAAAGGGCCATGTGCTCTCTTTTAAGTGCAAACCTGGACATATTCGCATGGGAGCCAAAACATATGACGGGTGTGCCACGCGTGATAGTAGAGCATAAACTCCAGATCCGCCAAGGTTACCAACCCATCAAGCAAAAGAAGCGCGGCCAGGCGCCCGAGCGAAGTCAAGTTATACTGGAGGAAGTGCGGAAGCTGGTGGACGCAGGCATCATGCGCGAGGTATACTACCACGAGTGGTTATCCAATCCGGTCATGGTCAAGAAACATGACGGAAGTTGGCGCATGTGCGTGGATTTCACGGATCTGAACAAGGCCTGCCCACAGGACTGTTGCCCGCTACCAGAAATCGACTGGAAAGTAGAGTCCTTATGTGGATATCCTTTCAAATGCTTCTTGGATGCATATAAAGGGTATCACCAAATCCAGATGGCGGAGGAGGATGAAGAAAAAACGGCGTTCCACACAAGCCAGGGCGTATATTGCTATACGAAAATGCCGTTCGGATTAAAGAACGCCGGCGCTACGTATCAGCGGTTGGTGGATAAAGCTTTCGAATCACAAATAGGACGCAACTTGGAAGTATATGTTGACGACTTGGTGATAAAAAGCCACACGGAGGAGGCACTTCTACGGGATGTCCAGGAGACATTCGACACGCTGAGAAGGATTAACATGAAGTTAAATCCAAAGAAATGTAAGTTTGGTGCAACAGAAGGAATGTTCCTGGGATATTTGATTGACCCAAACGGCATCAGACCTTGTCCAGAGAAGACGGACGCAGTGATACGGCTACCGTCCCCGCAGACACGGAAGGAGGTGCAGTCCCTGAATGGGAAGTTAGCCGGGCTGAATAGATTTCTATCTGAATCCGCAGAGAAGTCCTTACCCCTATTTAAGACACTCAAGAAGTGTATTAGAAAGGGAGACTTCCGTTGGACGAAGGAAGCTGAGGAAGCCTTTGGCCAACTCAAGCAGCATCTCGCATCGCTCCCCATGTTGGTAGCTCCCCGGCCAAAGGAGGAACTCGTTATGTATCTCTCAGCTACTCATGGCGCAATAAGCGCGGTATTGATGACGGATAGAGACACAATACAGACCCCGGTCTACTTTATAAGTAGAACATTACAAGGGGCGGAGCTGAATTATTCCTCCATGGAAAAATTGGTACTAGCACTAGTATTTGCTACAAAGCGGCTGCGCCGGGTACTTTCAGGCGCACCCGATTGTTGTGATCACGGATCAGCCAATTAAGCAGGTTATATCTAGACCAGACGTGGCAGGGAGACTAGAGAAGTGGAGCATCCTATTGGGAGGGCATAATATATCTTACAGACCAAGGACGGCTGTTAAAGGCCAGATCTTGGCAGATTTTCTGATCGAGAAGCCGGATGAGGAAGAACCAATCATTAAGCAAGAGGAGGTCCCAGCGGAACCTTGGGTGCTATTCACGGACGGATCCTCATGCACAGACGGGTCCGGGGCAGGCCTCATCCTCACAAATCCAGAAGGAATGGAATTCACGTACGCCCTCCGTTTCGAGTTCACGGCCACCAATAACGAAGCGGAATATGAAGCATTAATTGCGGGTTTAAAAATCGCCGCTAGAATGGGAGTCCGCAACCTTGAGGCCTACGTGGACTCACGGCTTGTCGCGAACCATATTCTAGGTGGGTATGTGGCTAAGGAGGACAACATGGTCAGGTATTTGGAAAAAGTCAAGACGTTAATCGCGACTTTCAGTAAGTTTTCCATCAAGCAGGTGCCAAGGGGCGAGAACAAGAAAGCGGACGCTCTCAGTAAGATCGCGTCCACGAGCTTCGCCCACTTGTCTAAACAGGTTCTGGTGGAAATACTAAAGGAAAAATCTATCTCGGAAGGGGAAGTGACTGTTATAGTTGAAGAGGAGGGACCTACGTGGATGACCCCAATCATCAACTATTTGACTAATGAAACCCTTCCAGACGAGGAAAAAGCAGCAAGGCGCGTTAAAAGGAAGTCACAACATTTCGAACTCCGGGAAGGCATCCTTTACAAACGCTCTTTCTTGCAGTCGTGGCTGCGGTGTGTTGGACCACGCCAGGCGGCTTACGTTATCAGTGACATACACGAAGGGTTGTGCGGCATGCATGCAGGCCCACGATCCGTGGTAGCCCGAGCCTTACGAACAGGATACTATTGGCCCACTATGCACAGAGATGCGCGCGATATGATTCGCAGGTGCAATGATTGCCAAGTGCATAGGCCAGTACCGCGGCACCCGCAGCAGGAGCTTACACCTATCACGTCCCCGTGGCCATTTTACAAGTGGGGAATTGACATTGCAGGACCATTTCCTGTAGCTGCGGGAGGGGTTAAATTCTTGATTGTTGCAATGGACTACTTCACACGATGGATAGAAGCCAAGGCAGTAAAGTCTATCACGGGTAAGCAGGTCAAGAAGTTTGTGTGGGAACACATCGTGTGCCGTTTCGGTCTACCAGGGGAAATTATCTCGGACAACGGCAAGCAGTTCACGGACAACCCATTCCAAGACTGGTGCGCATCATTGAACATCAAACGGCGCTTCGCGTCCGTTAAGCATCCACAAACGAACGGCCTTGTCGAACGAGAAAATAGGAGCTTGGGGAATGGAATCAAGGCACGGCTGGATGAACGACAGGGCAAATGGGTCGATGAGTTGTCACATGTGCTATGGGCACATAGAACCATGATCAAAACAGCCAACAGAGATACTCCATTTGCATTGGCTTACGGCACTGAAGCCGTTATACCAGCAGAAATAGGGATGCCTACTATCCGCACGGTGGAGGTTAACGTCGTCACAAACGATGAACAACTACGAATCAACCTAGATCTGTTGGAAGAAAAAATGGAAATAGCAGCCATCAATGAGGCTAAGTCCAAGGCTAAGATGAAGGCTTATTATGACGCCAAGGTCAAAGGTGTTTCTTTTCGACCGGGAGACTACGTCTATCGTGCTAACGAAGCAAGCCGAGTGGAGAATACAGGAAAACTGGGACCTAAATGGGAAGGACCGTACGAAGTCACTGAAACCTTGGGACGAGGCGCGTACAAGTTACGTGACATGGATGGCCGCGACCTAGAGCGCACATGGAACATCTCCAATCTTAAAAGGTGCTATCTTTAAAAGCTACGGCTTCCGCATGGGACTTCGCTATAAGCGGCTTTGATAAAGAACCATGCGGGTTATTTGTTTTGTTTGTTTTTCTCATGTTTGTTTAAGTTTCCTCTCTTATTTTTTAGGACTTGTCGTCATTATTCAAACAAAAGTGTAAACGTTCTAATAAAATGCCGTGGTGCCTAGCTAGCTCCACGGCCTGTTTCGTGCAAATCATTTTCCTTTCTTTGTTAGATTCTTTGTTATCCGTATGAATTTTACTTGTATTATAATATGCCATGTTTCATTCGTATGCATTCTCTCAAAATACCGTACATGTACCATACGCCTCCAGGTGGGGTAAGAGGATTAAGTGAACCTACTAATTCAACTTGCCGCGTAAGAGGGATGCAACCCCAGCCGCACGGATCACGTATCCTTACTAGACACCTTACTCACAAGACGTTGGGGTAAGTTTCATATGCTATAGCCATACCGTGCTCCGCATAGTAAAGACGCACGTCGCATGTCTAGTAAATTATAGACTTGTATGTATTTTCTTTGTGAGTAAGACGTGGTATATCATGCAGTATTGAGCTACAATATTTCGAACACAAGCAAAAATACACAGGTTTCCAAACAGATCAAAATTGCCGTGGTTACCCACGGACTTATATACAAAACATAAAAATTGTTAGCCGTGTACATGCACGGACGAATCGAAACAATACATATTCATAGATTACAAAACAAGTGTTTGATCATGAAAAAGGAGCATCCTAAATAGAGGGGAGAAACCTACCCATTTCTGCTTGTTCTTCCACCAGACGCGGCAACCATTCATCACTTTCTCCCCGCTTCTGGGCTTGGGCCGCGGTTCTTTCCAACACCACACCTAAGGGTTCCTCGTCAAGCACGACCCTGGTTACGTCCTCATATATAGGAAGGGTTAGAGGAAAGGAAGCATTGGAAGGCGTGCTAGGACTAAGCTTTTCCATAATTTCAGTGTTTGGGGCATCTTTGGTGGCCTCTAGCTCATCCAGGAATGGGTAATGTAGATCTTGCATCGCGGCCATGGAGGCAGTCATCTTGCTGGCAGCTTCGGGCTTAAAGAAGGTATGACGGGCGATGTCCCCACCTTTCGTGATCAGTTCAGCAGCCTCAACCATTCCTTCGTGTCGTTCGTGGTCAATACCATCAGATACAAGGTTGGCAAACTGTTGTACGAAGGATGGGGCCTCTAGCACCTTCATAACAGCCAGGCGTGCTCCATGCCCAACCATCCACCTACGGCCTGCAATGGCTGTTAGCAGTTGGGGGCATAGTACGTTGTCACGCTCAGCGGTCAGGGCATCAATCATCAATTCTTTTTGGGCAACTGCCTCTTTCAGCTCTTGGATGACGGCCCTTTCCTCAGCAAGGTCTGTCTGCATTTTTTCCATGTTTTGGACGGCCAAGTGCGCGTCCTCTAGCTTCTGGTTCAGAACATCTACTTGGCTGGAGTAAGAATGGGCAGAAGCTTCGGCCGTGGTTACCTATAGTGAAAAACGTGTTAGTACATTCATTTTTTAGTATATATGGGTGGTGCGGCACGGATATGTACCTTGGTGTTTGCAGCATCTAGTTGAGACTCAAGGTGGGCTACTTGCTGCTCGTATTCGCTCGCGCGGGCTGACTGTGTTTTGATGGTTGCCTCGGCATTCACCAGTTTGGATTGGAGGTCAGCAATCAGGGCTTCATTATCTTCAATCATTTTTTCTCTCCGTCCAACTTTCCTCTTGAGAGAGTCAACATGCCCAAGCGCAGCTTCAAACCTAACCCTCATTGAGGTTCCCATCGCCATTTGATGGACCAGCGTCCCATTATACTCATCCGCCAAATCCGCATGACTGAGCGAGTTTACCTCTTGCACCAAGCTTGGTGGTATGCAGTTATTGAGGTACTCCCGGCACTCGTCAGCACTCCTCAATCGCGACGCCGTGGTAATAGTCCATATAGGGTTGAAAGGTTGGGGAGCGCCGGATGTAGGGAAGTCTTGGGAAGCCAGGGGTGAACCATCTTCAAAAACAGGGCCGGACTTTGTGGGGGCCGCGGGGTTTTCTTCGACAGCTTTTCCTTTCTCCTTATCCACTTGGGTGTCAGAAGGAGGTGCGGCACCAGCCTGGTTGTCCCTGCGACATGAGTGTTACAAAATATCTTAAGTATGGCTTAAAAAAAAAAAAAAAAAAAGAGGAAGCGGAAATTCTTGCATATTGAGATGGTTTCTTACATATTGCTTCTTGCTCCTTCGGAGGCGGTTGGGGCAATTTGCGTGACGGGATCGACATGAGCGGCCCGGTTAGCCTCGGAACCCTGGGTGGCACTCCCAACAGATTGATACATGGGGTGGTCCTCTCGAAGCCTTTTGGCGGGAGCATTGTGTTCACCAATCTCCACCGAGGCAGTCCCTCTCGCACGGTTTCCCGTCTTCCGGGTGCGCCTGGTGAGGGGCTGCGTTGTTAGTTCAGCAACCTCCTCTTCGGCTTCCTCCTCGTCGTCCAAGTTGACATGTTGTTGCACTTTCTCTCACTAGTTTCTCTCTCTAGGAATCTTCAACCCACTTCATAGATTCATAGGTTATCAATATTCTACATTTGGTATCAAGAGCTATGGGGTGATTTAAGGTAATGATTTGTGTTGTTATTTAGTTTTTGATTGTATTAGTGTTCTTTAAGAAGATCCATCTTGATTCTTGGAGTTTTTGGTGTTTTTGTGATTGGGATTAGTAGATAATATTAGTTTTTACTTATTATTGTAGAAATCACAAAACTTTTTGGGTTATTTGGTAAAAATCTTGGTTTAATCTTCATATTCATAGTCGACTGTTCACTCGAACAAGGTTTCTGATTCCCAGTAAAAGTTCCGAACCAAAAGTTCCGGATCAACCAAAGTTCTGGATCAAAAGTTCCGAACCAAAAGTTCCGGATCAAGGAAAGTTCCGGATCAAAAAGTTCCGAACCAAAAGTTCCGGATCAAGGAAAGTTCCGGATCAAGGAAAGTTCCGGATCAAAAGTTCCGAACAAAAAGTTCCGGATCAAGGAAAGTTCCGGATCAAGGAAAGTTCCGGATCAAGACAAAGTTCCGAATCAAGAAGTTCCGAACCAAAAGTTCCGGATCAAGGAAAGTTCCGAATCAAGTCTTCCGAACCAAAAGTTCCGGATCAAGGAGTTCCGAGTCAAAATCTTCCGAATCAACACTTCCGAATCAACAAAAGTTCCGGATGAAGGGATATTTGACTTGTTTTTTCGACGATTTTTTTAGAGGATTTAATCTTGGTTTCTTACAACAAAAACTCAACACAATTCACAAGCTTTATTTCACTGCTCGATCACCCGATAATCTTTGTCTCTTTGAAGTGAACAAAATGAATCCGAATTCATTAATGCCTCAGATGAAATCACTTATGGACATTTCCGTCATTACGGGAACGGATAATTGCCCTCCAATGCTCATTAAAGAAGTCTTTGAAGCATGGCAAGGCCGTATGATGTCATACCTTAAGGGAAAACCGACATATGGGAGGCTTATGGTTAAGTCAATTCTAAATGGTCCACTTGACTATGGTACCATCGTGGTTAACAATGTGACTCGACCAAGGGAGTTTGAAGAACTTACACCAGCTCAACAACTTATTGCTGATGCAGACGAAAAGGCTCTTCAAACCATTCTCCAAGCTCTTCCACATGACATCTATCGAATGGTAAGTCAGTATACGGTGGCAAAGGATTTATGGGAACGTCTAAAGGTGTTGCTACAAGGTACGTCTCTTACCAAACAGGAAAGGGAATGTCAGTTGTATGATCTGTTTGACAGATTCACGTACAGCCCAGGGGAAACGCTTCACGACTATTACTTCAGATTCACTACTCTCATGAATGATCTGAATGTATACAATCTCGTGATTGCTCCATTCCAGGTTAACACCAAATTTTTGAATACTTTACCTCAAGCTGAATGGGGTGAATATATTACCGATGTTAAGTTAAACAGGGATTTGCATAAGTGCAATTTGGATCAACTCTATGCTTTTCTTCAGCAGCATGAGAAACATGTGATCATGCACCGTTCGCCTCGAGGTATGTACCCTGATTCTTTAGCTTTGATGGCGAATCAACCAAGATTGTCACACAACAACACTCCTTATATTTTGGGACACCAAGCCTATCATCCATCACCTTACATGACACCAAGCTTCCCCCAATATTCGATTCTACCGCAACCACCCACCTCACATCAGCAACAATATCGGTTTAATGCACCTTCATCACACTATGCTTCACAACCTCACCCAGCAAGCATTGCACCTTATGCTCAGTCTTCATACTCTTCTTATCAAGAGAATGCAGCATATCCATCAAGCTACTCTGACCACATGAGTGTTCCTTCTAGTGCTTATGCAGCTCAACAAGACCAAGCACTGTATTGTGATGATGATGAAGTCCCCATTCCTGAATTCAAACAAGGAACTGACCCAGTTGAAGTGTTAGCCACTATGTCTGCTTATCTCACAAGGACTTTAAGAAAACGAGGATTTAGAGGACCAGCTCCTACTAACAATCAGTTGAGGAATTCATCCAATTCTCGCCAACAAGCTACTATTGAGAATGGCAGGGTAATGGTTCAACCTATTCAACCTTATCAGGGGAGACCTACTACATCAACCACCAATGCACGCACGGTCAATCCTGCCCCAATGGTCAACACTCCTCCACGGGCTAATTCTACAGGCAAGTTGAGAATGATTACATGCTACAATTGTAAGGAAGAAGGTCACATGTCCAGGGATTGCAAAAAACCCAAGAGGAGAAGGGATGGTCAATGGTTTGCAAAGAAGATTTATCTGGTAAACGCTCAGGCACAAGGAAGGGAACTTGATGAAGAGGAGCTTGCATTTCTTGCTGATCCAGGGATTGCTGAACAAGACGTTGTCACCACACAGAATGCAGCATACCAAGCAGATGATCTTGATGCGTATGATTCAGACTGTGATGAACTTCAATCTGCACAGGCAGCTCTTATGGCAACTGTTGGAAATACGTTTTACGCATTTAGAAAGTCTCGGTCACTCCAACAATGTAGTTATAGGCTCGTAGTTAAGTTAAGTGTCATTTATTACATAGCCCGACCCATGAGCATGTTCATGGGCCGGAATCCCAAGTCCTTTAAGGACTTGAGGTATTTAAACCTCTTTCCATCATGGAAAGAGGTGTTGGTTGTTTTATTCTTTCATTTTAATATATGTGTTTTCTTTCATTTCTCTCTCTAACTCTCTCTCTCTAGAAAAACATCAACCCCCTTGTTTCACAAGATTATCATTGTTCTACGATTGGTATCAGAGCATGGGATGAGATAAAGATTTGTTTTTGTGTTGAGTATTCTTCTCTTAACAATTCGTAGAAGTACAAGTTGGTTTTTGTGCCGAAATCTTCAATTTTTTTGGTTTGATCGTAGTATTAGGTAGTGTAACATAGGGATTTGTGCTTCAACGTGTTTTTGGTATCTTGTTTTTCATAAAAACATCAGTTTTATTGGATCAAAAGTGCAAAAAAGGTTGTGTTCTTCATTCCCAAATTCTAGCAGAAATATCCATCGGAAAGTACAAATTGTACTTGGGCTTCCATCGCAATAACCTTACCATCGGAAAGGGTTGGTTTCTACATTGCGATCATTGGATTTTTATCACTTATTCCGATCTGAATCATTCCGATAGCTATTGCGATCTGAGATTCCGACGGGTATAAGGAAGGTTTGTTAAGTCGTTACTCTGCTTAAATTTTGTCAGCCACTTTGCGATCTGAATCATTCCGATAGCTATTGCGATCTGAAGCATTCCGATAGACATTACATTGCGATCTAGGCATTCCGATACCATCATCATTGCTACAAGGTTACATTGCGATCTAAAGCATTACGATCTGAATTAATTCTGATAGCACTTTGCGATCTGAATCATTTCGATAGCTTTGCATTACGATCTAGGCATTCCGATAGTAAGACTTTCCGATCTAGGTATTCCGACATAACGAACATTGCGACAGAACTTGTTTTAGATACTTAGTGGATTTTATTCTATTTGGCATTTAATTTGGTAATTTGGAAAAGTTCAAAAGCTAACACTACAACAAGATAACAATATCTTTTAGTTAACAACACAAAAAACTCATAACTTTATTTCATTGTTCGATCATCTTTGCTAATCTTATTCAAGGGATCACAAAATGAATTCACATTCATTTATGCCAACTATGACTTCACTCACCGATATATCGATCATTTCGGGTACCGATACTCGCCCGCCTTTGCTCATCAAAGATTTATTTGAATCATGGCAAAGTCGAATGAGAACGTACATCATGGGCAAACAAAGTGGTCGACTTATGCTAGAATCAATTGACAAAGGTCCATTAGATTGGGGAGAGGTTACCGTCAACAATGTGACAAGGCCAAGGCAGTATCATGAGTTAACCGATGCCAACAAACTCATTGCAGATGCCGATGAAAAGGCTGTTCAGACAATTCTTCAAGCCCTTCCACCCGATATCTTCAGAATGGTGAGTGAACATAAAGTGGCCAAGGATCTTTGGGATCGACTTGCGGTTTTGCTACAAGGGACATCTCTCACTAAGCAAGAACGAGAATGTCAATTATATGATTTGTTTGATAGATTCCAATACATTCCAGGGGAGACACTTCATGATTTTTACTGGCGTTTTACCACTCTGATGAATGACATGAATGTATATAATCTAAGGATTGAACAATTTCAGTTAAACACCAAGTTTTTGAACACACTACCCCCTGAATGGAGTCAATATGTGACGGATGTCAAAATGATTCGTGATCTACACAAGTCCAACTTAGATCAACTCTATGCTTTCATACAACAACATGAGAAGCATGTGATCCAAAACCGAATCTCTCAAGGACCTTGTCATGAACCAATGGCATTATTGGCAAATCATCCTACACTGTCATATCACAATTCTCAGCTTGCTTTAGGATACAAATCTTCATATCAACCTGTGTATCAAACTCTAAGCTTTCCACAGTACTCGATTGTGCCACCGCCACCAACATCTTATCACCAACCAGCAACATCATCATCACAAGGAGATTCACACCCATCACCTTATGCTTCACACCAGTATTCACCGTATCAACCTCCCACCAACCCTGTTAGTACCTATCCACAACTCGAGGCTCCTCAACATCATTACTCACATCAAGAAAGTGTTCCAACAAATCACTTTGTTGCTCAACCAGCATCAGCATTATACTGTGAAGATGACATCCCTGTCCCTGAATTTAAACAAGGAGATAGCCCTACTGAAATCCTAGCTCTGTTGTCTGCATTTTTAAGTCAAACTTTGAACAAAAGAGGTTACCGAGGTTCAGCACCAACTAACAATCAGTTAAGGAACTCGTCTAACTCTCGACAACATGCAACAATTCAGGACGGCAGGGTCATGGTGCAACCACTTCAAGGGAGATCAAATTCGTCTACTGCTGGTGCACGTTCATCCAATACTACTGCTACAAGGGCTAACAACACTGGTAAAATGAAGGTGGTTATTTGCTACAACTGCAAAGGGGAAGGGCACATGGCCCGAGAATGCAAGCAGCCTAAGAGGAGAAGGGACGACACATGGTTTAAGGAGAAGATTTACCTGGTGAATGCTCAAGCCCAAGGTCGTGAGCTTGATGAAGAAGAATTGGCATTCCTTGCAGATCCAGGAGTAGCGGAAACTGATCGTCTCACAACAGTCATCACCAACAATGCTGCTTATCAATGTGATGATTTGGATGCATATGACTCGGATTGTGATGATTTTAACACCGCCAAAGAAGCTCTTATGGCCAATCTTTCACTCTATGGGACTGATACCATTGCTGAGGTACCAAATACTGCTACAAATACTAGCATTGTACCTTATCAAGTTGAGCAAATGTCTGAGTATTCGGAAGAGCCTCCGGTGGTTAGTAATTCAATCGATGAGACAAACAATGATAGCAATAACATTGCAAGTCCTCAGATTTTGAGTGAACCACAACCGGGAGCTCCTATGACTATTAATTCGTCTGCTCAACCTGATTTGGTTATGGTCCCTACATCTTTGCTTAGCCAAATGAATAATGCAGTCCTTGAAACCCTTAATGCTAATCAGACTTTATCTGCTGAGCTTGCTTTGCATAAGGACAAGGTTAAAACCTTGGAAATGACTCCTGTGTCCACTACCTTAACCAATCCTGAATTTGATAGGTTTAGGAAAGTTCAAATGGACAATCTGCTTGAAATTGAAAGTTTAAGAGCAAATCTTTCGAATGAGCTTAAAGAAAAAGAGTCAGTCGTTACTAATTTTCAACAACTTCAAACGGATTTTGAAATTCTTGAGTCCAAACAGCTTGAAATGGAAATTAAGACGTCTAACAGAATAAAAGAAACCAAACTTAAACTTTTAAAACAATATGCTGCTTCACATCTAGTACACTTATTTCATGCATCATTTAAAGAGTTCAACCTATCGCGTCTCATAGACTTACCACCTAACCCGGGTTATGCAAAGCAAGCACTTAACCACAACCCACGATTGTATGACGCAACAAAGTTAGGTTTGGTATTAGATCCGATAGTATTCTCAAGTGATTCCATGACACCATATGATGAAAAGCAGTTAAAATTACTTTCGACATATCCTGAATATGATTATGCTTCAATGAATGCAAAAAATGCCACAATAGATCTTAGAATTCGTTTTAATATGAAAAAGAGAACTCTCCAAACATCCACTTTCATGCCGACAATAGAATGCCTTAGTATAATTCCTACACTTGTCAACTCGGACAAACCAAAGGAAATTCTTAAGAATCTTCCCCCGGTTAGTACGGTAAAGCTCAGCATTGAAGAGATTGGGCAATACCTTACCGATTTTGACAAGGTCATCTTGGAATGTACGACTTCAACGGCTCAAACCGCTGGAGAATGGGCATTCGAACACATGAAATCGGTGTTTGAAGAAGAGATCGTTCCGTTTGTGAACCATATTAAACAAGGAGTCTATGATCTAGCGTGTAATTTAAGTTTTGAAATTGGTGAAGTTCAAAAAGTTTTCAATAAAATAGATGATGCTTATGAACAACACTTAATTGAAAAGGAAAAGATCTTATCAGAATATGACCGCTTTTTAGAACATATGGTGTCTCTTGAAGTGATGCAAGTTGTTACTATTCAATATACTCATGGAATTTCATCTACTGTGAATATTTGTGATGATGTGCATGAATCTTTGAATACTGATGAACATGTGAATACTGTAGAAAATCATTCTTGTCATGAATCCAACGCTGAATTTTTAAAGCTTCAAGATTCATATAATACACTTTCAAAAAGTTTTAACGAGCTTCAACAACATTCTATATCTCTTGAAATTGAGAATCAATCTAAAAATGAAACTCTTTCAAAACTAAATGATGGTGGAAACTCCGTTGAGACAAGTGACAAGATGATTCAGATGGTTCAAAATTTAGAAGAAGAGATGATGAGACTTAAGAGAGAATTAGTAGAAACAAAAACGGAACTAGAGGCTGCAGAGGCTAACAATCATGTCCTAGAAACTAGAATTAATTCTATACTAGGAGAGCGTGAACAAGTAAGGCAGGGAGACTCACAAATTTCTGGTTCATTAGAAGAACACCTCGCGTTTAATGCGACAGAGCGAAAGTCTTTAATTGACAAACTGAACAAGAAATGTGAGGAAACCTCTGACCTAAAAATTCAGCTCATAGACAAAAACATGGTTTTGGCCGAGTTAAAGGAGACACTTCTTCTCACCCGACGAGAAGTTGTTAATAACTTAGCTAGCAATTCTGCACCGTCCTCTAGTGCTCCAACAACCAAGTCAGTAGTGCTTTATAAGAACCCGCTCCATAAGAAAAACCCGGTTACCTACGATGACTATATGAGGAATGCAACTAAGCACGTAGATCTGGTTAGGGATATTTTAGATGATTTGTATGCGCTAGATCCCTCAAGCAGTTACTACTACACAGCTCATGAATATATTAAGCGTGTTCAATATTGCTTAGCATATTTGCAATATATAGGCAAACCGGGTTCTGCACTACTTACTAATCGACCCATTGCTGTAACTCCATTCAACAAGACCCCAGGAGCAAAACCATCACTGGCACCATCAAGTAAGGCACCTTTAAAATCTGTAACTAATGTTCCCTTGGCTTCTACAGGAGTAACTGTGTCCCCTAAGGCTAAAGGATCTCGAGGAAAGAAAGATAGGATCAAGCCTTCCTCTAATTGGACTGAGAAGAAAAAAGTAGAAGTGCACCCTAGGAATGTTATTTCAGTTTTAAATAAAAAGAATCATGTAGCTAAGACAAAAGGTCCTCTTTATGAGTGGAAACCTAAGCAAAATGTGAATTCTAATGCGAAATGTTGGAATTGTAATGAATGCTTGTTTTCTCAGCATCATGATTTATGCCTTGTTGATCACGTGAATGAAATGCATGCTATTAAGAACAATCTTGAATGGACTCCAACAGGGAAGAAATTTACCCAAGTTGGGTGGCAATGGAAACCCACTGGTAGGACCTTTACTGCAAATGGAACTAAGTGCCCTTTAACTAGGATCACATCCACGGAAGTTAGGTCTAAGAGTCCTTTAAATAGGAACACTAGCACTAAGAAATGGAAAAAGCGCCCTTTAACTAGGTCTGCCTCCACTACTGTGCCTACCAGTGGTAATGTCCCCAGTCAAAAAGTACCTCAGAATACTAGACAACTAGAATCTAAGCCAACCACTAGTAAGAAAATCTGGAAACCTAAAGTTTCATCTAATAGCAAATCTAAGATAACTGTATCTGTACCTGCTAACTCAGAAGAACAATTAGAATCCGATACATCGTCTGTGTTTGGTAAAATTTTCAGGTCGTCCAAATTATTCTTTGGTATTTGGACTCGGGGTGCTCCAAACATATGATTGGAGACCGCTCGATGCTCAAAAATTTCGTCAGCAAGTTTCTAGGAACGGTAAAATTCGGCAACGATCATACTGCAAAGATTATGGGTTATGGTGAATATCAAATTGGGAATGTCACGATTTCAAGGGTTTACTATGTGGAGGGACTTGGTCACAACCTATTCTCAGTAGGACAATTCTGCGATTCTAACCTTGAAGTGGCCTTTCGACAACATACTTGCTTCATTCGCGATCTTGCAGGAAATGATTTGTTAAAGGGTTCTCGAGGGGATAATCTTTATACTTTGTCTATTCAAAATATGATGGCCGCCTCTCCTGTTTGCTTACTCTCCAAAGCATCTAAGACCAAGTCATGGTTGTGGCATCGTCGGTTATCTCATCTTAACTTTGATGCTATTAACCATTTGGCTAGAAACGAACTTGTTCGTGGTCTTACGAAACTTAAGTTCGACAAGGATCATTTATGTTCCGCGTGTTCATTGGGGAAAAGCACCAAGAAATCTTACAAACCTAAAGCAGAAGACACCAACCAAGAACCACTGTATCTTTTGCACATGGATCTTTGCGGGCCAATGCGTACAGCTAGTGTGAGTGGTAGAAAATACATCCTCGTCATCGTGGATGATTTCTCAAGGTTTACATGGGTAAAGTTTTTAGCATCTAAGGATCAAGCACCAGAGTATATCATTACTTTCTTAAAGATGATCCAAGTACGTCGTAATGCTACTGTTCGCCGCATTCGGACTGATAACGGCACTGAGTTCGTTAATCAGACTCTTCGAAATTATTATGAAAAGGTTGGTATTTCTCATGAAACATCTTTGGCTCGCACTCCACAACAAAATGGTGTCGTTGAAAGACGTAACTGTACACTAATGGAAGCTGCTTGAACTATGTTGATTTATGCGAATGCTCCCTTATTCTTATGGGCAGAAGCAGTGGCAACCGCATGTTATACCCAAAACCGCTCCATCATCCGCAAACGTCATGGTAAAACTCCATATGAGCTTCTTCATGGACACAAACCTGATATTTCCTATCTTCATGTGTTTGGTGCACTTTGCTATCCAAATACAAATAGTGAGAATCTGGGAAAACTTCAACCGAAGGCTGATATTGGAATGATATTTGCCTGCAAAGAAAGCTTACCGGATTTATAACCGTCGTCTTGGCAAGATTGTAGAAACTTTGGATGTCGATTTTGATGAGCTGACAGCGATGGCTTCTGAGCAACACAGCTCTGAACCCGCATTACACGAGATGGGAACCGGTACAATCAGTTCCGGATTAATCCCCAACAATCCTACTTCTCCATCATTTTACCACCAACAAGGTCCGAGTGGGATAAATTATTTTAACCTATGTTTGATGAATTTTTCGATCCACAGAGTAATGATTCTCCAGCAACTGCAGCAGTAGCTCTGATTCCCGTAGTTGTTGCTCAAGATAATGGAAATCTATCCGAGGCATCTACTGTTACTCTTGAACATGATGTCCCATCCCCCACCAATTCTCAAACAACACCTGAATCATCACCCCCACTCGTTCCTAATGATGTTGAAGAGGAACTATATGATCACGATCTGGAATTTGCTCACTTACAAGAGCCTTCCCTTCTTTGGTTTACATATACCTGATGACCCTACGGGTGCGTCTACCTCAGAAGAAGCTCCTACAATCGTTCACTCTCGACCACCACGGATTGAAACTCACAACACTAAATGGACAAAGGATCACCCAATCCGCAATATTATTGGTGACATCGATCGACCTGTTTTAACACGCCATCAACTCCAAGAACATGCATTATATTGCTATTTTGATGCATTTCTTTCAGACACTGAACCTAAAAACTGGCAACAAGCCATGACCAAATCATCATGGATTGAAGCAATGCAAGAGGAACTTAATGAATTCCAACGTCTTGAAGTGTGGGAATTAGTTTCGTTACCCAGCAACGTTGAAATCTTGACACTGTTGTGGGTATACAAGGTTAAGCTAGATGAGTTAGGAAGTGTGCTGAAAAACAAAGCTAGATTGGTCGCTAGAGGTTACAAACAAGCTTTGGGTATCGATTTTGAAGAATCCTTTGCTCCTGTTGCACGATTGGAGGCAATTAGACTATTCCTTGCTTATGCTGCTCACATGAATATGATCGTCTACCAAATGGATGTTAAGACGGCATTTCTTAATGGTGAATTAAGGGAAGATGTCTATGTAAGCCAGCCGAATGGATTCGTCAATTCAGAGTATCCTAATCATGTGTACAAGCTCAAGAAGGCTCTTTACGGGTTGAAACAGGCTCCACGCGCGTGGTATGATCTCTTATCGACGTATCTCATCTCCAAAGGCTTCTCCAAAGGCAAAGTGGACCCCACATTATTCATTCTCAAGGAGGAAAACGACATGATACTGGTACAAATTTATGTTGATGATATAATATTTGCTGCTACTAATCAACGTTTGTCTGACCGTTTTGAGAAAATTATGTCCACACGTTTTAAGATGTCGATGATGGGAAAAATTTCATTTTTCTTAGGGTTGCAAATTTCTCAGAATCCCAGAGGCATCTTTATTAATCAATCCAAATTTGCTCTTGAATCCTTAAAGAAATATCACTTTGAAAACTGTGACCCCGTGGATACTCCAATGGTGGAGAGATCCAAGTTAGATGAAGATAAGGAAGGGATAGCTGTCGATCCTAAACTTTACCGTGGAATGATCGGCACCCTTCTCTATCTGACTACTAGCAGGCCTGATTTGCAATTTGCTATAGGCATGTGTGCCCGGTATCAGACTCGGCCTACCGAAAAGCACTTACATGTTGTGAAAAGAATCTTTCGGTATCTAAAAGGAACACTTAATCGTGGTCTGTGGTATCCGAAGGATTCATCTATTGCATTAATTTCATATGCAGATGTAGATTATGCCGGGTGTCAAGATACCAGAGGTTGCACTTCTGGCAGTGTGCAACTCCTTGGAGATAGACTTATCAGTTGGGCATCAAAAAGGCAGAAAAGTGCTGCGATATCCAGTACTGAGGGTGAATACATAGCTATGTCCGATTGTTGTGCTCAAGTTCTTTGGATGAGATCACAATTGACTGACTACGGTCTTGGATTCAACAAAATCCCGATGTACTGTGATAACAAAAGTGCAATCGCTCTATGCTGCAACTATGTTCAACACTCTCGAGCAAAGCACATTGACATCCGCTACCATTTCATCAAGGAGCAAGTGGAAAATGGAGTGATCGAACTATACTTCGTTAACACTGAGTATCAGCTGGCAGATATATTCACAAAGGCCTTAGATCGAGGACGCATCGAGTTTTTGATCGAAAAGCTAGGCATGAAATCATTTTCACCAGCGACACTTAAGGAGTTGGCAGAAGAGTCTGAAGAATAGTACTGGTAAACTATTCTCGAGTATCCTTTGATCGTGATCTTGTATATTATCGTACATACTTAAACCATCAAAAACTATAAAAAATATAAAATCAAGAAAAATCATAAAAAATATAAAACCAAGAAAATCCATAAAAAATAAACCCAAAAATATTTTTTTCTTTTCAAATCGGGCATGTCTTTTAGTACGGTAATATTTACGGCTTTAGAAATGTCGATTACTATTGACACGGCGCCATAAATAGAGTTCGTATAAAAGTTGTACAAGTTTAAAACATGCCCATTATGGCTTGTAGTTATTTCTGACTGCAACCTGTTTTTCGTATTAAAGTCACGTATTTCTTTTGAAAACGTTGGCTGACAATGGGAATTAAGTTTCTCGGGCAAGGTTTTACTTTAAAAACCTTGTAAGGGGCCAAGTTTACTTAATAACTTGGTCTAACACAAATTTGTGTACGTATCAGTGCACTTATCTTGTATAAATAAGAGAAATCTTATTTCCATCAGAATCGTTCTATACAATCACTTAACCGGCAAATGTCCTCATTAATAGCTGTGTCCCTAATATCTTTGATTACTGCTCTTTAAATAGAAAACGGGTCAGGGATTAAGGGGGAGCAAATATTAATTCTTTATGTTAACAAATTTGGTCGTTCAAAAGGATTATCAGAAAATATTAGCTACCCATCATCTTCAGTTACGCTATGTGTGCCAGGTGTGATTTAAGTATCTCTTGGATAGGTCATTAACATTTTGGCGTCAAGTATTTGTGTTTGTGTTTGGGAATGAGTTTATTATATGTTAAGTTAACTTGAACTTTAACTTTAACTAACAAATAGGGGGACCAGTTTTGCAATTTTGCAATAATGGTAGGGGCTTGAATCAATTTTGACCAAGTCAAAAACAAACCCCCCCCCCCTCCTTCCCGTCGTCATTTGAAAAACACACAAACACACTCATTTTCTTCCATTGTTGAAGAACTCAAGCTCCATTTTGATCCAAGACTTATAACTCATTTCTTGATTGCTTCATTATCTAGGTAATATATCTGTGGCTTAGTTAATCTCGTCAAAACTGTTTCATCTTCATATATCAACACAGAAACGATAGATCAATGAGTTCGATTTAGGGTTTCTTGATTTTGGCCATGTATATGTATTTTAAGTGCTGGGATTTGTTAAGGATACATTATTACACATTGGTTTTGCTCAGAATCGATTAAAACATTGCCTAAAATTCCAGATCGTGAAGTCAAAGATGAGATCGAATCCCTGTCACGGATTTCGATGTATATTACGATACATTATTGCGATGCTGTCATTGCGATGAGTCATTTCGATGATTCTCTGCGATGGGCTATTGCGATGAGACATTACGATGGCTCATTGCGATGCTCATTGCGATGAGTCATTGCGATGGTTCATTGCGATGGGTCGTTGCGATGAGACATTCCGATGGCTCGCTCATTGCGATGGCCATTCGATGGTTCATTGCGATGTCGTGTTGCGATGGCACATTCCGATGTGTCATTTCGATGGATTCGCACTATGTATTGCGATGGGTTATATTGCGATGACTTCTTAGTTATTCCGATGGAAATGCACTGATTGCGATAGCCTTAGATATTGCGATAGGATGTTATTTCATTAGGATTCCGATGATTGTTTCATTGCGATGGTATGCTTAGGATTCCGATGGTTTGCTACATTTTGGATGGAATTAGGTCTCGTATGATTATGCTATTGCCTTAGGATATACCATGAGTTCGGCCTAGCTTTCACTAATTTTCGCTTTAAGTTCTTTAGGGCCATTTAAACAAAACCAAGTGTTGTTGAAATAAGTCAATTTTTATCTCATAAGAATACTTGAACGGTTTCTTATTACAGAAGTTCATCTTATTCAATAAGTTGATTCCTATGTAAACAAAAGAGAAACAAATTACTTTATCAATGTCTTGTGTTTCCAGTCCATGGAAGACAAAGCTTCATCTTTGTTCAAGCCCACTATCTTTTGGGTTGAGGGTAATCCTACAATTCCTGACGTAGTGGTTGAAACTAAATCAAAACCCACTGAAGTTTTGGTTGAAATCAAACCAAGACCTACTGAGGTGTTAGTAGACATCAAACCTAAACCTACTGAGGTTTTGGTCATGACCTCCAAGAAATCCAAATATTGTAAGAACTAAGGCTAGGACGGTATCTCTTTAGAATAAAATTATCACTGGCAATCATGCCATTTTCCTAAGTGCATTGCTATATGTAAGGACCTTGTTCATCTGATGTGTGTGTGTGAATGTTGTGGTAATAAGTGTAATGATATTTTTCCTGTGTTTAAAATTGGCATAGATTTAATATATCTACATATGTTGTGTATATCATTTGTGAATATGTCATCAAAGCAGGAAAATGTCAATCACCGAGGAAGAACAACGACTCCGCGATCTTGAACTTGTCCCACTCAGTAATAGGCTTCCATATGCTGAGAACAACTCTAGATTACAAGATGATTTTGATCCGGTTTTACCTGCTTTCAAAATAGCCACAGATATCCTAGACATATCACCCATCAGCGACACACTCAGACATACTGCATCTGTTCCCGAAGTCTACATGCATGAATTCTGGAACACTGCATCCTTCTCTAACAAGACTATATCCTTCGAACTGAACAAAACACCAAGGGTACTCAACTTGAGCATTTTTCGGAAATTGTTTAAGCTCCATAGGTTGGCACAAGGAGAACAATTTGTGGCTAACCCAAAGAATGATGAAGTGCTTTGAGTCATTCGAGCAATGAATTATGAGGGTGAAATTAACAACCCATCACAATTTAACACCTCACACATAGGGCAACCCTGGAAAGCAATTATCACCATCATCGTCAAGTGTCTCACTGGAAAAAATAGGGGCACCGATGCAATGAGACCACCACAGGCTCACTTATTTTGGGGATTGTATACTGCATCAAAAGTCGACTATGCACTTCTTCTCTGGCATGAATTTTGTTATCAGATTACTGGAACGAAGAAGAAATCCGTGCATCTTCCCTTCCCGAGATTCACCAAGCTCATTATCCACCATTTTATGAAGAATGACCCAACTATTGACACTCGCGGGAATTTCTTCTATCACACCAAAGATGATGATTATGTGATTCTCTCAATGAATGCAGACACAAATTCCACAAACTATGCATTACTTCCTGCACTAGTACCCGACACGATGATTAATGATGGAATCAAGGAGAGTGATAAATACCAAGAAGTGCTTAAAGACATTGACGCACAATTCAAGCGGGCAAATTTACCACCCTCAGAGAAGCAAAAAGGTAAACGCAAGAAACGAGTTTCACAGCGTCAACCAGCTGCTCCTAAAGATAAACGCTCAGGAAAAATGCAAATTGTTGATGTAGAGGATGAAGACGAGCTGATCCACACTGAAGAAGAACAGGAAGAAGTACCACTCCGCAGGCCTAAGAAAGCAAGGAAAGCTAAAGGCAAAGCGGCAAGTGTTGCTCCAAATGATCCTGCTCAACAACAACTTTCTGAAGACAAAAGACTTCGTATTATTCTTCAACAAAGTCGACAGGAAGCTTTTGGTGGATCAGGCTCAAGGGTATTTGAAGACTTAGCTGATTTTGGTAATCCTGATCGTGATACAGAATTCTTCGACGAAGAAGATACTTATGAAGATGAGTATGAAGATGCTGCTACCTTTCAACTTGAAAGTCGGGAACCAAGTGAAGAACGTGAGAGCAGTGCTGACACAGATACAAGTATGATGTATCGAGATGCAAATATCACCACATCTTTGCCTGAACCGACTCACATGGTACTAAATGAAGATGCTCATGCAACTTTCATTCCAGACACACAACTTCAAAGTAAGTCTACTTCAAACTCTGATGATGTTTTGAAATATCTCAATTTAGAAGGGGAGGGTGTTGAGGTCACCAATACTGATCCGTCAACAAATGAACAAATGGTGGATGTCCCTATAACCACTATTACATCGACCACGACTTCCCTACTATCAACCCCAATCATCAGTGAGGTCCCAACCACCACCATCACACCCGCAACTGTTGAACAACCAGTATCAACCACCACTATTACCACGGAATCTACACCGTCATCTACAGTTGAACAACCTGCATCAACCACCGTCCTAACCACTGTATCTACATCAACACCTATCCCGGTACAACCAGTATCATCCACGACCACCTTAACGGTTTTGGTTACACCTCCACCAACAGAACCACAAGCATCATCTACATCAAATCCTTTTCTCACAGTCAATGATCTGTTGATCCAGTCTCTTCAACAACAGCTAGAGGCTCAAGCTACACAAATAGCAACGTTGACTGAAAGGTTTGCTACTCCTCCAAAGGAATCGCATCCTGATGAGCCCATTCTTCAAAAACTAATAGACAAAGTGTCAAAGCTCAAAGAACAACATAAAGCATTTCGTAAAGAGAAGAAAACTCGGGACAAAGAAAATGCTGCTTTTCTCGGGTCAATTGACGAGCAGATGACCGCGATCATTCGACGCGAAGTCAAGTCTTATGTTGATCAACAACTACCACATCTTGTCGGTAATGGTCTATCTACTCTTCAAATTATGACATTGCTTCAGACACGTCTGCTAGACTTGGGAGCTCATAAATCAAAATACAAACGCAAAGTTCTGCAATATCTCAACAAAGCAATTGATGAAGAGAATCCTGCAGACACTACCGACTCTGAGTCTGATGATGAGAATGAGTTAGAAGAGGAAGATGACGAGGAACATGGTGAAAAGGATGATGATAATAAGGATAAGGATAAGGAAGAAGATGAGGAGGATGAAGAGGATGAACAAGGAAAGGATAAGAATGTAGATGACGATGAGGACGAGGACGAGGATACAGATGATGATCAGGATGACGATGACGATAATGACAAGGGTAATGAAGTCAACAAGGGTGATATGAATGACGACACCTGTACAAATGCCATAGAGACAAATAAGGATGACAATGAGACGACCACCGAGAAAGGTCTAGAGGACACTACAGAAAAGGCTGCTGACACCACAGAAAAGCCAATAGAGGCAACAGTATCAGAAACTCAGCAGGTTGCTTCAGGTATATCTACTGCACCAGAATTCACTACTGAATCTCATATTGAATCTGTAGAATACATGCAAGCAGAAGAACCGACAGAAACAATGCTTGAAGAAGAACCTCACGATGATATACCGGTGACGCAAATTCAACCTTCAACATCATCTACAATTCAGCATGACGATGACATGGAAGTTGAAGATTTAAATGTTCCAGAACCGACGTTTGCTGAATCCCTTATCATTGATGATACTGTACAAGAGCAACTTTGGCTAACAAACGCAGCACAACATCATCCATTTGACACTGCTACTGATATGGAGATGACTCAATTCCTCAACAACCCTATCGACTTCTCGGCATTTCTAAGGTATTCTCATGGGAAATCGACGATGACCCCGGATCTGATTAAAATGGCAGCTGCAGATGTGGACTTCTTTGACACGTTAAAGATCAGCCATAATGAAGCAGAATATCACCTGAATGAGCTTACAAAAGTAATGAGAGCGACAACAATAGGAATTCAGACTCCTGTATTACGACCTCTTACACCAACAGTCATCACTGGTTCTGCCACTATCCCAATACAGCATTTTGTCTCTCACGATCTTGAATACCTTGAAAATGGAGCAAAGAAGTATGCCACGTCTCTCACAATGCTCAAGGCCGTTAACTTGGAGAATGTTCCATGGATAGAGGACAAAGTGCCTGAGTCAATATGGAGAAAGAAGCCGCTCAAGTTTTATGATACATACGCTTCACTTGGCATATCTCACTGGGACAAAAAGAAGAAGTTAGCCTATAATCACTTCCATCGTCCCAAGAGAGGTGCTTCAATTGTCTCATCTCACAGAATCAAAAGCATCCTAGGAGCAACCACTCAAACTGTTTTCGGTTATGATTACTTAAATGTAATCCTGCTCAAACGTACCGATGAGAAAGAATACCGCATTGACGAAAGTGATCTCCAGTACCTTCAACTTGAAGACATAGAAGATCTTTTGTTGCTCTTGGCTCAAGAAAAAGTTGACCATCTATCACCCGACATTGTAATATCCTTGAGTTCAAATTTTCGTCAATATGCCAGGAAAATAGTCATTCAACCGGGTGGAAGACTTTCAACTTGGAGTAGAAAGCTATCAGAAAAAGCTAAACCTGGAACGTCCCCATACGACTCCACTCAGTAATTTCCATAAGAACAAGAAGGTTTACATGGGGACTACCAAGCCGGAAGCAGGAATTTTCTATCCGAACGCGACTGGCGTCATGCAATATATGCAATTCTCAGAACTGCACAAATTCAGTGATGGAACGCTAAAGAATGTTCGAGATGATTTGTCGGTTCTCAATTCCAACTTACCTCTTCCGGTAGTCACATACACCTGGACAACCCAGTGCAGAAAGGGATCTTCGTATGCAATCAGGAAGATTGAGGAAGTGCTAAGGAAGCGCCGGTTGCTACGAAGCATAGAACGATTCGTCGGTGGACGACCATATGGAGCTCACCATCGGCTCACGGAACGAACCAATTAATTTTGGTTCGTCTCGTTACAAGTCAACTCCATATGTACATTATTGTGAATATGTTATTTTTTTACTTTATCAGCTTTTTGTGGCTTGTTGTAGTGTAAAAGTATGATATTTTTCAAGAATTTCTCTCGAGATTCTAAATCTTTCAAACAAATCATACTCAAGCACTACAACTAACCCTCATTAATTTGAAGGGGAGCATTAATATGTTCTTTGGCCAACATATAATTTCATTTTATTACCCAAAGACCGGTTAATCCATTAATATCCAAAATATTGATGGTTAACATTTTGGAAAGGGGAGAAAATGGGATTAAGGAGACTTTATGATATTTGGCTAAAACAATGAAAAAGACTTAAAAGATAAACCAACTTAACATGTGTCATGCACAAGTTAAGGGGGAGCGTTTTTGATGATCAAAACACTTAAGGCACAAAATATTTGATTTTAATATCACAAGTGCTTTAAGTGATTTTCAAGGATTCTTCATGGTGACTATATCAACCTAAAACAACACTTATCTCACGACGATGTGGTGACAAAAGGGTGGTAGGTATAGGTATTAGTCCAATGATTCATCAGAACCGATGCAATCTTCCCAAGGACAATTCCTTAGATTGAATTAGAAGTCCTAGGAAAGTTGGAGAAAGATTGTGAACGTAGCTGAATGCCGACCAAGTACTTAAGCTAGCACTAGAACAATCACAACAAGGTGCTAGTGATGACGTATTGGTAAGCATTGAAGGGGTTGAAGAATGAAAAAGAATTGTAAAGATAAAGGGTGTAAAGAAAGAAGCCCTCCTTGCAACTTAAGGCAGAAACCGGGTCAATACATATGCTATTGAGATCATATTTCTTAATGATTCTCGGTATTGAAGAAAGACATCATGGACCCAGTGATACAATGCACAACCCTTCCTAGCTAACTCAAATATCTCTCAAAAGGTATTTGTTTTAATCACACGGAGAACAACACGTTATCTATTGGTTTATTCACTCCGAATAGACTGGTATTGAAAAGGTGGCACTCCTCTCCAGCCATCGCTCACTAAATCAAAACGCACTATCGAGTCTAGAGCCAAGAGATCATCAAAAGTCTCATTAGGACACTTTCCATTTATTCCTTGCTTTCTCACACACTGTGAAAAGTAAGAGATCTTTTATGAGTCCTACGCAGTATTCTTGCAATATTGCCAGAACATCTGAGTGATACACAAGTATTACAGTGAAGATGGAAATCCTGCTTGAGCCAACATCAAACAAGCTCATGGTAGATGACACGTGCGGTTCTTTACGAACTAATCTTGTGACAACTGGAAAGAAACAGCAGTTTAATTCTTAATTGAACTTAAACTCGTTCCAGGCCTCTACGCATTATCATATGATCTTGCCAGAACACTCAGAGTGACACTCTTTAGTGTTCACAGTGACGAGTGGAAATCCTTCTAGTGTTAACATCAAACAGCACTTGGTAGGTAACAAGCAAGATTCAATTTGAATCAAGTTTGTGACAACTGGAAAGCAACGATGGTGAATATCTTAATTGAAATTCACTTGTTCCAGGTTTCATGAATTGACGGCTTCAATCATAAGGATTTTTAATCCAAATGATTCACTCTTTATGTTCGCAGTCAGCTTTGGACGGTCGAATAAAGAGAACGGGTTTACCCGCGAAATCCTGTCAGGAAGTTACTTAACTGAAACTATCCGTCACGGGTACGATATCTAATATCGTCCAACGGTCTTCACCGACCGGAGGTAAAATGCTACCGAATTAGAATAAAATGTAAAAGCCATTTTATTCGTGTCGTTGCTGTGTACCAGTTAAAGACGGTGGCGTTGCTGTGTACCTGTTAAAGACGGCGGGGTTGTTGTGTACCAGTCGAAGACGGTGGCGTTGCGGTGTACCTGTTGAAGACGTCCTCACATTCTTATTCCTTTAGCATCAAATACTCCTGAAAATTCAAGAAAGTATGACCTAAAAGTCTTCCGCTGTATCGACTCTAAAACTTTCAAGAATTCAACAAAGGATAAGTGTGTGGGACATGGAGTCACAAAGAGGCGAACCTCACAAGAAAAGTAAAGGCTGTACGTGAAAGGCCAAAAGAATATGTTCTAGGCAAAAAGGCTTATATCATTCAACACATATTCACAAAAGAAAAGAAAAAGAAAGAAAAGAAGACTACGAGCTCAAGAACAAGATCTAACATGCTAGATTAGGACTTTTGGAGTGACCTCCCTTTGGGGGAGATTGTTGGAAATACGTTTTACACATTTAGAAAGTCTCGGTCACTCCAACAATGTAGTTATAGGCTCGTAGTTAAGTTAAGTGTCATTTATTACATAGCCCGACCCATGAGCATGTTCATGGGCCGGAAGCCCAAGTCCTTTAAGGACTTGGGGTATTTAAACCTCTTTCCACAATGGAAAGAGGTGTTGGTTGTTTTATTCTTTCATTTTAATATATGTGTTTTCTTTCATTTCTCTCTCTAACTCTCTCTCTCTATAAAAACATCAACCCCCTTGTTTCACAAGATTATCATTGTTCTACAGCAACTATCTCCAGCTTAGGGCCAGAAAAAATATCTGAGGTACTTATTAATACCACTGATAATACCACTGATACTAATATTCAACCACATCAAGTTGTGCAAGAGAGTGATGATTCGAATGAGTCTTCGGTGGTGAGTCTTTCAAATGAGGAGACAATCAATGATAGTAATATCAATGTGAGTCCCCAGACTTTGAGTGAATCACAACCGGGAGCCATTTCGCATACGCATACTCCTGCTCAACAAGATTTGGTCATGGTTCCTGCTACATTACTTAGCCAAATGAATGCTGCACTCTTAGAAACCCTAGCTAAGAATAAGAATTTGTCTGATGAGCTTGCCTTAAGTAACGAGAAAGTTCAAACTTTGGAATTAGTTCCTTCGTCTAGTGTTCTAACAAATCCCGAATATGATCATTTTCGAAACAAACAAATGGGTCATTTGCAAGAAATTGAAACCTTATGAGCAGATCTTTCTAACGAACTTAAAGAAAAGGAGTTAGTGGTCACTAATTTTCAAAAACTTCAAACGGATTTTGAATTACTCGAGTCTAAGAAGAATGAAATGGAAATTAATGCGGCTAATAAAATTAGAAGTCTAAATTATTTGCTTTTAAGACAATACGATGCCTCTCAACTAGTGCACTTATTTCATGCTTCGTTTAGAGAATTTAACTTATCACGTCAAAAAGGCCTTCCCCCTAACCCACGGTATGCAAAACAAGCTTTTATTCATAGTCCTAGACTTTATAATGCAACCCAATTAGGATTGGTCTTAGACCTGATTGATATTTTCGATGATCGCACAAATAAGGATCTAGTTGATGAGAATCGGTCATATAACTTTGCAAAATATCCCGAGTGTGATTATTTTAAAATGAATCAGGAGCTTGCAAAAACGGATTTTAGAATTCGCTTCCATATGTATAAAGATCTCATCACAACACCAACCTACATGTTAAATGAAGAAAACCCTAATACACTTCCTACACTTGTCAAAATGGAAGGACCTAAGGAAATTCAAAAGGATCTTCCACCTGTTAGCACTGTATTGTTAAACTTGCAAGAGATTAATCAATACTTTGCTAGTTTTGACAAGGTCATTTTGGAATGTACGACTTCAAATGGCCTAAACGCCGGAGAATGGGCTTTCGAACACATGAACGAGGTGTTTAAGAATGAGATCAATCCGTTTGTCGAAAGTCTAAAAGGAAGTTTTGCATCTCTTAAGGAAAATCTTGAGTTTGAAATTGGAGAAGTTCAAAAAGTGTTTTATGAAATGGACACCGCTTACGAACTACAATTAATTGAAAAGGAAAAGATTTTATCCGAATATGACCGATTCTTATCCCAAGTTATTTCGTGTGATGTGCTTACTACTGTGAATGTTAATTATTCGAATGAGCTTACATCCGCTATGATTAAATGTGATGATGTGAATATTTGTGATGATGTGTGTGATCTCTCTGTAAATGTTGCTGATACTGTAAATGAGGTAGATAATCATTCTTGTCACGAATCTAACGCTGAATTTTTAAAGCTACAAGATTCTTACAATTTACTTTCATAACGTTTTAATCAACTTGAACAACACTGTATATCTTTAGAATTAAAACAACAAACTCAAAATGAGGATCTTTTGATAACAAATAGTTGTGAAAACAGTGCTGAGACGAGTGACAAGATGATTGCAATAGTTAAGGCATTAGAGGAAGAGATCATGAGATTAAAGAGAGATGTGTTATCAAATGAAACACTAAAATTAGAACTAGAGGCTGCAGAGTCTAAAAACCAGGACTTAGAAATTAGACTTTCGTCTGTTCTAGGGGAGATGGATCGTGCAAGACAGGGAATGTCCAAACTTTATGGTTCACTAGAAGAACGCTTCGCTTTTAATGCGGCACAGCAACAATCTTATGTTGAACAATTGAACCAAAAATGTGAGGAAATCTCTGACTTAAACATCCTGCTCATTGACAAAAACATGGTTTTGGCCGAGTTAAAGGAGACACTTCTTCTCACCCGACAAGAAGCTGTTAATAACTTAGCTACCAACTCTGCACCGTCCTCTAGTGCTCCAACAACCAAGTCAGTAGTGCTTTATAAGAACCCGCTCCATAAGAAAAACCCGGTTACCTACGATGATTATGGGAATGCAATTAAGCATGTAGATCTTGTTAGGGATATTTTAGACGATCTTTATGCCTTAGATCCTTCAAGTAGCTACTATTATTCAGCCCATGAATATATTAAGCGAGTTCAATATTGCTTAGCATATTTGCAATACATAGGTAAACCAGGTTCTGCACTACTCACTAATAGACCCATTGCTGTAACTCCATTCAATAAGACCCCAGGAGCAAAACCGTCATTGGCACCATCAAGTAAGGCACCTTTAAAATCTGTTGCTAATGTTCCCACTTTGCCTTCTACAGGAGTAAAAGAGTCTACTAAGGCTAGAGGATCGCCACTCAAGAAAGATAAGATCAAGCCCTCCACTAGTAGTACCAACAAGAAGAAAGTAGAAGCTCACCATAGGAATGTTAGTTCAGATTTAAATAAAAAGAATCATGTTAAGACTAAAAGATCTGCGCCTGTGCAGAAGCCTAAACCATTTGTGAATTCTTATTTGAAATGGTGGAATTGTAATGAATGTATATTTCCCAACGTCATGATTTGTGTCTTATTGATCATGTGAATGAAATGAATGCCATTAGGAATGATCTTGAATGGAAGCCAACTGGTAGAACTCGTGCCCAAGTTGGCTGGCAATGGCGTCCCACTGGTAGGACCTTTACATTAGATGGAAAAATGTGCCCTTTAACTAGGAATGCATCCATTAAGGTTAGGTCTGAGCGTCCTTTAGTTAGGCACACTAGAACTAAAGTATGGAAACAGCACCCTTTAATTAGGTCAGCCCCCACTATAGTGCCTATCAGTGAAGAAATACCTCAGGATTTAAGCCAACTAGAATCTACACCACCAACTAGGAAGAAGAAGGCTAGGAAATATAAGAAACCTAAAGTTAGCAAATCTAAGATTATTAAATCTGTACCTGCTAATAACAAGGAACATTCAGATTCCGATACCTCTACATTGTCCTCGTCTGGTGATATTTTCAGGTGGTCCAAATCATCCTCTGGTATTTGGACTCCGGTTGTTCAAAGCATATGACCGGAGATCGCTCGATGCTCCGAAATTTCGTCAGCAAGTTTCTTGGAACGGTTAAATTCGGTAATGATCATATTGCAAAGATAATGGGGTATGGTGAATATCAGATTGGAAACGTTACGATTTCAAGGGTATACTATGTAGAAGGTCTTGGTCATAATTTATTTTCAGTAGGACAGTTTTGTGATTCCAACCTAGAGGTTGCTTTTCGACAACATACTTGTTTCATCCGCAACTTGGAAGGAAAAGACTTGTTGAAGGGGTCTCGTGGTGCAAATCTTTATACTTTGTCCTTACAAGACATGATGGCCGCCTCTCCAGTATGTCTTCTCTCTAAAGCATCTAAGACCAAGTCATGGTTATGGCATCGCAGATTATCTCATCTCAACTTTGATGCTATTAATCATCTGGCTAAAAACGAATTAGTTCGTGGTCTTCCAAAGCTCAAATTTCACAAGGACCATTTATGTTCCGCGTGTTCAATGGAGAAAAGTACCAAGAAATCATACAAGCCCAAAGCTGAAGACACCAATCAAGAAAAACTTCATCTTTTGCATATGGATCTTTGTGGGCCAATGAGAACTGAAAGTGTGAGCGGTAAGAAATTCATTCTGGTTATTGTGGATGATTTCTCCAGGTTTACATGAGTTAGATTTCTACGTACAAAGGATGAAGCACCGAAGGCTATCATCATTTTTCTGAAATTCATTCAGGTACGTTTAAATACTACTGTCCGCCGTATTCGTACAGATAATGGAACAGAGTTCGTCAACCAGACTCTTCGTGATTACTATGAAGAAGTTGGTATCTCACATGAAACATCCGCTGCACGCACTCCACAACAAAACGGTGTCGTTGAAAGACGGAATCGTACGCTTATGGAAGCTGCTAGGACTATGCTGATCTATGCGAACGCTCCATTGTTCTTATGGGCAGAAGCTATATCTACTACATGTTTCACCCAAAACCGTTCTATCATTCGGAAACGCCATGGAAAAACACCTTACGAGCTTCTACATGATCGTAAACCCGATGTTTCATTCTTTCATGTGTTTGGTGCTCTTTGTTATCCAAACATTAATAGTGAGAACTTGGGCAAGCTTCAACCGAAAGCCGATATAGGTATTTTCATTGGTTACTCACCCTCCAAGAAAGCATACCGAATTTACAACCGTCGTCTTGGTAAGATAGTAGAAACTATGGACGCAGATTTCGATGAGCTGACAGCGATGGCTTCTGAGCAACGCAGCTCTGAACCCGCACTTCATGAGATGGGAACCGGTGCTATTAGTTCCGGATTAGTTCCCAATAATCCTACTTCTACATCATTTTTACCACCTACAGGGCCCGAGTGGGATAAACTGTTTCAACCGTTGTTTGATGAATTCTTTGATCCCCCAAATGATGAAGTTCCAGCACCTGTAGTGATAGCTCCAATCCCTGAAGTTGTTGCTCAAGCAAATGAAGCTTTATCTAATGCATCTTCAATTGACATTGAACCGGATGCACCTTTACCAAGTGATTCGCAAACTACACCTGCATCGTCACCCTTACTTGTGCCTAATGATGTTGAAGAGGATTCTATTGATTACGATTTGGAATATGCTCACCTACAAGAGCTTCCTTTCTTTGGTGTACCGATACCTGAAAACCCTTCAGCCGCGTCTACCTCAGAAGAAGCTCCTTCTATTGTTCACTCCAGACCACCTCGGATTGAAAATCATAGCACCAAATGGAAAAAAGATCACCCAATCAGGAATGTTATTGGAGATCTAGATCGACCAGTCTCTACATGCCATCAATTACAAGAGAGTGCACTCTATTGCTACTTTGATGCATTTCTCTCCGAAGTTGAACCTAAAAATTGGCAACAGGCTATGACTCAATCATCTTGGATTGAAGCCATGCAGGAGGAACTAAATGAATTCTAAAGACTTGAAGTATGAGAATTAGTTCCTCTCCCTGACAAGGTTAATATCCTTACTTTGTTATGGGTTTATAAGGTTAAACTCGATGAGATGGGTGCAGTATTGAAGAATAAGGCTAGATTGGTTGCTAGAGGATATAAACAAGCCTTGGGTATAGACTTTGAAGAATCTTTTGCTCCTGTTGCAAGATTGGAGGCTATTAGACTATTCCTTGCGTATTCTGCTCATATGAACATGATCGTCTATCAAATGGATGTGAAGACGGCATTTTTGAACGGTGAACTAAGGGAAGAAGTCTATGTTAGTCAGCCGGATGGGTTCGTTAGCACGGAGTTTCCTAATCATGTGTACAAGCTTAAGAAGGCTCTCTATGGGTTGAAACAAGCTCCACGCGCGTGGTATGATCTCCTTTCAACATATCTCATTTCGGAAGGCTTCTCCAAAGGCAAGGTGGACCCCACTCTATTCACTCTCAAGGAGGACAACGACATGATTTTGGTACAAATTTATGTTGATGATATAATATTTGCTGCCTCTAGCATTGAATTGTCAAATCGCTTTGAGAAGATAATGTCCACATGCTTTCAGATGTCAATGATGGGAAAAATTTCATTTTTCTTAGGATTACAAATTTCTCAGAATCCCAGAGGCATCTTTATTAATCAATCCAAATATGCTCTAGAATCTTTAAAGAAATATAACTTTGATAATTGTGACCCCGTGGACACTCCAATGGTGGAGAAATCCAAGTTAGATGAAGATAGGAATGGGATTATTGTCGATCCAAAACTTTACCGTGGGATGATCGGCACCCTTCTCTATCTGACTGCTAGCAGGCCTGATTTGTAATTTGCTGTATGCATGTGTGCCCGGTATCAGGCTCGGCCTACCGAAAAGCACCTACATGTTGTTAAAAGGATCTTTCGGTATCTCAAAGGAACACTTCATCGTGGTCTATGGTATCCGAAAGATTCCTCCATTGCTTTAATATCATACACAGATGCCGATCATGCTGGGTGTCAAGACACGAGGCGTAGCACTTCTGAATCTGTGCAACTCCTTGGAGACAGATTGATCAGTTGGTCTTCAAAAAGGCAGAAAAGCGCTGCAATTTCTAGCACAGCGGCTGAATACATCGCCATGTCCGGTTGTTGTGCTCAAGTCCTTTGGATGAGATCACAAATAACTGACTACGGTTTGGGTTTCAACAAAATCCGATGTATTGTGACAACAAGAGCGCCATTGCCCTTTGCTGCAACTATGTTCAACACTCCCGAGCCAAGCACATAGACATTCGCTACCATTTCATTAAAGAGCAGGTGGAGAACGGAGTGATCGAGCTGTATTTTGTCACTACTGAGTATCAGCTGGCAGATATGTTCACTAAAGCCTTAGATCGAGGACGAATCGAGTTTTTGATCGACAAGCTTGGCATGAAATCATTCACTCCAGCGACTCTCAAAGAATTGGCAGAAAAATCAGCTGAATAGTGGTGGTAAACTATTCAGGCGTATCCTTTATTCGTGATCATGTATATTATCGTAAATATATATAAACCACAAAAAGAAAAATACAAAAATATAAAACCTAGAAAAACCATAAAAATTATAAAATCAAGAAAAACAAAAAATATTTTTCGTTTTTTAGATCGGGCATGTCTTTTGGTACGTTAATATTTACGGCTTTAGAAATGTCGATCAATATTGACACGGCGCCATAAATAGAGTCCGTATAAAAGTTGTACATTTTTAAAACATGCCCATTATGGCTTGTAGTTATTTCTGACTGCAACCCGGTTTTCATATTAAAGTCACGTATTTCCTTGGAAAACGTTGGCTCACAACGGGAATTAATTTTCTCGGGCATGATTTACAAGCCAAATCATGCAAAGGGATCAAGTTTACTTTATAACTTGGTCTAACACGAGTTAGTGTACGTCTCAGTGCATTAATTTGTCAAAATAAGAGAAATCTTATTGCCACCACGAATCAATCTTTTCAAGACATTAATTGGAAATGTTTTCATCAATATTTGACTCTTTAAACAATGACTACAACTCTTTAAATAGAATACGGGTCATCGTTTAAAGGGGAGAAAATATTAAATCATCTTCGTCATCAAAACGATTTTCAAAAGTGTTTGTGGAAAATTAATTGGCTAAATGATTTATGAGTGGTCTTGCTTTAGAATACGACTTGTGCTTGCTTTAGATCTTTTAGTTTTGCTAATAGGATGCGATACTTAAGTTGTGTGTGGGATATACTAATTATATCAAAGAGTTAGACTAACGAGTGTTTAAGTATCTTAACGGATGTTAGCCTAATAGTAGTTATAAACCAAAAAGGAAAAGAATAGAAAAGTATAGGGACTTAAGGTGACATTTGTGCAAATTATCAAAACCAAACCCCCCGTCCCTTTTAGTTTGTATTCTTCACTGTTTAGGTTTTTCCTTCTTGCCGCCATTAAACACACACTCAAGCTTTCTCACACACGAGGTTTAATCAGTCAATCCAATCCAATCCGTTTCATTCGATCAAACAAGGTACTAAAATCATACATTGATTTCTAATTCGCCTATCTCATTTAAATCCACTTAGTTAATTCGTGAATTAAGGTTAATCTAATTAGGATTCGTTTGCCTTAATTTAGGGTTAATTAATTAGGGGTTTTTGATGGGTTTTGCTCGGAATATCATTAGAATGTGTTAAGTTGCCTTAGATTGCCTTAAAACTCACTATAGCACTTAGAATAATCATTAACAGGGTACGTTTGTGATCTTCCGAATGAACATGGCTATCAAACTTCCGAATGAAGGAAGTTCTGAACAAACTTCCGAATGAAGGAAGTTCTGAACAAACTTCCGAATGAAGGAAGTTCTGAACAAACTTCCGAATGACGGAAGTTCTGAACAAACTTCCGAATGAAGGAAGTTCCGAACAAACTTCCGAATGAAGGAAGTTCCGGATGAACTTCTGAATGAAGAAGTTCCGAACGAACTTCCGAATGAAGGAAGTTCCGAATGAACTTCCGAATGAAAGATGTTCCGGATGACCTTCTGAATGAAGAAGTTCCGGATGAACTTCCGAATGAAGAAGTTTCGGATGAACTTCCGAATGAAGAAGTTCCGAGTGAACTTCCGAATGAAGAAGTTCCGAATGAACTTCCGAATGAAGAAGTTCCGGATGAACTTCCGAATGAAGAAGTTCCGGATGAACTTCTGAATGAAGAAGTTCCGGATGAACGACTTCCGAATGAAGAGTTCCGAATGAAGGGGTTCCTAATGAAGAGTTCCGAATGAAGGACTTCCGAATGAAGGACTTCCGAATGAAGAGTTCCGGATGAAGGACTTCCGGATGAAGAGTTCCGGATGAAAAGTTCTGGATGAAAAGTTCCGGATGAAGGGTTGTTTGATTGATAGTTGTTTGCTTGTTATATTTACATGATGAAATATGTTATGCTTAGAAGTAATAATGATACATGTCTATATATTTTTGTGCATCAACCTTTCATGTCTTATCTTAAGCAGATACGATGACTAATCTAACAGTACAAGCAATCCAAGACTCTAGAGCAGCCGCAATTGCCGAAGCACGAACCCTCAAGTTCATACCAAACAATTACCGGCTGAAGCAAGTTTAAAAATCCACTCACCATGGATTTAAAGTCGCCATAGCAATTCTTGATCACTCTCATTTCAAGAATGCTTTAAGGAGTACTGCCTCGGTGCCTTATGATTACATGTATGAGTTCTGGGCTACCAAGGAAAGCACTTCAAACAAGATCACCTTCACTCTCGACAACAAGCAGCAGACACTTACTGTTTCAGACTTCCGTAAGATATTTGGCATTCGGGATACACCCAAAGGTATGTCATTTTCCAGGGATCCTACCAAAGACGAACTTATGGAGATGTTCGAAGCTCTTGGATGTCCTGACATACGAGTTGTGTCTGAGTTTACCACCGCTAAAGTAGGTCAACCTTGGAGAGCAATCTTGGGTATTCTCAGTAGATGTCTTACACCTAAAACAAGTGGGCATTATGCTTTGCGCGGTCCAATTATGAACATCTTCCATGGAATGTACAAAGGCGCAAATGCAGATTATGCATTATTGTTGTGGGAAGAATTTAACTTACAACTCTTCCAAAACAAGAAGCTGAAGACTAATTTCTTTCCTTACCATCGGTTTATCAAGCTTATCATTAATTATTTTATGAAGAATGATGTTACTATTGATAAGCGTGCAACAAGTCGTCATCACACTGAAGAGGCTGATCACACTGTGGATCTAAGGCATGAAGGACCATCTGGTGGTGTTATTCCTGGTCCTATTCCCGATTATCTTCTGACGGATAAAATTAAAGGTTCTACTGACTACAAACTACTACTACTAGAAATCAAGAAGCTAAAAGCAAGCCTTCAGACAGGAGAAGACTCATCTACTACGGTCAAGAGTAAAGGTAAACGCAAGCAACCAGCTGCTTTACCTGAACCCGAAACCAAGAAGAAGAAGACTGAGGTTAAGAAGGGAAAGGGTACGGTTGATGAGTTAGTTCTCCGCGACGAAGAAGATGTTGATGATCCTACTCTTGACAAGGCTGAGAGAAAACTAATGAAGATTTGCTATTGAAAGGAGTAGGAAAGATACGGGCGGTAGTGGTTCGGGTGCACAGATGAATGTTGAAGAAGAGTACGAGGAGCCAGAGGATGTTTATGAGTTTGGATCACCTGAACGGTTTTCTACTTCGAAGGAGACATCCATCCCTGTTTCAGCAAGTGTTGAAAAGGAGTCCGGTGCTCCTACAATTATGGTACCTACTCAACCTTTAGTAACTCAACCTCCACCAATACAACCCTTACCAACCCGACCGATGTCAACACCATTCCTTCCACAACCAATAACTCCCATCCTTAGTACTGTGGTCACAACCGAGCCTCTTCAACCAACCCAGAGCAGCTCTGCATCTTCTTCAATGGCTGCATTTGTAATGGTAGAGATGTTGGATAAACACACGGATAATCAAAGAAGAGAGATGAATGAACTTCGAGAAGAGCTACTTAGAAGAATGCAAAGTGAAGAAGCCTCAAAGAAAGCACAAGAAGAGATGCTTGCTAAGTTCGCTGCAGAGATGGAGACGACACGTAAAGCTCATACAGAAGAACTAGCTCAGGTTAAGCAGGCTGAAGCTGATAAGTATGCTGCACGAATCACGAGACTTCAAGCCATGAGGGATAAATACAAGGAGCAGAAAGAAACACTTGAAGCTTCTGTTGAAGAGAGAGTGAAAGAATCCGTTGAGTCTATTATGCCAAAACTGCGTGATGAGTTGAAGACACTTGCGGCTGATAACTTGATGATCAAGTCATCCAATCCTTCTGAATCCGCCTACAAAATTGCCTATGATTTAACAGATTTTGAATTAAAGAAGATCCTCAAAGCTCGTATGAGGGAACTTGGATCATTTGATAAATCTAAGATTCAACGGACTCTCTACAAGTCACTTAATGACGCTATTATGGAGGATGATCGGGTTTTTAAGATGTTTGGAAGTGTGGTACCTTACCACATTCTGCCTGAGGAAGAAAGGGAAGAAAGTGAACAAGAAGAGGGTGACGGGGAAGAAGAAGAAGAAGAAGAAGAAGAAGAAGAAGGAGATGATGATGATGGTGGTGATGATGATGAGGATGATGATGATGATGATGGTGATGATGGTGGTGATGGTAATGAGGAGAGTGCTAAGGGAAGCAACGAGGATAGCGATGACGATGATGATGGTAAACAGCCTGAAACGGGGGATAAGGTTGCCAGGACAAAGAAACCATCTAAGTCTGGTACCAAGTCTAAGAAAGATGCTACGGAAAAATAAAAATCTAACACAACGGAATCAAGACGATCCAAGTGGCGCCATGATGTGAATGGTACTACGGCATCATCGATTCCTGGTACATCTATTGCTATGTCTATACCTGTTACCACTAACCCTGTTAGCTCGTTTGTTGCTCCTGTGATTGCAGAATCAGTAACTGAACCTGAAGCTGCACAACACTCGCCTGTCCATGACACCGCCGAGATGCCTGAATCAGAACCAGCACGTGTTCATGTCTCTACTCCTCTGCAACAAGAACCACAATCTACTGTTCCTGAGTCAAGCACACGGGACTGGGCAGACACATTGGAGATTGACGAGACTGCACCGCCACAAGCTTGGATCACGGCAGCGGCTCAATATGATCCAATCACAGACGCTGATAGAGATGTTCTATATCTCCGTATCCGTAGTCCGATAGACTTGTGTGCATTTCTGGCTCATGAGTATAAATCCTCGGTCACTCCGTCTTTGGTGAAGAGAGCGCTAAAGGATAAGAGAATTCGCGCCAAAACGAGGTTAACCCGAATGGAGTACGAGTATTATGCTGACGAGGTCCTGAAAGCTCTTAACACCGTTCAAAGGCCAGGCCTCCATGAATCAGAAAGAGCTCCACCTCCACTTGATCCTTCTCAAGATAATCAAATCGCTCTCGACTTCTTCGTCACCTATGATCTCGAGTATCTCCTCAACGGTTCATCAAAGTACGCAACCTCCCTGACTCTACTGAAAGCTGCCAACTGGGGGACAATACCCTGGATCGAGGAAAAGGTAAACCGACTCTGGGTCCCAAAGGTAACTCGTAATTATGATATGTATGCTGTTATAGGTGCATCTCATTGGGACGAACGAGTCCGAAGGGCGTACAGGGGTTGCTGCTTAGCCAATTCAGGAAGTAACGTTAGATCCGATATCCGCATCTCCAGTATTTTAGGGCTGAAAAATGAAGCCACGAATGGCTACTATCATGTGACGGAGATTCGTCTAAAAAGGGAGGATGACAGAGAATCAAAATCCAGCAGGGAGATTTTTCTATCATTCGCCTTGAGGATATCGAAGACATGTTGCTTATGATGACCCGGGATGAACTCACCCATATTGCTCGTGAAGACATCATTGCCTTGAATACAGCACTTCGTATGTTCACACGAAGCGTTGTTATCAAGAAACGAGTTGAAGATCTTCAATTGGGAGTCGAAAGCTACCAAAGGAAGCTTAACCTCACCCGTCTAATGAACCAAGTTCTACCTCAACATGTCGATAGATGTCCCTATACCGGCATTACTGTTCCGAATTACGGGATTTTCTACTTGAACAGTCGAGGGATAATGAAGTTTATGAGGGTAGGTGAGCTTTATAAGTACAGTGATGGGACTCTCATATACGTCAGAGGAAAGTTGGAGCATCTTAATTCGGGTGGGTCTTTACCAGAGATGATTGAGGATTGGCATCAGGGTTATCAGCAAATGGCAAAGTATGTGATCAAGTAGATTGATCAAAAGCTCCGTGAACGTAGATTGATGAGGAGCTTAGAAAGATTCGTTGGTGGAAGACCATATGGAGTGCACCACAAGTTACTGCAACGATCCATCTAATGGTTCGTACATTTCAGGTCCACTTTATATTGGTTTTCAATTGTGAATATGTAAATTTGTGAATATTGTGCTTTTACGGCTTGATGTAGTGTTAAGGTATGATAATTTTTCAAGAATTTCTCACGAGATTCTAAATCTTTCAAAATATATCATACTAAAGCACTACAACTATCCCTTATTAATTTAAGGGGGAGCATTAACATGTTCTATGGCCAAACATCGATTTCATTTTTTACCCAAAGACCGGTTAATTCATTCAATATCCCAAATATTAATGGTTAACATTTTGGATAAGGGGAGAAAATTGGATTAAGGAGACTTAAATGATACTTGGCTAAAAGATGAAAAAGACTTAACGATAATCCAACTTAATATGTGTAAAGCACGTGTTAAGGGGGAGCGTTTTTGATGAACAAAACACCTAAGGTACAAAACTTTTGATTTCAATATCACAAGTACCTTAAGGGATTTTCAAGGATTTTTCATGATGGCTATACCTTCCCAAAACACGCTTAATTCACGACGAATGTGGTGACAAAAGGGTGGTAGGAATAGGTTTAGTCCAATGATTCATCAGAGCCGATGGAATCTTCCCAAGGACAATTCCCTAGATAGAATTACAAGTCCTAGGAAAGTTGGAGAAAGATTGTGAACGTAGCTGAATGCCGACCAAGTACTTAAGCTAGCACTGGAACAATCACAACAAGGTCATAGTTATGACGTATTGGTAAGCATTGAAGGGGTTGAAGAATGAAAAAGAATTGTAAAGATAAAGGGTGTAAAGAAAGAAGCCCTCCTTACAACTTTAGGCAGAAACCGGGTCAATACATATGCTATTGAGATCATTTTTGTTAATGATTCTCGATATTGAAGAAAGACATCATGGACCCAGTGATGCAATGCACAACCCTTCCCAGCTAACTCAAATATCTCTCAAAAGGTATTTGTTTTAATCACACGGAGATCAACACGTTATCTATTGGTTTATTCACTCCGAATAGACTGATATTGAAAAGGTGGCACTCCTCTCCAGCCATCGCTCACTAAATCAAAACGCACTATCGAGTCTAGAGCCACGAGATCATCAAAAGTCTCATTAGGACACTTTCCATTTATTCCTTGCTTTCTCACACACTGTGAAAAGTAAGAGATTTTTATGAGTCCTACGCAGTATTCGTGTAATATTGCCAGAACATCCGAGTAATACGCAAGTATTACAATGAAGATGGAAATCCTGCTTGAGCCAACATCAAACAAGCTCATGGTAGGTTACACGTGCGGTTCTTTTAGAACCAATCTTGTGAAAAACTGGAAAGAAACAGTAGTTTAATTCTTAATTGAACTTAAACTCGTTCCAGGCCTCTACGCATTATCATATGATCTTGCCAGAACACTCAGAGTGACTCTTTATTGATCACAGTGACGAGTGGAAATCCTTCTAGTGTTAACATCAAACAGCACTTGGTAGGTGACGTGCAAGATTCTTTATGAATTAAGCTCGTGATAACTGGAAAGCAAAGATGGTGAAAATCTTAATTGAAATTCACTTGTTCCAGGTTTCATGAATTGACGGCTTCAATCATAAGGTTTTTTAATCCAAATGATTCACTCTTTATGTTCGCAGTCATCTTTGGACGGTCGAATAAAGAGAACGGGTTTACCCGCGAAATCCTGTCAGGAAGTTACTTAATTGAAACTATCCGTCACGGGTACGATATCTAATATCGTCCAACGGTCTTCACCGACCGGAGGTAAAATGCTACCGAATTAGAATAAAATGTCAAAGCCATTTTATTCGTGTCGTTGCTGTGTACCTGTTAAAGACGGTGGCGTTGCTGTGTACCTGTTGAAGACGGTGGCGTTGCTGTGTACCAGTTGAAGACGGTGGCGTTGCGGTGTACCTGTTGAAGTCGTTCCCACATGCTTATGTTTTTCTGCATCAAAGTTCAACAAAATTCAAGAAAGTGCAAAATGAAGTCTTTCGCTGTACCAAACTCTGAAGCTTTCGATAATTCAACAAAAAGACATAAGTGTGTGGAACATGGAGTCACGAGGAGGCAAGTTTCACAAGAAGGCAAAGATCGCACGTGATTGGTCAAAAGAACAATGCTCTCAAGCCAAAGCCTAAAAGATCAAACCAACATATTCACAACAAAAAGAAAGAAGAAAAGACTACGAGCTGAAGAACGAAGACTTAGTATAGTATGCTAGGTTTAGAACTTTGTAAACGTGGAGTGACCTCCCTTAGGGGGAGATTGTTAGAAATACGTTTTTACGTATATTAGAAGTATCGGTCACTCCACAATATTATTAATGTTGTAATAGTTCGTAGTTAGTGTTACTTATTAAGTTAAGTAAGAAACCGACCCATGGGCTTATCATGGGTCGGCCCAAGCCCAATATAGGCCTTGGATATAAATACCCCTTTCCACCATGGAAAGGGGTTGGTTGTTGATCATTCCATATTTTCATTTGAATAAAAACAGATAGTTTCTCTCTCACTTTCTCTCACTAGTTTCTCTCTCTAGGAATCTTCAACCCACTTCATAGATTCATAGGTTATCAATATTCTACAGTTCCAAAGAAAGGAGGAATGAAGGTAGTAACTAATGAGGATAATGAATTGATTCCTACTAGACTCGTGACCGGATGGCGTGTTTGTATTGAATATAGAAAGCTTAATGATGCCAATAGGAAGGATCATTCTCCATTACCTCTTATGGATCAAAGGTTAGAGAGACTAGCGGGAAATGAATTCTATTGCTTTTTGGATGGATTTTCCGGCTATTTCCAAATTCCTATAGACCCTCGCGATCAAGAAAAAACCACATTCACTTGTCCTTATGGAACATTTGCTTATCGTAGAATGCCTTTTGGGTTATGCAATGCTCCGGGAACGTTCCAAAGATGTATGATGGCCATTTTTCATGATATGATTGAGAAAACCATGAAAGTCTTCATGGATGATTTCTCGGTTTTTGGGGAGTCTTTTACTTCATGTCTCTCTAACTAGGAATGAATGTTACAACGTTTTGAGAAAAAAAATCTTGTGCTTAACTATGAAAAATGCCATTTCATGTGCAAAGAAGGCATTGTTTTAGGACATAAGATCTCTAAGGCCGGTATTGAGGTAGATAGGGCCAAAATCGACGTGATTGCCAAATTACCTCCACCCACCACCGTTAAGGGAGTTAGGAGTTTTCTCGGCCATGCCGGCTTCTATAGACGTTTTATCCAAGACTTCTCGAAGACAGCTCGGCCTATGACCCATCTATTGGAAAAAGATACTCCATTCTTCTTTTCGGATGAGTGCATCAAAGCCTTTGAAATGCTTAAAAAGAAGTTAACCGAATCACCAATTTTAGTTGCCCGGATTGGGATCTACCTTTTGAAATAATGTGTGATGCTAGTGATTATGCGGTAGGTGCGGTTTTGGGGAAACGTAAGACCAAACCTTTCTTCCATATACACTATGCAAGTAAGACTATGACGGATGCTCAAACTAAATATACTACAACAGAAAAGGAGTTACTTGCCATTGTATATGCTTCCGAAAAACTTAGACCATACCTCGTCTTGTCTAAAAACCATAGTGTATACGGACCACTCGGCTATCAAATATCTTGTTAATAAACAAGATGCTAAGCCGAGGTTGCTCTGGTGGATTCTCCTCCTTCAAGAATTTAATGTCAAAATTCTTGACAAAAAAGGAGCCGAGAATCTCGCGGTCGATCATCTATCTAGACTTGAGAATGTTGTACCCATATTATTTCACTTCACCATGGTTTATTATATGACTAAACAAGAAATAAAGATAGAAAAATAGATGGATTTTAGAGAGAGAAAGTAGTGAGAGAAAGTAGAGAGAAGGTGGAGAAAACTAGGTGAAATTAGATTAAGAAAAATGAAATGACTTGCCCACCCTCCTAACATGCTAGGAGGGTGCTTATATAGTCCACCCATATGCGGGCTTTCTTTTGTACTATATTGTTTTGGGTCGGGCTTGAATAAATGCTTAGTACCTTGAAAGAGGCCTTTTGAGCTAACCATCAAGCCCGTAATGTCACGACTATTTTAACTAACTATTACAACGTTCTAATAAATATTACAAAATAAACCTATGACCGAACATTCTTGTTTGACTCAATATTTTGAGGCTAACAATCTCCCCCAATGTGAGGTCATTCCTCTTCGATATTTGGAGTTCATTGGAGGTTATGAATTTCGTCATAAATGAGTCTTGAACGTGTGATAGTAGTCTTGTTCCTTCATGCTAAGATCTTTGAGCCTTTGTCATTGTCTTTCGACTTTGTCTTTTATCTTGAGATCTTTAAATTATCCTTGACTTGTCTTTGCCACCTTGCGATCTTGTGTCTTTACCCTCATACACATACTTTGCATAATCTTGACAGCTTGCTAACAATCTCCTATGAATAGAGGTCATTCCTCTATATTAAATGATAAAGAATATTTTGATCATCAGAGTTGCGGAAGTCTTTTAGCTTTCTTGATTGTTGAATGTATTTGTGCATAAGTATGTGGTTTTGAATCTTCGACTTTGCTGAGACACCGTAACGTCACCTTCTTGAGAAAAAACATAGACACGGACTGAATGGCTTTGACATTCGTCCTAAATCGGTAGCGTTTTACCTCCGGTCGGTGAAGACCGTTACACGATATTAAATATCGTACCTTTGATTAGGTAGATTCAATAAAGAATCTCCTTGACAGGGTTTCACGGATGTACTAGCCGTTCTCTTTACTCGAGCGTCTTAAAGCAAGATTGCGAACATAAAGAGTGAATCAATTGGATAAATATCCACTTGATTAAAGTCGTCAATTCAAATTCCTGGAACAAGTTTGATTCATTAAGAATCTTACCATTGTTTCTTTCCAGTTGACACAAGCTTGATTCATAAGAATCTCGCAAGTTACCTACCGTAGCGCAGTTTAATGTTGACGCTAGAAGGATTTCCATTCGTCACTATGAATATTAACAAATATCACTCTGAATGTTCTGGCTAGACCATAAAGATAATGCGTAGAAACCTGAAACGAGTTTGAATCGATAGAGAAACAAACCACTGTTGCTTTTCAGTTTTACATATGTTCAATTCATAAAGAATCTTACACATGACCTACCGCAGTGCTGTTTGATGTTAACACTGTAAGGATTTCCACTCATCATTGTGAATACTAGGAAGTATCACTCTGAGTGTTCTAGCTATATCACAAGGATATAGCGTAGGACTCTCTTGATCATCATCCGTGTGTCCTAACGAGATTTAATTGATCTCTTGGCTCTAGACTCGATTTGTGCACTTTTAGTGGACGGAGGCTGGAGCAGATGCCACCTATTCAATATCAACGAACTCAGAGTGAGAAAGTCAATAGAAGTCGTGTTGACCTCCGTGACAATAAAACAAACTTCTTTTAAGAGAAGCCCGAGTCAGCTGGGGAGGGGTTGTGCATTACATCACTGGGTCCATGATGCGTTGTCTTTATGATGTGTTGACCCGGTTTCTACCTAAGTTGTATGTAGGGCTAATTTCTTTACACCCTTTATCCTTACATTTCTTTTTCATTCTTCAACCCCTTCAATGCTTACCAAGACATCATTACTAGCACCTTGTTGTGATTGTTCCAGTGCTAGCATCAGTACTTAGTCGGCATTCAGCTACATTCACATTCTACTCCATCTTTCCTAAGGAATTCTAATAATCTATTGGATTGTCCCTGGGAAGATCCCTCCGGTTCTGGTTGGATCATAGGACTTAAACCTAACCACCCTTTTGACACCAATAACGTTGTGAATTAAAGATGTTGTGGGTATTTGATCGAAACCATGAGTTCTTGAGTCTTTAGATCACATTTTAATCACATTTTCTCCCCTATCTCTAATATATAAAATCGTTTGATATTAGAGATACCAAATTTGATTAAAATATATTGTGAAAAATAGTCTTGAAAACTTTCAAGAGAAAGATGTGTCAAACTTAGCATGAATTTTGGAACGCTCCCCCTCAAAAATTGATCCAATGGAATTGTCCTTACGAGGATATGATCCACATTTAACTTTTGAGGATAGAGTTGTTGAACACACAATTTTTGAAAGATTTTGAATATCATTGAGAAGTTCTTGAAAAAATTGTGTTCAACGCTTTTTGAAAAATCATTTCTTTTTGGCGAAAAGGTTTTTCTAAAGCATAAACTTGAGTTCATAGACGTCGAATGTCTTGACGAATCCACTCAAGTGTAAGAAGATTTCTCTTCTTTTGCTGAGGGAAAAGGCACTAAATCGTACACTCCCCCGTGAATATAGATCCGGGTTGCAATCTGAAAGTGATTACAAGCCATTGTATTGAGCTCAAAACGTTGAATATTTTGTGACAAGCTCAACCCATGATAGATTGCTCTACCCGTTGTTGGAAATATTGTCCAAAAGAGACAATTTCCTTTATAAAAGATAGAAATGACATGTTTTGAAAAATATTTATAACTTTCATTCGAGCTTTATGTACACACCCGTGTCGTTATTGAGCGACATTTCTAGGTACGTCCATATTATCCATACTAAAAGACATATCGAGAATAATCTTTTTGGTATTTTGAAAGATTTTTTAATTTTGTATTTTGCTTTTTAATTAATATTTACATGTAGATGTTTGATAGATGAATCAAGCAGGCTTCTTTGCCAGAATCTCTAGTTCTGCTGGAGTCAAACATCTTATAACAATTTGCCTAACAAGATACGCAAATCTCTCTTTCGAAAGAGCTTTTGTAAACAAGTCAGCTAATTGGTAATCAGTTCCAACAAAGTAAAGTTCAACAATACCCCTTTCAACTTGTTCCTTAATGAAGTGATATCTGATATCAGTATGCTTCGTGCGGGAATGTTGTACCGGATTGCAGGAGATGGCTATGGCGGACTTTGAGTCACAGTACATAGGTACTTTGTCAAAGTGGAAGCCATAATCCGTGAGTTGTGTTCTCATCCAAAGAACTTGAGCACAACATGCAGATAGAGACACATACTCCGCTTTGGGTGATGACAGTGACGTGCAATCCTGCTTCTTGGAAGACCACCCACAAGCTTATCTTGGCCTAGAAATTGTGCACCACGAGAAGTACTTTTACGTGTATCAAGACACCCTGCATGATCAGAATCTGAATAGGCCGTTAGAAAGAAACCGGTTTCCCTCGGATACCAGAGTCCCATGTGAATGGTATTCTTAAGGTACCGAAAGATCCGTTTAACCTCATTGAGGTGCTTTTTAGTGGGTCGTGCTTGATATCGTGCACAATAACACGTAGCATGTGATATATCTGGTCGGCTTGCTGTTAAGTACATGAGGGAGCCGATCATGGAACGATATCTCGTTTGATCTATGGCATCTCCCTCTAAATCAACATCTAGGGATGTGGTTGACAATGGTGTCCCAACAGGGTCACATGATGTCATACCATGCTTTTTGATTATCTCTTGACAATACTTAGCTTGGTTGATAAAGATACCACTTGGGGATTGGTGAACTTGAATTCCTAGAAAGAACTTTAGTTCGCCCATCATAGACATTTCAAATTTGTTGTGCATTACTTTCTCAAACCATTTTGAAAGTTTTGGGTTTGTAGACCTAAAAATAATGTCATCAACATAAATCTGCACAAGCAAAGTGTCATCCCCATATTTATAAGTAAACAAGGTTTGATCAATGGAACCTTTTGAGAAACCTTTGGAGATCATAAATTTCGAGAGCTCGTCGTACCACGCCCTTGGAGCTTGCTTGAGTCCATAAAGTGCTTTGTGGAGGCGATACACCTTGTCCGGATAACGAGGGTTGACGAATCCTTCCGGCTGCGTGACATAGACTTCTTCCTTCAAAGGACCGTTAAGAAATGCCGTCTTTACGTCCATTTGATAAACGATGAATCCCTTATGTGCAGCATAAGCAAGAAAAATCCTGACCGCTTCCATTCGAGCAACTGGTGCAAATGATTCTTCAAAATCAATACCCTCTTGTTGGCCATACCCTTTTGCCACTAGCCTAGATTTATTCTTCATGATCATGTTCTCTTCATCCATCTTGTTTTTCCAGATCCATCGAAGATTTAATGATATTACATCGTATGGTCTGTCAACAAGTTCCCAGACTTTAAGTCTTTTAAATTGTTGTAGTTCATCCGTCATCGATTCAATCCAAGCATGATTAGCCATGGCTTGTTTCTTGTTTTTCAGTTCATCTGAACTCACGGTGAGTGCGAACATACAAACATCACCATCGGTTTCAAGCTGTCGTCTTGTACGAACGGGCTGTGAAGGGTTTCCAATTACTTGAACCAAAGGATGATCTCGGGTCCAATGATGTGTTGAAGGATGTCGTTGGTAGAACGTATGCATATTTGACGGATCAACATGGCGAGTAGAAGACTCTCCAATTTCGTGTACTGGTGTACCGAATGGGTTGATAAATTCGTCTTCGTCAGATAATGCATTTTCTGCTTGATTTGTGTTCTCTAGAGCAATGACAGTAGTTGTGGATGTTGTAGGAGCGTTTGTTGATGTGATATTCCGAGGAAGTGAATCTGCAGCAACCCGTGTTGAAGTAGATAGAGTTGTATCCTTTTGTTGATGATGATCGGTATCATCATTCTTATCATGAGTGACAGCGGAAGACTTTGATACAACATGTTTCTCCCCCTGAAATATTCATCATACATTGGTCCATATAACATTTCCAACTCTTCAATTGTCGTGTTTACTGTCATATCTGCTCTTGGAACATTTCCTTGAACCAGCTTTGAACTTGACGGTTCATTGTTGTGGTCTTGAGTTCCGAGTTCCGTGCGGTTGTGAACGGAAGTCGTTTGTCGTTGTGGATCGGGACTTAAACTATTTTGTTCAAGTGCCATATCTTGTAATTCATCAAATCGGATGTCAATAGTCTCAACTGTCAGTTTTGTTCTCTTGTTGTATACTCTATATCCCTTAGACTGAGTTGCATAGCCCACAAGAATACATGCATTACCTTTCTCTTTAATCTTATCCAAACTTTCACCATCTCGTATTATGTAACAAGTACATCCAAAAATGTGAAGGTGTTTGAGTGAAGGTTTTCGATCATGAATTATGTGATATGGTGTCTTTTCGTGTCTTAGGATAATTAAGGAGCGGTTTTGTGTGTAGCATGCGGTTGACACGGCTTCGGCCCAAAAGTATAGTGGAAGTTTTGAAGCGGATAGTAATGTTCGAGCAGCCTCAACTAAAGTACGGTTTCGTCTTTCAACAACGCTGATTTGTTCGGGTGTGTGAGCAATAGATGTTTCATGTTCAATTCCTTCGGCTTCAAAATAGTTTCTCAGATTTGAATTCAAAAATTCTGTACCTCTGTGAGTACGAACCACTTTAACTTGAGCTTGAAGACCACGTTGTATCATTTAAGGAAGCTGATGAGAACTTCGGGTGTTTCATCCTTGGACCTCAAGAAGTGAGTCCATGTGTACCTTGAGTAATCATCGATAATTACCAGAATATATTTCTTCCCATTGATACTTTGAACACGCATGGGACCACACAGATCCATATGAAGAAGATCTAACCGTCCTTTAGATCTTGGTGTGGTCTTTGTTTTGAAACTACTTCATTTAGCTTTACAAAGCTCACAAGAATAACAAAGATGATCTTTGATGAATTTCAAGCTTGGAAGGCCTCTAACAATATATTTTTTGGAAAGCAAGTTGATGGTATCCAAATTAAGATGAGATAAACGTTGATGCCATAACCATGCCTGAGTCGTTGAAGCTTTAGCCATTAAGCAAATTGGAGTTGATGAAGTTGTTTCTTGAAGTGAAATAGTGTAGAGATCAGTATCCCGTGTACCGGTAAGTAAGTCATTCCCATCATAATCACGAACAAAACATGTCTTCTTCCTGAAAGCAACCTCCAAATCTGCATCACATAATTGACCAACCGAGAAAAGATTGTAATTGAGCCCTTCGATGTTGTATACCCTTTTGGTTGTGATATTACCCTGAACCAAATCTCCATATCCTAGGATCGGTGCAACTTCATCATTTACGAATAGGACCGTACCCAGAAACTTCTCCACGAAGTTAATTAGAAGCTTGAGATTCCCTGTCATGTGCTTCGTGTATCCGGAGTCCAGTATGAAGAGAATTATTTGTATCACCTGTAGAAGAGTTAGAACACGATGGAGAATTTGCTAAGTTGGATACCACAGTAGTTGTGATAGTAGAATCATTAGTGTCCTTAACAATGTTTAAAGACATACTAACACTCGTTGTCACATTTTAGGTCCTAACTTTAGGCATCCATTTATATCCTGGAGGACATTGATTAGCAAAACACCATTTCCAAGACTTGCTAGCAGACTCATATAATTCCTTAATTCTGCTTCTAGGGTTCTTAGTTGTGGAGTCTGATGCATTACTTTTCTTAGTGGGGGTTGCACCAGAATGGTTCACTTTGTGTTTGGGTTTACTAGCACTAATAGGCATCACAACTTGCTTCTTAGGTCTAGTTTCTACGCCTTTGACATTATTCATAGCACACATAGTAATATTAGCATTAGCACACTTTCCACATTTGACACAAACAAATTTCACATTCATAGCGTTCAAATCATTCAAATCATTCAAATCATTCAAATCATTCAAATCATTCAAATCATTCAAATCATCATTACATGCGATTACAAACTTTTTATTCTTAAAAACATTCAACTTCCTAGGGTGTTCTTCTACTTCCTTCATCTTCCCTTGACTCTTGTGTTTCCAGACATTATCATTCACTTGAGTGCTCTTAAGCTGAGGCCGGCTAACACTAGAAGTGGAGACTACTCCTGTAGTAGAAGACACACGAATATTAGTGTTTCTAGAAGTCTGAGGCGAGTGACTAACTTTTTTTGTAGGTTTAGTGGTCATTTTATACATCCTTGTTTTAATCACATTATTGTGCTTAACGCTTGGAGCTATAGCATTCCTTATGGGTTGAGTATGTGGTAACCTTTCCTTTCCATCCATCTTGGTAGAAAACACAGGTTTTGCAAACGAAGAATTTGAGAAAGTAGATGGTTTTCCCAAAATAGAGGATCTATTTACTCTAGAGGCATTGGGTTGTCTAACAATAGGTTGCTTAACGCTAGGTTACACAACTTTCCCACCCATCTTAGCAACGAGTTTCTTCAACTCGACAATTGGTATGTCTTTTTCTTGTAACTGAGCTTTCAAATCCGAAATATCAAGACTTTTTTCGTTTAGTAATCGATATGACTCAGATAATTTTACTTCCAAAGGTGTATCATTTGAAAAACTGCCAACTTTCTTTTGTAAAGCAAGTTCAAGTGAGTGACAATGTTTTTGAAGATAATCATATCTATGTTGAAGTAACGAAAACTCTTTTTGGTCAACTTTATTCGAAAGCTCAGTTTCAAGACGTTCACATTCTTTAACTTGATCAAGATATTTGCATACAACATCAGAATATTCATCAATATCAGCACAAGATGTAACATAAGCACACATAATATCTTTTGAGAGACATTCATGTAAGAGTAGATCATATGCTGTAGAAAACTCGTCTCTTTCAGGTTGATGGTCGTTCACTTCTTGTTCAAGAGATTCCACATATTTCAAGTCATCAAACATTTCTTGCTAATTAGTGTTTCAAATTCCAAAGTATGTTTTTGTGTTCTTTCCGCAAGCGGAATCAAAATACTTTTCACAAGCACAGTTATATCGTGAGGAATTTCTTTGTCTCCTTTCGGAAGTTCATGTTTTTTCCAGTCATCATCAACAACCTTTTTGAAATTTTCAATGTTACTCTTGAGAATACTAAGTGCTTGCTTACTCTTTCTTACAGAAGCTTTATATGGAAAATAGTCAATAAATTTTGAAACATTAGTTTTCTTAGTGGCAAAAGCTTGTCTCCATTTAATTCTTATATGTTCATATTTGAAAAATATTTACTCACAAGTTTTCCGTGTTTGTGGTTTGAAAAGACCATAAAGACTGTTTTCATAAGCATAATTATATGGTTTAACAAATTCTTTATTAACTTTTGGTCTACTCTCTTCTTTCAAATCTTGTGTCTCTTCACTATCGGGCCTAACAACAAGACAATCAAGATCGGTCCATTGGGACTCATCAAGATATAAGTGCTAATTCTCAGATTGAGCATGCTCAAGGTACTTAGGATTTGCAAAACTAGGTCTATCAAGATATTTACATAAAACATCAGAATATTCATCAATATCAGCACAAGATGTAACATAAGCACACATAATATCTTTTGAGAGACATTCATGTAAGAGTAGATCATATGCTGTAGAAAACTCGTCTCTTTCAGGTTGATGGTCGTTCACTTCTTGTTCAAGAGATTCCACATATTTCAAGTCATCAAACATTTCTTGCTAATTAGTGTTTCAAATTCCAAAGTATGTTTTTGTGTTCTTTCCGCAAGCGGAATCAAAATACTTTTCACAAGCACAGTTATATCGTGAGGAATTTCTTTGTCTCCTTTCGGAAGTTCATGTTTTTTCCAGTCATCATCAACAACCTTTTTGAAATTTTCAATGTTACTCTTGAGAATACTAAGTGCTTGCTTACTCTTTCTTACAGAAGCTTTATATGGAAAATAGTCAATAAATTTTGAAACATTAGTTTTCTTAGTGGAAAAAGCTTGTCTCCATTTAATTCTTATATGTTCACATTTGAAAAATATTTACTCACAAGTTTTCCGTCTTTTTGGTTTGAAAAGACCATAAAGACTGTTTTCATAAGCATAATTATATGGTTTAACAAATTCTTTATTAACTTTTGGTCTACTCTCTTCTTTCAAATCTTGTGTCTCTTCACTATCGGGCCTAACAACAAGACAATGAAGATCGGTCCATTGGGACTCATCAAGATATAAGTGCTAATTCTCAGATTGAGCATGCTCAAGGTACTTAGGATTTGCAAAACTAGGTCTATCCTTGAAAAACGAACGAGGTGCCAACATTCTCATGGTTTAATTTTATTGATTAGTTTTGTAAACAATTTTCTTGTAAAAATCAAGTTCCACCATTATGTCGATGTCATTTGCTTGTTTAGTTTTGAAATCCTTTTCCATCTTTTCAACTACTGCTTTCTTTTCATTAACAAGTTTAGTTTTATCCTCTTGAAGAAAACCATTTACTTGAGTTAGCTCATTGACTTTAGTGGTAGCAAGATACATTTTGTGACGTTCAGTACTTAAAGAGGTGTTATAATTACGTTTCTCTTGTTCAAGAAGCTTAAGAGTTTCGTTATATTTCTCTTGAAAATCGTCCTTTTTAACATTAATTAAACACCCTTTGCATCCCTCAACATCATTAGTTTTTTTGAAGAAGTTTAGCTCTATAGCTATCAACGGTCTCACTAGATTTAATTAGAGCAGCTTTGCATTCTTCAAAATTTTGAGTGAGCATAGCGTTTGCCTTCTTTAATTGCTTTTGACTCTTTCTAGTTTCTTTGACATCTTTTTGTAAAGAAGCAATTAAGTTAGCAAGCGCAATACGCTCCTCGTCATCATCATACTCATTTGCATGTTGATCATCCTCAGACTCATTATTGCACATGTCTGATGAATCGGGTGTGGTATTGCTATCAACCGTTTCCATCATACATGTGTCATTAATGGCTTCGGGGAGCTCAGAATGCTCATGAATATTACCATACACATTATATTCCTCTTCAGTGTGTATCTTATCGATTGGCTCAGTATCAAAGATAGGACCATTGTCATCTTTAGTGAAATTGAGAACTTCTTCAACCTTTGCCATGTACGAGTAATGTGCTTCAAGTTCTTGGTCGAAGACTTCATCGTCAGTATCATCAAGCATTGCTCCTTCCTCAGTCGACAGTTTAACCCCAGGTTCCATCTTCTTGCATAGCAGCATCTTTTCCTTATGATGGCCAGAGTCCCTAACCCGTTTCGGCTTCCTATATTCCTTTGCCATATGCCCATAGCCTTGACAATTAAAGCATTGAATCCCATTTTGCTGAACCACTTGAGTACCAACAATTTCCCAATTCCCAGCAGCAGTAGCAATCCTCTGAGCATCATACTTAGCAGTTTGTCGATCATACCGTGCAGAACCCTCAACATGTGTTAGATTACGTCGATCATACCTTGGAAGACTTTCATCACGTTGACGTGCATCATACCTTCGAGGACTCTCAACATATTGGTTACTTGTATTTGATGATGTTCGAAGATTGTTGTTTGTGGGTTTGAAGATTTTCTTGTAGGTCTTCATAATGAAAGCATTTTGTTGCTTCATCTCCTTATCCTTCTGAGCTAGTTCATTATCACTGTCCTCTTCAGATGATGGCTCAGGTGATGGTGATGGTGCTCTTGGTTCTTTGTCTCGTGATATTGTGGGAGCTGAATACTTAGATGAAGTAGAGTATCTTGGTGAGGAGGATGTAGTAGATTACCTTGGTGAGGATGATGTAGTGGAGTATGACTTTGGAGTACGAGAGATATGATATTGAACGTGTTGAGTGGTAGACACCAAAGCAAGTGGATTAGCAGTCTTTGCTATCCTTTCAGCTCGAAGTTCATTCGCCTCATTTTGAAATTGTTTCAAAATGTCGAAGAGCGTGTGATAGTTGACCTCGTCTAACTGACTTTGTTGTTTCATGATTGTTGTAATTTTACACTTGTTTAGGAAAACAAGGTAATTAGGGTAAGCGTTAACAAGTGATTTAGGAAAATCACAAGTTATGACCCAAAGTGGGTATCGTTCTCAGGGAGGCTAGTGTGTTGTGTTGAGAGATGATTAATTATGTGAGTATATGATTATGAGAAAGAAAATAGAAAAGAGATAAGAAGAGAATGACGGTTACGATGACGAATTAAACTAAGTCGAAAAGGTCATACACATAAAACCGTAAAAAGCACCAAAATTAAAAAATTACCCTAAAAATTCTTAGAAAATTGCAATAAATCCTAAATAATGTAATTAGAGTTTACAAAAAATCAAAAATCACCCAAACCTTTTATTTAATTAACTAATGATTTTTTAATGCTAATTAAAGCCGTAAAAACCAATTTAATTAACAAAAAGCCCAAAATAAGATTTTTTCAATTGTAAACATCTAAAATGAGCTAGCTCAATTTAAAACTATTTTTGAAAATTTTAAAATTAATAAAAACTATTTAAAAAACAATTAAAAACTATTAAAACTTAAAATAATTATAAAAATTAATCTAAGAACAATAAAAATATTCTAAAAGTTGTCAAATTCCTAACTTAATGTATTTAACCTAAGAAAAATATAAAAACTTGAAAAATCTAAATTTTAGTTTTTAATAATAAAATAATATTAAAAATCCAAAATTTATAACAAATTCTAAAAACTTGCAAACTAGCTTAATTTAACCTAAATAAACAGAAAATAAAGTTGAAATTACAAAAATACCCCTAATGGGCCTCCAAATGGGCCAAAAGTCCAAACAGTCCCCTTAATGGGCTCAAATAGGCCCAATAAGCAAAAAGTTGTCCAATTAAGCCCAAAAACTCATATCTGACTCAAAATTTGATTTTAAACACAACTTTTCAAAGTCCCAAAAGCTGACAATGTGAAATAAGCTGACTTATATTAAACAGCTTATTCTTAATGGGCTTTTTGGCCCATTAAGCTATAAGCTGATGCCATAAGCTCAAATTAGACACATAAGCTTCTTTTGAGTTGCTTAAGACTTCTGTAAAAAGAAATTTGATAAAAGTCAAAGGAATAAGCCTGAAAATGCAATAAGCAATCTACACAAAACGACAAAATAGTCGTTTTTTAGTTCTAGGCCACCCCAAGAGCTGATTCAAGTTTCAAAAGCTTTTAAATGACTTAACTAAGCTTAATCAACAAAAAAGTTTCAAATAAGTTCACTCAATAAGCTGAAATAAGCAAATAAGCACTTATGAAAAAGTCAAATGAGTTGGTTTTCTAGCAAAAAGTCAAAGTCAAAGTCTAATAAGCTCCAGTTCAATCAAATGGGTCAAATAATGAAGATCTATCACAAAAAATAAGTTGTTGCAGGCCTGGATAAGCCAATATGGCTTATTGATACGCTAACTGAAAAATTGCACTAGCAGGGGCTAGTTTTGGGTGTTGAGCAGTGGAAACTTTTTCCACTGCTTGACTTGTTTGACTTTTTGTCTTTAGTGACTTTTTTGGAGATTCAAGTTACACAAAGGCACCCAAATGATCAGTGGATCATAAGGAATCAATAACAACAAAGAAGTCACAATCACTAATAGCCAGTTAGTACAGTTTAATCAAAACATCACCAGATATGCACCAGACATGAACAAATAAGCAGTTAAGCACTTATAAGATGTTTTAGCAAATTTCAGCCAACCAAATTGCACCAAAAGCATACACAAGCTATTATAAACTTAAATGAACAAGTTTAAACAGGTTTCATGCAATGGCTCAAAGCCTAAATCAAGATTCAAGCACAAATAGGTTACTGATGAACACTAACACAAGCAGATTTTACTTTTGCTGATGCAATTGACAAACAAGCCAAATTCAAACACTCAGATCTCTAAGATATGATATGATAACATTGATTTAACAGCTTATATCCCTAAACATGCATATACCCTAAGTATTCCCAAAATTTTAGGTCAAAAACAGTCAAACTCAACAAGCTATAGCATAATCTTTGATTCAAGGGTTTAAACCCAAAAACTTGCAGCATAATGCACTCAACTAAGTAGATAGTAGATACAAAGCACAAACAACACTTACCACAAACACAATAACCACTTATGATCTATAACAGGTAATCCCAAACACCCCTTTAACTTTTGAAATCCGAAATTTTCAAATCAAAAGTGTTATCCAAGACCACCCAAGCCCAAATAAACACAATAACAGATATATTAAGCACATTAGAGCAAGGTTAGACCATAAAATCAGCAAGAACACAAGTCACACACAAAATCACCAAAAATCCAAAGTTTTAACAGATTTTGGGTAAGATGATGTGTACCTCATGGATGTACATCCACACCCACGGATTTTGAGCTTATGTACTAGCAAGAACAAGTACAAGCTTCCACAATAAAGCCTGCTAAGATTCAACAAGGTTAGAAGCAAAATATCAAAAATAGAAAGGTTAAAAATCCTTGATTAATGCAACTCTTGTACCCCACACTTGATTATCCCCAAGTTATAGGCTTCACCACACCTTGATAACTCAATATCAGGATGCTATGATCAGCTTTATAGCCCAAGAATTCCAAGGTGTACCAAGAAACTTATCAAAATATCAAGTTTGAAGGAAAATGTGCAAACTTTTGCACACTCCTTGAAAACAGGTTTTGAGATTCAAGATTAGCAAACAAGTAACAATAATAAGCAGTAAAAAATAATGGCACTTGAGTTTTCTTCAAAGATTCAAACACATTTCATTAAACTGAAAATGGATTTACAGATTTTTGAACAAAGGAAAATTCAAGAGCAAATGTAAACGTGAGGCCCTATACCCTTTATATAGAGGGTGTACATGGCCTTTGTAACCTAAAAATTTGAAAACCCTAAGCTGTGTTCTTCCAGAAATACCCCTTGAGGGTTTGAAGATGCTTGAACATGTGACAAGTTCTTGGCTGCTTGTGTGAGTTGGCATGTGTGAAAGTATGATCAATGGCTTCAAATAAGCTTAGAAAATAAGCTGGAATGTGGGTTGTTTGATTGCTGTCCAAATTTTGGCAGTTTGCAAAAAGTGTGTAGCAGGGAATCTTGTGTGGGGTTCCATGTTGATGTAGCATGTGATTTTAAGGTTGGGTTGTGTTTATATGATCATCAATCACTAATCTGCACAATATTAGGGTTTAATTGTAAGTAAATAACAAAACCCCAATTGTGTTCTTGGATGAATAGTGGGTGTGTTTAATCCATTTTTGGTTTGGATTAAGTTTAAAAATGTGTTAATGGCGCCAAGATTAGTTAATTAATAAACCTGGTGAGTGGATGGGTGAGGTGGAGGAATGGGTGAAGCTGATTGGTTGTGGGGTGTTATTGGGGCACGTGTCAAGCCCTCATAGGTCTAGGTTACTTAGGTTGTCTGCCCAGATTTACCCCTCATCTTTCTTATTCTTGTCATTTGTAAATAAACAGCCCACAATCCGTTTTCCTTTGTTAGCAAACTTTTCATTTTCACACTTTTGCCCCAAAAAGTTTTGTAAAGTAAATTCAGGGGTATTTCTTGCCATTTCTTGATTCTTGAAGGACTGATTTGGTATTTTCTTCAAGGATTATGGTCTTGACTTATATGTTTGACATTTTGGAGGACTGAAAATGACAAGTCTTCATTTTTGAGGGACCATTCTTGCCAAGTCTTCAAAGTCAAGGGTCCTTTTGGTAATTTTGACATTTTCAAAGGACCAAACTTGTAATTTCTTATAACTTGGAGTCCTTCTTGGTATGTTGGACTTTGAGTAGGATAAATATTGACATTTTAGTTTTGTTAAGGGACTAAAATTGCCAATTCTTCAAAGTGGAGGGCCCTTTTTACAATATTGACAAACTTTAGGGACCAAACTTGTAATTATGAGGATACAAGGGTATAAAGTGTTAATTATTTAATATTGGAGGACCCTTATTCATAAATCTTCAAATCTTCTAGGGTTTTCTTGCAAAATCTTCATTAGGGATTCGTTCAATGTGCAGCTTCGTTTCCCGTGTTCGTTTTTGCATGATTCTTGTGATATTTTGTCATTTTCTCAATATCCGTACCTAAAATACACAAGCAACAAACACAAGCATATATTTGGATATTTTCATGATATTTTATGCATTTAAAGCCCTTTTTGGACGATGAGACTATGTATAAAAGCAGTCTCATCACTCTGCTATACTAAACCATTGCCGTGCCCTCACGCAATGCTAGAATAAAGTATCGTAGCACCTCCAAAATTCATTTTTATTCACATTTATTGAATGATAAACTAGCTACACTACTACTATTACTACTACTTGCGTTTTAGACATAATGTATGATTTTCATCGCAAAATGGGACGCTTAGGTTCATAGAATAAGAACACGTGAATGCTTTGTTAGAAATAATTTCATCGTCCTCGATTTTCACCCCAATTCCATGCCAAGCATGGAACGAGATCATTGTCATTATAAGTTAGTAATGCTAACACTACTCATATGCCCTAATCAGGTACTTATCCTCCCATTTTCCTAAGTTTTATCTCTTATATTTTATTTTGTCTTGAATGTTTCACGAGGATACATTTTTGACTTATGAGATAATAGAGATTTAGGTCTAAAAATAGAGTCCTAACGGTGTAACAGTTTTGAACATGAGACTTATTACCAAGACTTTTATACGCCCCCTAACGGAAGGGCCTTATTATCTTTAGTTTACCTCCATCTTTTATTCAACTTCGCCATGAAGCTTTTATTATGACTTTGGTCTTGCCTTGCCTTTTATTATCCACCTCATCGGTAGTTTTATTAGCCAAAGACGTATATTCTCACGCTAAGGCGAATTTTGGATCTTTAAATCTTCAAATATTAAGGCTTGATTCACTTTCAATTTTGCATAGATTGTTTGGCCTTGTGGGCTTCATATTGTTTGCATGATTTAGATGAGCACTTGAAATCTTATTATTGGGTGAAGCTTTCGATTATACGGGTGCCAATACTTCAAAACCGTGACGCTGGCGATACCTTAATGTCTTCCCAATTTAATTACACGGAAGCTACTAGAAAAGACTAGAAACACAACAATCAAGACTAAACCGCTACGTCAATATTTATTAAGCAAAAAATATTTACAAGCGAAGGGAGAATAAGCAAACAACGAGAACACATGAGTTTTTGAAAGAATACGAGTAATCTACGTTTAGCATAGTAACTTATAATTAACCCTATCATTTCTCGTCCCCATTTAAGAGACTTAGCCTAATGTGAAGTTAAGGAATCAAAGTTAAGTGCTCAACACGCACGGTCGAGTCAAAAATTACTCTTATTCTCTCCATCGGAAAACCTACATTCGTGTCTTCAAACACTTATAAAATATGAGAAATTTTTTTTAAATTTGGCCATTTTAGCCTTATTTTGCAAGAAAACGATAAACAAAAAGATAAACTTTGGAATGCGTGAAGGTTTGGCAAGGCAAGTATCTATTCACCCCCCCCCCCCTCGGTTATTAAAGTTAAACATTGTCCTCAATGTTTCGAGTCTAGGGGTGCAAACCCCCCATACTAAAGTTAAACCGTTAGAGTTAAAGTCGTTTATGAAGTGTGCTATAAACCTAAGGTTAGAACATCAAAGGATATATCATATGGATATTGAGAAAGTCTTCAAAGCAAACGATCGAGTGCTCCCATAAAACGAACACGAGAGGCTCCAATCGTGAAGATCATGATCATCTAAAATCCACAATTCATAAACAACCACGAAACAAAGGTTGGAAGGCACAAATCCCCACACGTTACTACATTAGAAAGCGATAATATGTACATAGGATAAGCATGGGAATCCCCCACGAGGTACCTCTTTTTTTATTACCGAGTCATGAGCTCAACTCGATCCCCTCAATACTAATTATCATTGGGGAAGGTGATTTGGTCGAGGTAGTTCAAGGATGGAACTTCCCCGCCAAAGTAGTGCTTCAACCTATTTCCATTCACCTTGAAATTGGGGCCATCATTTTGAGCTAGCTCAATGGTCCCATATGGAAAAACTTGAGTCACGGTGAATGGACCGGACCAACGGGATTTCAACTTACCGGAAAAGATTTTCAAACGAGAATTAAAAAGCAAAACTTGATCCCCAATGTTAAAAACTCGGTTTTTAATTTTAGAATCATGCAACTTTTTAGTCTTTTCTTTATAAATCAACGAATTTTTATAAGCAATATCCCTTAATTCATCCAATTCATTTAATTGCATTTTCCGATGTTTTCCCGTGGTCTCCATGTCATCATTACAATGCTTTAGGGCTTAATAAGCCTTGTGTTCGAGTTCAATTGGCAAGTGACAATTCTTCCCATACACTAGCTTATAAGGAGTGCACCCAATGGGCGTCTTATGAGCGGTTCTAAAAGCCCATAAAGCATCGTCCAACTTATCCGACAAAGATTGTCGGTTTTCCCCAATGGATATCTCCAAGATCCTCTTCAACGCTCGGTTTGAAACCTCGACTTGCCCACTCGTTTGTGGGTGATAAGCCGTAGAAAGCCGATGTGTAACCCCATATTTCCTTAGGACCCTTTCGAATTGGTCGTTACAAAAATGGGTTCCACGATCGCTTATGATCGCACGAGGGGTTCCAAACTGAGAAAACAAGCTTTTCAAAAACTTGACTACCACACGAGCATCATTGGTGGGAAAAGCCTTAGCTTCTACCCACTTAGATAGGTAGTCAACCGCGACAAGGATGTACTTATTACCATGAGATGATGGGAACGACCCCATAAAGTCAATGCCCCAAACATCAAAGATCTCACACACTTGGATGATGTTTTGTGGCATTTCATCTTTTTGTGAGGCTTTTCCTTGTCGTTGGCATGAGTCACATGACTTCACAAGCTCATGTGCATCTCGGTAAATAGTAGGCCAAAAGAAGCCGGCATCAAACACCTTCTTAGCCGTGAGATTAGCACCATGGTGACCACCCGTGGGTCCCTCGTGACAAGCTCTAAGGATGTTAGAAGCTTCGGTACCAAAGACACAACGTCAGATAATTTGATCCGCACAAGTTCGAAACAAGTAAGGGTCGTTCCAAAAGTAGACCTTGACGTCACGAAAGAATTTTCGTTTTTTTTGAGTCGTCATACCCTTGATGATGAAGTTGTCCGCATGGTAATTTGCGATATCCGCAAACCATGGGGTGGAAGAATCAAGCTTAGAATTCACTACACCAAGTGTCTCGAGTGGAAATGTTTCGGTGATTTCCTTGGGCTCGTAAACACTTTGGTGAGGATCTTCCAAATGAAAAAAGATGATCGGCCGCTAGATTCTCGGCTTCTTTTTTCTCAACGATTTTGTGATCAAATTCTTGAAGGAGGAGAATCCAACGAAGTAATCTTGGCTTTGCATCTTGTTTAGCCATGAGATACTTGATAGTCGAATGATCCGTATACACTATGCATTTCGTCAAGACGAGATAAGGTCGAAATTTCTCAAATGCATACACCACGGCAAGGAACTCCTTCTCCGTTGTAGTGTATTTTAGTTGAGCCTCGGTCATCGTCTTGCTAGCATAGTGAATAGGCAAGAAGTGCTTTTTATGACGTTGCCCCAATACGGCCAAAATAGCGTAATCACTAGCATCACACATGAGCTCAAAGGGGAGATTCCAATTGGGAGCAACAAGAATGGGAGCTTCGGTAAGTTTCCTCTTAAGGATTTCAAAGGCTCGTACACAATCTTTTTCAAAGACAAAACGTGCCTCTTTTTCAAGAAGATGTGTAATAGGTCGAGATATCTTTGAAAAATCCTTGATGAATCGACGATAAAAGCCCGCGTGGCCTAGGAAACTCCTAACTCCCTTAACGGTTTTGGGATGAGGTATTTGGCGATGACGTCTACCTTAGCTTGATCTACCTCAATCCCCGCTTTCGAAACCTTGTGCCCTAAGATGATTCCACTTTTAACCATAAAATGACATTTTTCCAATTAAGCACAAGGTTGGTTTTTTCACAACGCTTCAAGATTCTCTCAAGATTAGATAAACACGAAGTGAACGAACAACCAAACACGGAAAAGTCATTCATGAATACTTCCATCGTCTTCTCGATCATATCATGAAAAATAGCCATCATGCACCTTTGAAAGGTTCCCGGTGCATTACAAAGTCCGAATGGCATTCTACGATAGGCAAACGTTCCATATGGACACGTAAACGTAGTTTTTTCTTGATCACGAGGATCGATGGGAATTTGGAAGTAACCGGAAAAACCATCTAAAAAGAAATAGAAATAGTTTCCCACAAGACGCTCCAACATTTGGTCCATGAAGGGCAAGGGAAAATGGTCTTTACGAGTGGCTTCATTCAACTTACATAGTCAATGCACACTCTCCATCCGGTCACGAGTCTAGTGCGAATTAACTCGTTGGCACCGTTTCGCACAACGTTCATTCCTCCCTTCTTAGGGACACAATGAATAGGACCTACCCAAAGGCTATCGGAAATAGGGTAAATCATTCCCGCGTCACGGAGTTTTAGGACCTCCTTTTTGATGACGTCGTGAATTTTGGGGTTCACCCTCCTTTGACATTGGATTTCGGGCTTGTAATCCTCCTCCATTAAGATTTTGTAGGTACAAAATTTGGGATCGATTCCCTTAATGTCGGATAACTTCCACGCAATTGCCCCTTTGTGATCCTTTATAACATCGACAAGTGTGGTTTTTTCATCATCCGAAAGTTCCTTCGCAATAATAACCGACAACTTGTCGCCCTCCTCCAAAAATACATATTCGAGATGAGGAGGTAAATCTTTCAACTCGAGGATAGGTGGTTCCTCAATTGAAGATTTGGGCTCGATACTCATAACCTCCTCGGGTGGAGGAAATGGGAAATCGTTAAGAAAATCCTTGATAATTGAGAAGTCCTCATCGTTGTCGAGGTCTTCGTTACAAGTACGTGGAACATCGAATTCTTCCAACGTAAAACCACCACCTTCAAATGGAGCGAAGGTTGGTGTCGAGTTATCAAGAATGAGATCTAACATAGTGGGATTATCACTATTTTCATCATCACCAAAACCTAGAACTTCTTGTGAAAATTCCTCGCTAACCACGTCAATCATATCAACGAGGTTTATGGTCGCAACGGAATAAACATGAGAATTTTGAGAGTTTTGAGTTGCGTTTATAACAAGTTCCTCGTCGTTGAAACGTAAGGTGATCTTTCTAGCATGAACATCGATCAAAGCCATAGACGTATCTAAAAACGAACGACCTAAAATGAGAGGAACTTGAGGATCCGTGGGAATATCGACAACGATAAAGTCTAGCGGATAATAGAACTTTCCCAATTTCACAAAAAACGTCTTCCGCCAATCCACATGCGGGAATCGTGGAATGGTCGGCCAACTCGATAGACATTAGTGAAGGAGTAAGATTAGGAAGATTGAGTGACTTGAAGATTGAAAGTGGCATCAAGTTAATGCTAGCACCAAGATCGGCCAAGGCATAGCATTCTTCCATATCTTGGATTGCACAAGGGATCAAAAATTTACCGGGATCACCGACTTTTTGAGGTATGCGATTAAGATAAACCGATGAACAACTAGACAATTGATGCAATTTCTCCTTGTTGTTCAACATACTCTTAAAGTTAGCGGCAAATCGAGGCATCATGACCAAAGCATCGACGAAACTCACATTAAAGTGCAAATCACGAAACATTTTCATAAAAAGCTCAATTTGGTAATTGCCACGCTCTTGACGTTTCTCCTTTCTAAGTCTCGATGGATAGGGAAAAGGTGGTGTGGGTTGAGGCATAGGCATAGCCTTTGGAATCTCGGGTTCCAATGTTGGTAATGAGTCAACCGTAGGTGTGGCATGAGCGGTACTTCGTGGGATAGGGACATGCTCCTTTTCGACCACAACCTCGGGTTCTTCCTCAATTGCTTCCTCCGTAGGAGCAATTGGTTGAGGATTCGGTTCCTTAAGTGTCTTACCACTACGTGTGGTAATCACTTTCATCTCACCCTTAGGGTTTGATACGGTGTTGCTAGGAAGACTACTTGAAGACGGTTTACACATAATTGCCTCAAACATAGATGAAATTTTGTCCTCGAACATGGATTTCCTCTTCTCGGCTTTAATCATTTCTTGCTTAATTTCATGTTGCCCTTCTTCCATTTTTTGTTGGTTTTGTTGTAACCTAGTTACATTCCCTTCCATTTTGTTTGTATGGATTTTAAGCTCATTTGCTAACTCATTTTTCAACTCTTTATTCAAGTCGTTCTTAAACTCGGATCTTAGGCTAATGATTTCTCTTTGAATGTTGTCAAACCTAGCATCGTTTCCATTAGCGTATTCAACAAATTCATTTGGAAGATCTTTCAAAGTTTACAAACTCTTGTTGTTGTTTTGAAAATCACTTTGATTTTTGTTTGAAACTTGATTATTAGCCCCTTGATTACCATAGTTTCCCTTGTTGTAATTGTTTTTGAAACCAACTTGATTGTTTGGATAGTTGTTGTTAGCATTTTGATTTGAACCAAAACCCGGTGGAGTCAATTGATTAGAGCGGGTAACTTGACCGTTTTGGTTGTAAGTTCCCGTGGCCGCGTAGGCCCTCGAAGTGTTACCACCGTTGGTAATGCACTCGGATAAATCATGACCTCCACCATAATACATGCATGAAACCTCAAACGCTTTAGCCGTAGCGGGAGCACTTGGTTCTCCAACTTTGAACTCAATCAAAAGTCCCTTAAGCTTATCAAAGATTTTGTTTTCCAAATTTGCCTCAATTTGGCAAGCATCGATGGTAGTAGACAAAGAAGGTGAAGCCGAAGACGAAGCCATACGAACACTAGACGTGCTACGAGGACTATTCACCTTAGATCTATTCTCAATTATCACCAAAGCTTCCTCAGCCATTTTACACAAAAACTTACCACCCGCGGCGGCATTAAGATAATCCCTTTCATGATCATTAAGTCCATTGTAAAACGTGTCAATTTGATGCAAATTGGAAAAACCGTGATGAGGACACTCATGTAACATTTCCTTAAACCTATTCCAATCCGTTGAAAAACTTTCATTAAATTCTTGTGAAAACTTTGAAATCTCGTTTTTTAAATGCGTAGTCTTAGATGGCGGAAAAAATTGGTTCACGAACTTTGAAACGAGATCCTTCCACGTCAATATAGAATTGGGTGGCTCTTTCTCTAACCAAATTTTAGCGGGCCACGCTAAGGAATACGGAAAAAGCATCATCTTAATCGAGTCATTAGCAACATCCTTAAATTTGTAAGTGGCGGTAAGACGATTGAATTGGCGGATATGGTTGTGCGGGTTGTCTTTCTCATCACCACGGAATTTGTTGTTTTGGATCATCGACAACAAACCCGTTTTCACTTCAAAATTCTCCGCAAGGATAGCGGGAATCACAATAGCCTCTCCATAACCCTCGGTGGGTGCTTGAAGTAACTCCATCATAGTTCGATTCGCCATGGTTGGTTCTTCTCTTACAATGGGTTCGTCAATAGGAGACTCCTCACTAGAAAGATTAGGAGTAGGTGTTGACTCCTTTCGGTTTTTTCGTTTACGTGCACGTCTTGCTTAATTACGAGTATGCATAAACGTCACGTACAACGTGGGGGTGAGCAAAGAAGATTCTCTTTGGTGTTTTGTATTTTTCAATTTTTTTTTGTGGTTTTTGATTGTTTTTACTTTTTTGGATTTTGTGAATGTATTAAGTAGACCAAAATCTACAAATCTCCTCCTTAATCAAATCTCTTGATTAAAGAAGCCTCGAGGAATGAAAACAATCACGTGAAGTGAACGCCTTCGATGACTTTAGAACGTTGGTGGAACACCAAAACGTTCAAGAGGGTTTAATCAAATGAAACCAAGAAAGTATATATGATACTTAATAATACTTTGGGCGGCAAAACCCTCGATTAGCTCTCAAAATCAAATACTCACTAGCAAGCGGGGAAACGAGGCGGCGCGAAGCACTTAAGAGCCTTTTTCCTTAGGGTATAGTTTATAATACCCGCCTTATACCCACCTTATAGTTTGTATTTATCAAAATCGAGCTTCATAAAAGTATTTATCTATTTTTGCCTTTTCTTTCTTGTTTGAGATTCGAATACAATGATTGGGTAATGAACTCCCAAGTCAAGGTTGTGTTTTCACACTTTTGGAGTACTTGTGAATTTATTGTTCTAAGTATACAATATATTAATAATATTCACACAAAAAACGAAAAACCGATAATACGTATTAGTAGAGTGCTACTAATACAATTAGCTATTATGGCTATATAAAAACAACAATTTTTCAAATCAAAACACAACACGCCTCCCCGGCAACGGCGCTAAAATGATTGTTGTAATTTACACTTGTTTAGGAAAACAAGGTAATTAGGGTAAGCGTTAACAAGTGATTTAGGAAAATCACAAGTTATGACCCAAAGTGGGTATCGTTCTCAAGGAGGCTAGTGTGTTGTGTTGAGAGATGATTAATTATGTGATTATATGATTATGAGAAAGAAAATAGAAAAGAGATAAGAAGAGAATGACGGTTACGATGACGAATTAAACTAAGTCGAAAAGGTCGTACACGTAAAACCGTAAAAAGCACCAAAGTTAAAAAAATTACCCTATAAATTCCTAGAAAATTACAATAAATCCAAAATAATGTAATTGAGTTTACAAAAAATCAAAAATCACCCAAACCTTTTATTTAATTAAATAATGATTTTTTAATGGTAATTAAAGCCCTAAAAATCAATTTAATTAACAAAAGCCCAAAATGAGATTTTTTCAATTGTAAACCTTTAAAATGACCTAGCTTAATTTAAAACTATTTTTGAAAATTTTAAAATTAATAAAAACTATTTAAAAACAATTAAAAACTATTAAAACTTAAAATAATTATAAAAATTAATCTAAGAACAATAAAAATATTCTAAAAGTTGTAAAATTCCTAACTTAATGTATTTAACCTAAGAAAAATATAAAAACTTGAAAAATCTAAATTTTAATTTTTAATAATAAAATAATATTAAAAATCCAAAATTTATAAAAAAAACTCTAAAAACTTGCAAACTAGCTTAGTTTAACCTAAATAAACAGAAAATGAAGTTGAAATTACAAAAATACCCCTAATGGGCCTCCAAATGGGCCAAAAGTCCAAACAGTCCCCTTAATGGGCTCAAATAGGCCCAATAAGCAAAAACTTGTCCAATTAAGCCCAAAAACTCCTATCTGACTCAAAATTTGATTTCAGACACAACTTTTCAAAGGCCCAAAAGCGGACAATGTGAAATAAGTTGACTTATATCAAACAACTGATTCTTCCCGGGCTTTTTAGCCCATTAAGCTATAAGCTGATGCCATTAGCTTAAATTAGACACACAAGCTTCTTTTGAGTTGCTTAAGACTTCTGTAAAAAGAAATTTGAAAAAAGTCCAAGGAATAAGCCTGAAAATGCAATAAACAGTCTACACAAAACAAAAAAATAGTCGTTTTTGAGTTCTAGGACACCCCAAGAGCTGATTCAAGTTTCAAAAGCTTTTAAATGACTTAACTAAGCTTAATAAACAAAAAAATTTCAAATAAGTTCACTCAATAAGCTGAAATAAGCAAATAAGCACTTATGAAAAAGTCAAATGAGTTGGTTTTCTAGCAAAAAGTCAAAGTTAAAGTCTAATAAGCTCCAGTTCAATCAAATGGGTCAAATAATGAAGATCTATCACAAAAAATAAGTTGTTGCAGGTATGGATAAGCCAATATGGCTTATTGATAAGCTAATTGAAAAATTGCACTAGCAGGGGCTGGTTTTGGGTGTTGAGCAGTGGAAACTTTTTCCACTGCTTGACTTGTTTGACTTTTTGTCTTTAGTGACTTTTTTGGAGATTCAAGTTACACAAAGGCACCCAAATGATCAGTGGATCATAAGGAATCAATAACAACAAAGAAATCACAATCACTAATAGCCAATTAGTACAGTTTAATCAAAACATCACCAGATATGCACCAAACATTAACAAATAAGCAGTTAAGCACTTATAAGCTGTTTTAGCAAATTTCAGCCAACCAAATTGCACCAAAAGCATACACAAGCTATTATAAACTTAAATGAACAAGTTTAAATAGGTTTCATGCAATGGATCAAAGCCTAAATCAAGATTCAAGCACAAATATGTTACTGATGAACACTAACACAAGAAGATTTTACTTTTGCTGATGCAATTGACCAACAACCCAAATTCAAACACTCAGATCTCTAAGATATGTTATGATAACTTTAATTTAACAGCTTATATCCCTAAACATGCATATACTCTAAGTATTCCCAAAATTTTAGGTCAAAAACAGTCAAACTCAAGAAGCTATAGCACAATCTTTGATTCAAGGGTTTAAACCCAAAAACTTGCAGCAAAATGCACTCAACCAAGTAGATAGCAGATACAAAGCACAAACAACACTTTCCACAAACACAATAACCACTTATGATCTATAACAGGTAATCCCAAACACCCCTTTAACTTTTCAAATCCAAAATTTTCAAATCAAAAGTGTTATCCAAGACCACCCAAGCCCAAATAAGCACAATAACAGATATATTAAGCAGATTAGAGCAAGGTTAGACCATAAAATCAACAAGAACACAAGTCACACACAAAATCACAAAAAATCCAAAGTTTTAAAAGATTTTGGGTAAGATGATGTGTACCTCATGGATGTACATCCACACCCACGGATTTTGAGATTATGTACTAGAAAGAACAAGTCCAAGCTTCCACAATAAAGCCTGCTAAGATTCAACAAGGTTATAAGCAAAATATCAAAAACAGAAAGGTTAAAAAGCCTTGATTAATGCACTTCTTGTACCCTACACTTGATTATCCCCAAGTTATAGGCTTCACCACACCTTGATAACTTACTATCAGGATGCTATGATCAGCTTTATAGCCTAAGAATTCCAAGGTGTACCAAGAAACTTAGCAAAATATGAAGCTTGAAGGAAAATGTGCAAACTTTTGCACACTCCTTGAAAACAGGTTTTGATATTCAAGATTAGCAAACTAGTAACAATAATAAGCAGTAAACAACAATGGCACTTGAGTTTTCTTCAAAGATTCAAACACATTTCATTAAAATGAAAATAGATTTACAGAATTTTGAACAAAGGAAAATTCAAGAGCAAATGTAAACGTGAGGCCCTATACCCTTTATATAGAGGGTGTACATGGCCTTTGTAACCTAAAAATTTGAAAACCCAAAGCTGTGTTCTTCCAAAAATACCCCTTGAGGGTTTGAAGATGCTTGAACATGTGACAAGTTCTTGGCTGCTTGTGTGAGTTGGCATGTGTGAAAGTATGATCAATGGCTTCAAATAAGCTTAGAAAATAAGCTGGAATGTGGGTTGTTGGATTGTTGTCCAAATTTTGGTAGTTTGCAAAAAGTGTGTAGCAGGGAATCTTGTGTGGGGTTCCATGTTGATGTAGCATGTGATTTTAAGGTTGGGTTGTGTTTATATGATCATCAATCACTAATCTGCACAATCTTAGGGTTTAATTGTAAGTAAATAACAAAACCCTAATTGTGTTCTTGGATGAATAGTGGGTGTGTTTAATCCGTTTTTGGTTTAGATTAAGTTTAAAAATGTGTTAATGGCACCAAGATTAGTTAATTAATAAACCTGGTGAGTGGATGTGTGAGGTGGAGGAATGGGTGAAGCTGATTGGTTGTGGGGTGTTATTGGGGCACGTGTCAAGCCCTTATAGGTCTAGGTTACTTAGGTTGTCTGCCCAGATTTACCCCTCATCTTTCTTCTTCTTGTCACTTTGTAAATAAACAGCCCACAATCCGTTTTCCTTTGTTAGCAAACTTTTCATTTTCACACTTTTGCCCCAAAAAGTTTTGTAAAGTAAATTCAGGGGTATTTCTTGCCATTTCTTGATTCTTGAATGACTTATTTAGTATTTTCTTCAAGGATTATGGTCTTGACTTGTATGTTTGACATTTTGGAGGACTGAAAATGACAAGTCTTCATTTTTGAGGGACCATTCTTGCCAAGTCTTCAAAGTCAAGGGTCCTTTTGGTAATTTTGACATTTTCAAAGGACCAAACTTGTAATTTCTTGTAACTTGGAGTCCTTCTTGGTATGCTTGACTTTGAGGAGGATAAATATTGACATTTTAGTTTTGTTGAGGGACTAAAATTGCCAATTCTTCAAAGTGGAGGGCCCTTTTTTGCAATATTGACAAACTTTAGGGACCAAACTTGTAATTATGAGGATACAATGGTATAAAGTATCAATTATTCAATATTGGAGGACCCTTCTTCATAAATCTTCAAATCTTCAAGGGTTTTCTTGTAAAATCTTCATTAGGGCTTTGTTCAATGTGCGGCTTCGTTTCCCGTGTTTGTTTTTGCATGATTCTTGTGATATGAGGATACAAGGGTATAAAGTGTTAATTCTTAAATATTGGAGGACCCTTATTCATAAATCTTCAAATCTTCTAGGGTTTTCTTGCAAAATCTTCATTAGGGATTCGTTCAATGTGCAGCTTCGTTTCCCGTGTTCGTTTTTGCATGATTCTTGTGATATTTTGTCATTTTCTCAATATCCGTACCTAAAATACACAAGCAACAAACACAAGCATATATTTGGGTATTTTCATGATATTTTATGCATTTAAAGCCCTTTTTGGACGATGAGACTATGTATAAAAGCAGTCTCATCATTTCACCAAAGTTACGAACCGTGTCCACTCTGGTTGAAGTTGCTGTAGAAATTGCACATTGACTTGCATGGTGAAGACTTTCAAATTGTTTCGTGTCATGTCATTCATCATCTTGTAGAACCTTGAGTAATATGAATCAATTGACTCCCCATCCAAGGAAGTAAACTTACCAAAGTTCCAAAACAAGTTAGTTTTTACATCTTGCTTGATAAGTGATTCACCTTGTTGCAAGCGTTCAATGGCAAACCACATCTCTTTAGCAGTAGAGCATGCATCAACCGTTGAGTAAACATCATCCCCAATCCCACTTAGAATCAAATAGATTGCTTCTTTCTCTGCATCAATCCAAGCACGGTTCTCTTTCGAAGTGTTCTCATATGTTTCCTCAATTGTTTGCTCATCGGAACCGGTCGTCGAGTTGGTTGTTGGAATTACAGGATCGGTGATTGTAGTGGGAGTATAAGGTCCTTCTTTGATGCAACGTCGAAGAACATCACCATTGGGTTTGGTGTCAAGATATCGAAGGAATCGTGATTGCCATTGTGCATATCTACCAGTCACAAGCATTGGTGGTCTCTCTTTTGTTACCCGCCACCATGATGTTGTTGTTTCTCACACGATATTCTTGAGTAGAATCCATGTCGAGAACTTTGAAATAGATGAAGTGAAAACGGATCTTAAGTAGATGTGTTGTGATTGTTGTTGTGAGAAAAGATGTTAAATCCCCTAAAAATGTTCTCAATAATCCAAAAAATTCGAAGACAAACAAAAAAACACACGAAATACCTGGATATTAAGTGTGAACTTCGGAATCGACTTCGCAATAACTTTAACTTACCCACTTCGTAATACTTAAGAATTGTACTTCGGAATAATAACTTTTGATACATCGGAATAATTTACCTACACACTTCGGAATCCAAAACAAAAACAATCTTCTGAATAATCTTCACTGTGGAACTTCAGAATGATTCTTCTTTGGAACTTCGGAATAATTTTTCTTAGGTACTTCAGAATAATTTTCCTTAGGTACTTCGGAATAATTTTCCTTAGGTACTTCGGAATGTTAAAGTTTTGCACTTCGGAATAATCTAAAAGATCACATCGGAATCCCAAACTTTTATATCACTTCGGAATCGTAAAAAAGAAGAACTTCGGAATACTGGTTCACTTCGGAATAGTACTTCGCAATTTAACTTCGGAATTATTGAAAAATACCACTTCGGAATCCTGTTGCAAGGTCACTTCGGAATGGTCAAAAGTGTACTTTGGAATGCTGATGAAGGAGCACTTCGCAATTCATAAACCCTCTTTACTACTTCGCAATATCCCAAAAATTCCGAAGATAAGCAATCTGTTGGATACTTTCCGTGTTCTTCGCTTCAAATAAACCAAATTCGTGATGTTAACCCAAAAAACGATCCAAACACCAAAAAACTTCGCGATTTTAACCACAATAACTAACAAAAATCCCTACCACAACTATGTAGGAGATTAATATAAAGATTTAGAGGCCGAAAACACTAGAAAAATTTTAATTCGAAATGATTTATAGATGAAATCATACGAATCAAATTTAAAACCAAACAAACAATCACTAATCTACCCCGTGGCGATTGATACCAATTGATGTACCCATATTAATTCACTTCACCATGGTAGATTATATGATTAAACAAGAAATAAAGATAGAAAAATAGATGGATTTTAGAGAGAGAAATTAGTTAGAGAAAGTAGAGAGAAGGTGGAGAAAACTTGGTGAAATTAGATTAAGAAAAACGAAATGACTTGCCCACCCTCCTAACATGCTAGGAGGGTTCTTATATAGTCCGCCCACATGCGGGCTTTCTTTTGGACTATATTGTTTTGGGTCGGGCTTGAATAAATTCTTAGTACCTTGAAAGAAGCATTTTAAGCTAACCATCAAGCCCGTAATGTCACGACTATTTTAACTAACTATTACAACGTTCTAATAAATATTACAAAATAAACCTATGACCGAACATTCTTGTTTGACTCAATATTTTGAGGCTAACAGAGAATCCTCACCAAAGCGATCGAGAGAACAAGTAAATTAATGAAACATTTCCTCTAGAGACGCCTGGTATGATTGCTTTTCATGGTGATGATAGTACCCCATGGTTTACGGACATCGCAAACTACCATGCGAGGAAGTTCGTGATCAAGGGTATGTCGTCCCAACAAAAATGGAAGTTTTTCAAGGACATATCTTACTATTTTGGGGACGACCCCTATTTGTGTCGAGTGTGCGCGGATCAAGTGATTTGTAGATGTGTGATTGGCAAAGAAGCTAAAGATATTCTTAAAGCTTGACATGAAGGACCCACCGGGGGACATAATGGTGCCAACTCCACCGCGAAAAAAGTCTTTGATTCCGGTTTCTTTTGGCCTTACATATATCGAGATGCCCAAGACTTGATCAAGACTTATGATGCTTCTCAACGTCAACGAAAGAATTCACAAAGGGATGAAATGCCTCAAAACATAGTCCAAGTTTGTGAAATCTTTGACGTATAAGGAATCGATTTTATGGGGCCATTTCCATCATCAAAAGAAAATAAGTATATTCTCGTAACCGTGGACAATTTGTCAAAATGGGTTGAAGCTTAGGCTTTTCCTACTAATGATGCTCGAGTTGTGGTGAAATTTTTGAAACAATCCTATGCTAGGTTTGGAACTCCGCGGGCAATAATAAGTGATCGAGGGACCGATTTTTGTAATGAACAATTTGAAAAAGTTCTAAAGAAATATGGTGTCACTCATCGACTTTCGACGGCTTATCACCCTTAAACGAGTGGTCAAGTGGAGGTTTCAAACCGGGCTCTTAAGAGGATTTTGGAGCGTTCTATTGGAGAAAATCGCACTTCATGATCGGGTAAATTGGACGATGCATTGTGGTCCTTCCGTACGGCTTATAAGACTCCCATTGGTTGTACACCATTTAGGTTGTCTACGGTAAGGCATGCCACTTGCCAATTGAACTCGAACATAAGGTGTATTGGGCTCTAAAACATTGTAACTTCGATTTGAGGATCGCGGGTGATCATCGCAAGGTTCAATTGAATGAACTAAGTAAATTAAGGGATCAAGCTTATGAGAACTCTTTGATCTATAAAGAGAAGACTAAGAGCATTCATGACTCTAAGATCAAAAACCACATTTTCAATGTTGGTGATCAAGTCCTCTTATTCAACTCTAGACTTAAGATTTTCTCGGGCAAGCTTAAGTCCCGTTGGTCCGAACCATTCATCATTTCACATGTATTCCCTTATGGCACCGTTGAGATAGCTCAAAAAGCCGGGCCTAACTTTATGGTGAATGGTCATCGAGTTAAGCATTACTTTGGAGGGGACATACCTACGGAGGTTGTTCCGGATCTCCAAACTTTCCCTAAGGACCAATGAATGCAGGGATCGAGTCGATTTCATGACTCGGTTAACAAAAACGAGGTACCTTGTGGGGGAGTCCCATACATTCTATCTTCTTTCTATTTTCTAACACAAATAAAGGCTTGATCTTTTCAAGCTCGTGGTCGTGTTTTGTTTTGATGTGAATCTTAGGTATGACCCAAATCATTGAAAACTCTCGTGTTCGGTTTTTTCCCGGTCCACTCGAGCTTCCATACTTTGATTGTCAAATGGGAATTTGTTATCCTTTGATTTTTTCGACTAACGTTTTATCTTAAAGCATAATTAATAAACGGCTTTATAGATTTGTGTACTCTTACCATGTTAGGACTTTTGCATTCGACTCTTCGTGTTCTAGCAAGGGGGTGTTACTCTTGAGCTAGGAAACATTGAGTACAATGTTTGGTTTTAGTATGGGGGAGTCAATCGATATAATCGCTTGCACTTGCTTTTTTCGCGTTCTTACGTAATCGTTTTTCTCATTTTTCATAAAAAAAATTAATTTTTTAGTGTAATTTTGTGTTTAATAATAAAGAAAATAAGTGTTTTTGACACAAATGTAGGCTTTCCGTTGGTGAAAATAAGAATAGTTTTTAACTCGATCTATTTTTACCTTAGCTCATTCCTTAACCGCTTAAATCAAGTTTTGCTAGACTTTTATATAGGGAACTTTAAAATGAGAAAGTCTTAACTCGAAAGGGTTTAGGAACAAGAAATTTTTCACAAGTTCCTATAATTGATCCTAGAAAGTCATTTATCAGGGGAACTTTAAAACACAAATTCTAAACTTGAAAAAGTCTAAGAAGATGCAAGATCCTATGGATGACTTGAAAACACAAAACGTTGATTTAATACAGTCTTAATTTAGACTTGCAAGGCTAAGTGCCCATTAGTCTCACATCTTTGAGATTTTACAATATGGAGAACAAGAGATGATAGAGTTGATCATAAGTTTTGAGGTTAAGTCTTCTTTATATAAAAATTTTTTGTGTGGCTCTTTCTCCTCGTATTTATTTTTCACGCTTTAATATTTAAATGCTTAAGAAATGAAGTTTTTAGCGGTTTAGTTTCAATATCTTAGCTGTTAACTCCTTCTTTTTCTTCCCTTGTAATTAAAGTAAGAACACATTGAGGGTGTCAGCGTCATGGACTTTTTGATCATGGGATTGCGTAATTTGGCTTACTATATGTATCATAAATAAAGAAGAATAAATAAAAACATGTTCTCTATGAGCTTTCGGGTGGGAGTCATGTAGCACTAGCCTTGTCATTAGAGCCTTAGGGTATATGGCATGGTGAAGTGTTTAATAAAAATTGCTTCATCATTAATGAGCCTTAGGGTGTGAAGTGATGGTGAATGTCAATTCCCTTGTTTATGTCCAAGGAGCCTTAGGGTGTGGATCATAGATAAGGAGCACATTTACATCTTAAAGAGCCTCTAGGTATATGATGTAAATGTTGCTAACTCCATTAATAAAGTCAAATCGACTTTGGAGGAATAATTGTTGCTTTAAGTAGTCCTATTAGCCAAATTTCGGATCCAGGAATTTATTCCTAAAATCGTGTTAAGTTATCCTTGATGTGGGCTTTCTTTAGTGACAACAGTTTTTGAGGATGAGGTTAGGTTTTAAGTGTTGGTTTTACACCATTTTTTCCTTTATTTTTAGATTAATAACTATTAAAAAATTCAAATGATCCTATGGGTGAATGACAATCTTTAAAATCTAGAGATATAACTAGGAATAAAGGAGATTGAGTTTAACACAAATTATTTGTATAAGTGGTCTTAACATTGGAACTTATGATTGACAATGATCTTGTTTTTAAACTTGGCATGGATACAGTGAAAAGTCGAGGACGATGAATCTATTCGAGTTTTATGATCCTAAAAGTTATTTTTCAATAATGAAAGCAATACATTATGTCTTTGCAAATAAAGTGTCTAAAGTTGAATAAAAAGTGTAATTAGTAGTTTTATCTTATCATTACGTGAGGACACGACAATTGCTTAGCAAGGGGAGTTTGATATGAGTGTAATTACTCATATCATTTATATCTAAAAACAGATTTAAAATGCATAAAATATATGAATATACCCTTGTATGTGAAATGTTTTCTTGTTTCATGTGTGTAGGTACCAAGTTCACATAAACCGGCAAAAATCAACACGAGCTAGAAGATTTTATCAAGACCAAAAGTAGGGTTCGTTTTGTTCGCGGATTTATCAATGTTTATTGGGCCAAGTGGGTCCCACATGTGCTTATTGGGCCTGAAAGCCCACTAATATAGTTAAGAAGTTACTTTCGACTAATTTACTTCAAAAGGCCCAAATAAAAGTCCAACAACAAAATAATGAGACGGATTACATTTCTTTGGTCCAATTTCAACAAAGCCCAAAAGGAAAAGTAAAGACGGATGGATGTTTATAAATATTTTGGGTAGAAGGTCCATCAAAATCCCAAAACAAAAGAGATAAGAAACAGATGAGAGTTATATACTTTGTGGTCAAGTCAATCGGTCAAACAAAGAAAGAAAAAAAGAAACGAGAGAAAGAAAGGAAAAAGGGAAGAACGAGTGCCGAATTCAAGAACCCTAACTTTTAGGGATCTCAATTAATCAAGAGACTGAAGACACGCGCTACAAATTAGAGAAAAAAGGAAGACAAGGTGCGTGATCTACACCAAGATACCAAGTGTCAAGTGCCAACGTGGCACTTGGATGCGTCACATCTCAAAGCTGATTGGCTGGATCACTGCAATCTTATCAAGGATCCAATCACCTATTGCCACATCAGACTCACAACTAGCCAAATGTTGCCAAGCTGGCAATCTGTGTGATGGAAGGTTTATTTTAGCCTTAGGATCATAAAAAACAGAAGAGAGAGAAATGGAAAGATGATCGAAGGGTCAAAAGTTGAGCTACTCGTCACCAACAACCTCACCCCATACCCTCTCGTCAGCTATATAAACCCCCTCATATTCTGTAATTTTTATCCCTCTTTTTACTTGTCGTTATAATGTTAGTTTACATTTAGATTTGTATTTCTCTTTAAAAAATATTGTAATTTCTTTTTGATTTAAAAAAAAATCAGGTTCAGTTATAACGTTTTATTTCTTGCAATTTAGTCTTGTTATTTAAATGTTTTGTTTGCAATCTAATATTTAAACTGATATTATATGACTATATTATTCATATAAGCTCAAGGAATAGCTTATGTGATTAATAAAGTAAAATAAGGGAATAAGCTTAGTCCACTGATTAAGCTAAATACATATGCTGGATTGTGATTTTGTTCGTGGTTCGAGATTTTTGTTAAGTGAGTAATCGATGTGGTGGAGTTGATATAATATGATGGTGTTTTGGTAGTTTGGAGTTGTTAATGAAAAAGGCAGCTCAACGCTAACCCTTCGTCATTAATGGTCTTACTTCGAAAATAAAGGTTAAGCTCAGTTTGGTTTTTTGCAAATAGGTTTCAAATGTTTAACTGTTGAATGTTTATGAATATTTCAATATATATTATCGTTATTTGTTTGTTTGAATTCAATCGTTTGAAAGTTTGTTATATAGTTCTTATAGATCTATTTGTTGTTTATCTGTTAATTATTTGAGTGTGCTTGAATCTGCTGTTTTCGAAGGTCTATATGATTTAGTGGTCATTTATATTAGTTCAGAGGATATGATTTGAGTTTTGAGTTGCTAAGGTTAAACTGTTTAGTGCTACTGAATATGATGAAATAAATTATCGTTATCAGTTGTTTGTGTTCACATATCTATTGTTACTGGATATGACTTGTTGTTGCTATTGATTATTATTTGGATCTAAGTTAATAACAGATTTACTGAATATCTAATTTCAGTCATTTGACTTGGGGCATTTGATTAGAGTTATAGATCTGATATTTTCGTGTATTTTGTGGATTTAAATTTATGTTGAATCATGATATAGTTATTTGATGTTTGCTTAATTAGATTGCTGATTGATAATAGTTTATAACTCATTTTCGTTAGTGTAATCTGCATTGTGGTATGTTTGTTTTGTTCGGTTACGTTTGCATGCTATAAGGATGTATTTGTTGCCAATATAGGGATATGTGATATCTGTTAGTCTGCGTACTGCTGCATTTTTGTTGCCATAAAATATATTCTTGTTGTTTAAGATGTTAGGCTGTTGAGTTTTCTTGCTTCACTCTTTGTGTGGCCAGTTTATTAGTCTTGTAGTTATGATTTAATTGCCATTTTGTTTCCTTGATTATTTTTGTTGCTGCCTTAAGCTTTTGATTTGCTGTAATCTATTTGTTACTGTTTTTTCGTAACCTGCTGCCTCAAATTGGGAAATCTGGTTAAATAATTAAATTCTGTTCCAAAAATTAAATAACAAAAAAATATGTCCCCCATGGAGCTCGAACCTGTGACCTCACGGTTAACTAACCAACGCCTCTACCAATTGAGCTAATGGCTCTTTTTGTTTAAACATTGCTTCAAGAACTTTATTAAACGTTTTTTATTTCGAACTGTCATTTTATAAATAGATGTTTTTTCATTATATTGTAGTTTAAAAGTTTACATAAATAAAAATTATAATTACTTTCTCCAATAAATTGTTGATTTAAATTTTGCAAAAATTATTAGTTTAAATAAAACATATAAAAAAAATTATATAATTACTTTTATTAAAATCTTGTTCAAAATAAATTAGTTGCAATTTATTAGTTTAATTAAATAAAAAATAATTATAGAATTTAATTTGTCTTTTAGATTTATTTTGGGTAACAGTTCATGCACTTCTATTAAAAAACGTAGGATTTTAGATAAAACCGGAACCAATTCTAATCGATTGTCCTAATCAATACGAAAGTCTCAAATTCACAATTTCTTCGTGTACAACGAACCGGGATCACTCTCATGTTTAATTAATCCGTCTTTAGCGGATTTTAGACTATTACTTTTTCCGAAAGGTAATTTTCTTAATTTCCTCTATAACTTATTACATTAAAATACACTGACGCGTTTCCCACACATCAGGCCTACGTGGATGACCCCGATCATAAACTATCTGACGGACGAAACCCTTCCTGATGATGAAACATAGGCGCGCCGCGTCAAAAGAAAGTCACAACACTTTGAACTCCGAGATGGTGTCTTATACAAACGATCATTCCTACAGCTGTGGTTGCGATGTGTCGGACCACGCCAAGCTAGTTATGTGATTAGTGAAATTCATGAAGGGTCGTGCGGCAGGCACGCCGGCCCCAGATCAGTAGTAGCACGGGCTTTACGCACAGGATACTATTGGCCAACTATGCATCGACACGCACAAGATATGATTCTTAAATGCAACGATTGACAAGTGCACAGGCCATTGTCGCGACATCCACAACAAGAGCTGACACCCATCACATCCCCATGGCCATTCTACAAGTGGGGAATTGACATCACAGGTCCTTTTCTTGTTGCAGCCGGAGTCGTTAAGTCTTGATCGTGGCTATGGACTACTTCACTCGCTGGATAGAAGATAAGGTGGTCGCAACAATCACGAGCAAGCAGGTAAAAAGTTTGTTTGGGAAAATATTGTATGCCGTTTTTGTTTCCCAGGTGAGGTTATCTCGGATAACGGGAAGCAGTTTTGAACAATCCGTTGAAGGATTGGTGCGCAGTTCTGAACATCAAACGGCGCTTCGCATCAGTTAAACACCCACAGACTAATGGTCTAGTGGAACGGGCAAATAGAAGCCTAGGTGAAGGAATCAAGGCGCGCTTAGATGAGAGAAGCGCCAAATGGGTGGATGAACTACCACATGTCCTATGGGCACATAGAACAATGATCAAAACAGCTAATGGGGACAATCCATTCGCGTTGGCCTATGGAACCGAGGTTGTTATCCCAGCAGAAATTGGGATGCCAACAATCCGCACGGCGGAAGTTAACGTCGTCACAAACGATGAGCAACTCCGGGTCAATCTAGACTTATTAGAGGAGAAAAGGGATATAGCAGCTATCAATGAAGCTAAATCTAATGCACAGATGAAAGCTTATTGCGACTCCAAAGTCAAGGGTGTTTCCTTTTGGTCGGGGGATTTTGTCTATCTTGCTAATGAGGCAAGTCACGCGGAGAACACGGGAAAACTTGGTACAAAGTGGGAAGGGCCATATGAGGTCACGGAAGCTTTGGGGCTAGGCGCGTACAAGTTGCGTGATATGGAGTGTCATGACTTGGATCGTACATGGAATATTTGCAACCTCAAAAGATGCTATCTCTAAAAGTCTACGGCCTCCGCATGGACACTTCGCTGTAGACAGCTTCAATAAAGATCCATGTATTTTTTGCTTTCATGTTTTCTAGGTTCTATTTGTCTTAGGATTTTATCATTCGGTCAAAAAATCGTAACCGTTATAATAAAATGTCGTGGTGCCTAGATAGCTCCATGGCTTGTTCTTGTGCAAATTATTGTCTTTTGTGTCCTTAGAATTAATTTTTGTTCATAATCTTATGTGTTATTTCTTATTCATATGCATTCATTCAGCCGTACATGTACTATTCGCTCCCACGTGGAGTAAGAGGATTAAGTGAACCTAATAATTCAACTTGTCGCATAAGAGGGATGCAACCCCTGCGATGTGGATCATGTATCCATACTAGACACCTTATTTACAAGACGTTGTAATAAGTTTCCACATGTCGTACTTATATAGTGCCGGACATGATAAAGAAACACAGTACACGTCTATTAAATTATAGACTTAGTATTATTCTTAACCAGCCGTGACACGTCAAGCAAAAGATACATGATATCTAAGAATAAATAGAAGTTTCAAATATACAAACAAAAGCCATCGTGATCATCACTGCCACATATTGTTCGAAATTGAATTACAGAATAATGTTGTGGACATCCACGGACGAATATACCTTACAAACGAGAGCAGTACAAGTGTTCAAACGTTACAACTACACATATTACAAAGGCGGCAGGTACTCACCTACTTCTTTCTTTCCTTCGGCTATCAATGAACGGATAGCCTCACAACGGGCCTCTTTCATACTACGAGCCCGGGCTAGGTTTGCTTCCAGCGCGTCACCCAACGCCTTCTCACCCTTCATGACCTTCGAGTTCGTATCATAAATTAGAAGGGTGAGCTGGCTGGGGTCCGGTATAAGATGAGCCCGGGGGTCTACTCCACTTTCTGTCCATGCGTCTAGGCGGAGCTTCGCTATGATATCTTCGTTCGACGCATCCTTCATGGCATCAAGTTCGAACAAGAAGGGATATTCCAAGTCTCCTAGGACACCCATGGACACAGTCATTTTATCCTCGGCCCCCGGGTTGAAGTAGGCATGCCTAGTGATGTCTTCTTTTTGGCTTATTAGCTTAGCAGCCTTGGTCATACCTTCATGACGATTGCGGTCAATACCGTCTGACACAACATCAGCGAAGGACTGTACAAACTGAGGTGACTCCATCACCCTCATCACTTCTAGGCGCGTCCCTTGGCCCACCATCCACCTACGTCCAGTGCTGGCTATAAGTAAGTGGGGGCAAAACACTTCATCACAAGCCGTAGCTAGTGCGCTCAGTTCATTGTCCGCCCTCTCCAGGGTCTCGGACATTCTCCTTTCCATTTCAGATCGCTCCTTGGCAAACTCTTCCTTTAAAGCTTCTTCGCCCTTAACCAACATCCACACCTTCTCTAGCTCATTTGTGAGGGCGGATGCTTGGTCAGCCGCGGTCTTAGCAGAGGCCTCGGCTACGGCTACCTGAGAATAAGAGGTTAAGGTTAATATGGAACAGAAAGACAAGAATGGTTTTACACACAACATACAAAATATATATAAGTATACAATGATACATACCTTGCCGTTGGAAGCCTCAAGAAGAGCTTCCAGCTCAACAATATGCTCCTCACGGGCAGTGGCGTGGCTTGCCTGTTCTTTTATTATAGCCTCAGCCATAGCCAAATCCGCCTACATGGTAGAAATTGTTTGCTCATGCTTCTCTACAAGCTCCTCCCTGTGGGCCATTCTCCTATCGGTGTGGCATACATAGCCCAAGGCCTCTTCAAAACGACATCGTAGGACTGTACCAACCGTCATCTGGTGCGTCGTGGCCACATTAAACTGCTCAAGGAGGGTCCCATGGTTGAGCTCGTCCAGATCTTGCGCCAGGGTCGGGGAGTCACGTGATCCACAAATTCTTTGCATTCTTCCTCCGACTCTAGCCTTGTCAACTTGGACAAGTTCTATCTTGGGCGGAGGCTGGATTTTTGCTCTTCAGACTACGGCTCTTCCACATGGGAGGGGGGAGGAGTTAGTAGGCGGTCTTGTATCACAGCTGATGGATCCTTGGCAGCGTCTCCCTCGTGTGGCACGGTCGTCGAGTCCACCCTGTTGTGCACATATTAGTCTTTTGAAGTCTATACTTGACAAATACAAAAAATAGGGAAAATGGATGATAACAGGTAAAGAGGAACACTTACGTTGTGGCTATTATGGGCTCTGTGATGGTAGGGGCCACGGTGGTAACAGGAGTAGCTTACCACACGATCTTCTCCGCCTGGCTACTAGTCACGATGGGAGGAGGAAGTGGGTTGATTTGTGGCGCGGTGGCACTGCTGCTTCCCTGATATTGGGGATGGTCTTTTCGTAACCTTTTAACAGGCGGATTGGACGCGCCCACTTCTTCATCTGTAGGCTTCACAATCCTCCTCTTGGATGTGCGCCTTCTTCTGGCGGGTTTGGATTATGTGGTGGAGTCGGGTTGGTCTTCTACTCCTTCCTCCTCGGATTCAAGCATTCGGTCGACTTCCTCAGACAATCGATCTTGATCATCTCCTTGGTTCTCTAGGTGAGTGGTCGTGGTGTTTGGCGCCATGTCTTTACCACCTTCTAGCAAGAGGTTGTCGCCATCTTCATTCAAGAAGTCTAATGGCGACTTCTCTATTCCTTCCCCCATATCTGAGTGGGGTTGCAACACGTCTTCAAAAGGCAGGGTCATGTGTTGGGTAGACACAAGGAGTGGTAGCTCGTCCTGACATAGGAGTCGGGATCCTTCAGGCACCTTTTTTGGGTCCCCTTGGCATAGCAGACCGAATAGCCTCATCTCTGCGGACATGCAAAATACAATGTTAGTTTTGGGAAAACAGCATGTCATACACACGTATTTAGCAAAAACAAAACACCCACCCTGCCTACGGGTATCCTGAAAGCACGGGTATATGTCCTTCCTGCCAAAGTAGTTACGTCTAATCCCTACCAAGTATAGGAAATGCTCCGGCAGGTCCTTATGAAAGTCAGTGCGGTTGGTATCTAAAATTCTAACGTCCCGAGTGTTGTACTCGCTTGTGGGGGTGGGTAATCGTGTCGCACCCTGTTTTTCAGAACAAAAGGCGTGAGGAAGAATTTGCCATCTACAAAGAAGTAATGGTCATACCAATTCTTAAGCGAATCTAAGGCCTTCCTATAACACATTAGGGCGTTTGTGGATCGTTTTTTGAAAGACGACCACCCATTTACCATTTGGGGGCGTAGAATACCCTAAACAAGCTTCCGGTTGGGGTTACACTAATCTTTACTATACATGCGTGGCATGAGATCTCAAATTGGTTTATCTTACACGTCCCTATGCAATGTCGTTGGGATATGTGAAAATCAAAGTAGGTTAGAACGTCTACAAAAAACCTAGATAGGGGGAGGCTGTAATTGGCCAAGTAAAATAGACGTGTATATACACCTATTTTCCTCGTCGGAGCATCAGTAATGGCTTCACCATCACCTGGATAGGTGGAGTGTACGCTCTCATGAATGTAATAATCAGACAGGAAGTCCATAAACTTCTCCGCTGACATCACATTCAGTACAGTCATGATTGTGGGGTTGTCCTTCACCATGATTTATACATTTGAGAAGAAGGGCGCGGTGATCTAACCTGGTACGATAGATTTCTGTGGAAAGTAAGAAGAAGGAATGAAGGAGTGAAAGGAAATGCAACAATGGTGGTAGAAGGTGTTAACAGTGTGTGCACACAGTCACACGCACAGGCCTTTTATAGGGTTGCCTCGATTTACGAGGTGGCCTAGATGATTGCCACGTGTAATCCACTACGCCCATCTAACGGATGGGGTTACTGACACATTTGAAACGTCAGAGGGTCCTACGGGTAACCTCTTAAACAGTTTTGAGTAGCTCGAGGGTGGGCCCATGTGGTACACTTTTGCAAAGAAATATCTCAACCGTTCTCTCGACCTCGCCTACCATGAATGCATTCATTAATGTTCTCCCGATCAACAGTATTGTGTGTACGTCCATGCTTTCGTAACGAACGAATAAGGAACATTGGTTAATCTAGAGGTTACGCCTACGGCTGTAACAACTAGACTGGGGGAAATGATGACATATAGTCCCTAACCAGGTCATGGACCCGGTCCATGGACATGGCCCACGGGTACTACCCGCATCTGGCCCGTCACGGATGGGTTGGATTAATATCATTAAAGCATATGGGCTTCGAATGAATAGTGGCCGCATAGATGTGTGCGGTCCACGGCCCGGCACGGCCGGTACAGGGTTAGACAGAATCACAATCTTATTAGGATTGGGATTTACCCTAAAGTGGAGGATATACACTAACCATAATTTGAAGATAACAATCAAACTAATTGTGGCACTTATCCTTTGCTTGGGGCCGAAGCATCGGTGACAGCCCATTAGGGTTTCACCGCCTATATAAGGAACCCACAAGGGTTCCGCAAAGGTATCACCTTCTTCATACTCTCAATATATAACCGATTCATAACCCTAAACCGATTACTTACTCTCACGCCATAGTGTAATCGTGGGATACGTTCCCACGGTAAGCTTAACACGTGTTGTTTTAGCGTGCAGGATCTCAACAAGAAGTTCACTTGGTGCAAGAGCCGGAGCCCAAGCACCCGAATTAAGTCTAATTCGGGTCAAGCTAGGATCATCCAACTTTTATATCAACAATTTTGAATGAGATCTATAAATGTTGTGTATTAATAAATTTTACGTGACGAGTATCAAACATTGTTAGTTATTTTATAAATGCTTTATTTTCTATTTAACTATATTTATATGTTTTTTTATGCATGTTAAATTTTTTGCTATCGTTGAATTATCGTATGTTACAATTTTTGATAAGTACATTTTGATATATTTCACTATCTATTTTTAACGTTACACGAAACACTTACCACGATATTGTATATCTTTAATTAATTACTGCTAGAAATCTTCGCCGCTAAGCGCGAGTACTCGTTTAAGAGGGTATATACGGGAACTATATCATAATCTAATTATGTCTATACCAATCTATATCTACCTATCTGTATCTATTCTATATACCCTATAAAGGGTGTATGCCTATTGTTAAATGTTGAAAGTTGAAAGTTGAAAACACAAACAAATATGGCAATATTAAAAAATGGTTAATACATGGAACTGTTGAAACCCTGTAAACTTATACAAACATGTGATTGAAATATGAAAATTAATAAATTGTTGAAACGTAATCTATACTTGAAATGTTTTTTAAACTAAAAATAATGAGTCATATATAATTGAAAGAATTAAGAAACAGGAAACAATGAAATGTTGAGGAAATGCGGAATGCATAAAATTTCAACCGGAAGGAAATGATTTTTTGAAACAATACACATAATTCAAATATGGAAACAATATACCCAACACAAGTTTCACAAGTTTTTTAGTTGAAATTCCCTAAAGATAACTTTTCTCAGTGGCAAGTCTTGAATAAATAGCAACACGCCAATAGTAAATATATGTATCAATAAAATACCATTTAAAATCACCCATTCAAAACATTGATTTAGTTTCCTTCCATTCATCAAACTTCTGCCATACTCTATCTAATTCAAAATAAATACTTGCATACTCAACATTTTAAACAAAACCCTAAATCAAACCCACGACACAAAATCAGTTTATCTTTTAACAGTAACAATTAGGTTTGTTTTAATATCCTATGCTTTTTTTTATATGTATTGGTGGCTTTTTTCTTTATAATTTAAAGGTATGTTCTTCAACTTTGGTGGTAGGTTTATGGTCCTCGCAGATATTGACACCTTGTGTGGTGGGAAATCTTGCGTAAATCTAGACTTGAGTTCTTTTATACAGATTCAGTTCGAGCCCGGGGGATTCTCATATACATGGATTCCTAACATTAATTTATCGTTTATTATCACTTCCGAAAGTTTTCATTGTTTTTCACAACATGTTCACGAATATCAATATATCATGATCAAGGAAGTTACTGAACTTCAACCAGTTCCAGGTGCCCATGTATCGGTTATGAAATTTAAATACGACAAAATACATATTGATCTTCTTTATGCTAGCATTTCCTGTTTAGTCATCCCAGATGTAAGTTACCCCATTTATATCATGTTTTTTGTTACTTTTTCCCTCGTGTGAAACCGTATCTATTATTTTACCAGGACTTGGATATATCTGATGTATCCGTGTTGTATAATGTTGACAAGCCAACAGTAGTCTTAATGGTTGCAGAGTTGTTGATCAAATTCTTAAACATGTTCCAAACGTTGAGGTGGTTGTTACGTTGTTATTATTATAATTATTATCTTACTCATTTGGCAGCTAAAACTACGTAGTTTTAGTACCGAATTTGATAACCCAATAATAAGGCAAATATGGGGAAGAATCTTCATCCTTCACCGCCAAATCCCTCCCTTTTAACTCTTTCACACACACATCTATCACAAACTACCAATACCATATAATAGGTTGTACCGCTTCAATATTTTCATATTTGTGCCTCATGCATTGTGAGACCCCAAAATCAGGCAAAGAAACACGTAGGCAGCAAGGGGGTTCCACGTCATGGTACAAGAAAAATGAAATACTGTTGACATAAAGTTGACGTAATAAAAACTTATACATTGCATCATAAAAGATCAGAGTTTTTTAAACAAAGGGTCCAGAGTTTTGTAAGCGGAAAAATCTATTATTTAAACATGGTTTTGTAATATATGGTTACCAATAATATAAAATAAACTTCTGACAGTTTTTAGCAAAACCAAACTTTAAAAAGTAACACAAAAGTCTCTAAGTTGCGATCATATCATACGGGCTCCCATCCAAGCATAGCTAAGTAATAATACCTGGGATTAAACATGTAAAATTATCAACATAAAGTTGAGTGATATTCATAGGTTTAGCAGTAAAGGTGTGGAACACAAGCTATCATTTGTAAAACAAGTAATAGGGAAAATGGTTACATACGTCAACCATAGTCCGAAACCATTATTATTGCTATTTAGCTCATGACACCAAAGCTTAACAAAAGTTATGTTTCCCTTGTGAGTATTCAGCCTAAACACTCAAGTATAAACAAATGTAATGCGTCAAGGTAATACGGGACGGGGATTGTCAATCCCGATGGATCCACCCACAACATTCGCGCTTAGAAAAGGTAACACTAGAAAATTAACGGTGCATAAAATGGTAGGGAAACTTAGTGGCTATGGAAACTAAAAGCAATAATAATGGTAATCTGTTCTGGAAAGCATACAAGTTCTGGAAAGCATACAAGTTCAATTCTGGATAGCATATAGTTTTAAATGAATGTGTTCCACCATGTAAAATCTCACCCCGCGTTTAGAAACAATGTATAAGTAGTAAAAAGGGGCTATGAACTCACCTGATATAGCTATTACACGTTTATCGAGGACCAAATATCTTATAGGCGACACACGACTTCACACGATAATAATTACTCATTGATCGGAACGAGATGCCTAATGACCGACATATGACTGAACGAGACCTAAAATGACGAGATGCGTCTTAGGTTCGAAACAAGAAATCATATCATATAAATAGTATAGTTTGGAAGGTTTGGACATTGTATAAGTTTTATAAACTTCTTATAAAACTAATGATAAAAAGTCATTATTTTTAAAGTGTTAACCAAATATTTAACATACAAGCCCATTACTAGCCCACTAGTGACCCATTAATTGTTCAATTAACATAAGACATTTTATGATCAGATTTGAGGTCATGATTTAAGTTTAATCTCAATCCCATAAAGGTCCAATAGTTATAATAAGTTTACATTGGGCTTTTATGGCCTAAGTCCACCATATACATTCTTCTGGTTTTAAAAACCCTCAAACAATATCGACTTAATATTTTCCAATGGTCGAGTGTCGGGTTTAAAAATATCAGTATGTAAATGTGTCTCAACTTCCCAATAATTGGGTCCTACCATCTCGGGTTTTATGAAAATGGCCAAGTTATACATTTCAAATGTTACGGTTCAATTAAGCCAATTTTACAACATGTCTCGGTACTTAAGTCAATAGTTATAAACCGTAAATAATCTAAATGAGTCATTTATATAAAGATAATCATAAAATTATTTACTATACTGATATTTAGTTCATTTTACTTCAAATTATATATATCATGGCCTATTTATCCATTAAACAACTTAAAAATACGAGCTATCATTCACAGCCAACTTTAGCTCCACCGTATTACCCGTCATTTCCAAACCGTATCTCCGTAGAAAACTATCCGACTCGTGGATATTCTACATATATTTATCTAACTTTTTAGTTTTACATATTTAGGGGTCAGTATACAAATTCTTAGTGTTTTTGGCCGTTCAAAACTGGTGATCAGATTTAGCGCCTTTTATTGTTTCGGCCTTATCTAATTCATCGGGCATCCACACGAGACGAGCGACCCTGCAAAATCGCCACAAAACAAAGGCCTATCAAGCCATGAATTTAAACAAACCTCAAAATCTACTGAGTTTGTACAAATCTCACATTTTTTTTTCTACTGGTCTAAATCAATAAACTACGTCCATGATCAAAAGCTTGTTTAACCTTGATTTTCATGTTTAAAACTTTTATACAATGTCCAAAAACATTACAAAATCATACATCGTACATATAACTATAGAGATCAATATAAATTTTACATGATCAATAATAGAGATGTTCAAAATAATTACATGTAAAACTAAAATGATGCTTACAAGTAAAAGCTGGGAATAAGGACACTGAATCCAAATCAAATCAACAATTCCAACTCAAATCAATATTAAATTTTACTTGAAGATGACACTTGATATAAACTTGAAATATCAGCCCAAGAAACTTTTCAAAAGAGTATGTTGATGTTGTGTTTATGTGAAAAGAAACAAAAAGACTTATAACAACTAAAGCTCTGTTCACTTGAAATCAAGATTAGTTAGCAATAGATGATCCTAAATCTTGATATACATAACTAGTAAAAAGAAAATAAGTGGTGTATTTTAGTGTTTTGGTTTCACGATCACAAGAGAGGAAACGAATGAATTGTGTAAGATTCATTTTATGTTTACAAGATCTAGTAGGTTTTGAATATACAAGAGTTGCATGTTTTATAAGACAAATGTAAGGAATACAAGAAACTTGTATTTTGATTGCCTATATGAATGGCACGTACAATTATACATGGGGTGAAGTTTTGGTTAATAAACTTTATCCCATAATTTAGAAAAGCGGGTATTATCAAAATCCGATATTTTAAAAGTTACGGGTTATAAAAGATACGCGTAAAACACGAAAAATAAACGCTCAATATAAAATAAAAATGTCGACATTCGGATAACGTTGATACTTCAATAAATAAACGAGGGCTTATAATTTAATAAGTGTTAACGTGTTACATAAAAGAATGACGCCTAAAGGCTTATAGAATTACGAAGAATGCTCGTTAAATGAAAAATTAAAATGACGACAATAGATATGTCATAATGAGGATGTTTATGGAAACAAAATAATTTTGACTTCTTAGAGTCGAAATAACCATCGGTTCTCGTTCCATCGAATCGGGTAAACCTTTTATAAAACACGTGCGAGTGCTTTTAAATCAAAACTTTTGATTTACACAAATATAGAAAACTAAAATAAAATTTTAATAATTCCAAATAAATTATTTTTAATTGTTCGAAAAATAATTAAAATACAATTTAATTAAAATTCTTGAATGTTCAGGATTTACGCATGAAAAAGTAAAAGAAACGGGTTGAACATTGTAAAATCGAAATGTAATAAAAAAGAATAATTAAATTAACAGAAAAATATGAGTTCCCACAGTCAACCCCTCTAAAGGAACTCTGGTCCCTCAGAGTTCAACTAGAGACGGAAAGAGATGGGAACAAATAAGGATACTTTGCTTTGAATCGGTCTTTAGTTACGAGAGGGTAATTAGAGATAGGATAAACATGATAAATGCTAAAACGAACAAGATGTACTAAAAAGGATTAAGATTAATTATCGATGAGGAATTTTGAATTGCGTAAACCGTAAAACATAATAATTCACTTTACTAAGAAAAAAGAGGGTTTTAACTATGTAATATCGAGATTAATATGAAAATTTATATTTAATAGGTAAACAATCATTAAGTCTTTTCTTGGTCAAGATAGTGTTCAAAATAGAAGTAACTAAGTTCAAGTTTTATTTTGATAGTCTTGAGAAACCTTGAGATGATTGTATGAATTTATTGTTAAAATTTTAGTTTATGGTTACGATTAGAGAAAATCTATTTTCCAAATTATTTAAAATCCTTAATGGCAATAAAATTTAAGACGGTAATTTCATTTAACTAGAATTAAAATTTGATGAAAAAACAAAATAGTTCAAAAGGTAATGCATGATGTCATTTTAAACATAAATTAAAAATTTTTACAAAGAAAATTTATAGATCTGACATTTTAGCTGAGACAATTATTTAGGTCATTTAAATGTTTGGTAAAATGTGTAAAATTTTCTTAATAATTTAGAATAATATATAGAAATTCATAAAGGTGTTTAATGTATCAAATGGTAAATATGGGACATATTCGGTTTTCAAAAGATGACAAGATAGCAAACGAATATGAAGCAAATAATAGTCAACAATTAGTATGTAAGCAATGGTACAAGGGGATGAAGCGAAAGTCGTATGAATTTCTCAAAGGATGCGACGAAATATAGGTGTCGACGATGAGACACTAAGAAAAAAAATATATAGCAAGTTATTAATTCTTTGAGAATGGTTAGTTTCGCAAACCTCGACTTATTAAGTTCTCGGTGGTCGATACACGATTGAAAAGAAAAGCCACCCTAACAAATTTTCAATTCGAATAAAATTCTTAAACAATTACTTGTAAATGAAACCAACAAAATGAACAACATTAACGATCAGAGAGCGAAGTCAACACATGTTTTACACGAGCGAATTTCGAGGCAATAGAGTCTGACACACATCATGACAAATATATGATATCCCTATTCATGTACAGTCTTAAATCGTTATTCTCGTTCGGAGACATTTCGAAGGTATACCAAAATTTACTCAAAGAAAGTTGGTCGATGAGAAAGTATAAAAACACTAGAACTTCCAAGTATGATATCAATAGTCACTAAACTAGACGAGCGGTAAATAAAATTGTATCATGAGAGAAAATGAGGTAACAAGTAGAGCAAAGCTCGTTGAGTAAAAAAATAGATTGTACTCGTAGACATGTAGTTCGTTCAAGAAAAGATAAGGTAACATATGCATTTGTCATGAACTTGTACTACTTGCGTAACGCATAAAAGTTTTCATAATTTTATTTTAACAAGATTTTAGGGTGATTACTACTCAGCCTCGCATGGCTCCTCTAAACTACGCATAGGTGATCAGGCCATGCATAATTTAGGACTAGCAATGCGATGCTCAGTTTCGTCAAACTAGTATTACATGTCATATGCCTTAAAATATTATATAATTCCATTTGTAAAATAGGAGTTAAACTGATTTATGAAATGTTTTCGAGAGTAAGAAACTTGTTAGATACTTGATAAGCAACTTAATGTTACAAAAATTCTTTTAAAAGTCCAAAGTAAAACAATTTGTGACAATACATCGTAAACCAATTTCAATTTAAATTTATGATGTATTATTCAAGTATTTTATAAAGTTCAGTAGAACAATTTGTAAAATTATTCGCAAAATAGTAATTTAAGTTTATATGGTGACATTATGATAACTTACAAAATAGCGAGTGGTTAACACGAGAGTAATAAAGAGTAACTGATAAGACAGTCTGTGAAAGGGTTGCAGGATGATAGAATTTCAAAAGGTTTAGCCAGAATTGTCATGAGACACTTGTTATCAATGATGGTGAAAGATGTGAAACGGGAACTTTAAATCTCGATCCAAATCGTTGGTAACATAAAGGAAACGAATGATAGAATATAATGACAAATAACTGACGTATAAAATAAAGAATAAAGGAATCCATATGCGTGCATATCAAAAATTATTCGACATAAGTATTTTTTTAAGAAACTTGAATGTCAGTTTCAACCCTAGTTCCTTCGCGGTATACGTAAAACGACATTCCATACATCTTTTGTGTTATCAGACCAAAAAATGACAATTTTACCCCCTGCATTTCTGCATCAGCACTAAATTTCCTTATGTGCAGAAAATAAATTCTATGATTTTACAAATTCAAATGAGCGGAAATTGCTCGTTTTTAAGAGTTACAGGTCGAATTTTATTTCCAAGCGGCCGTCTTGACAAGTAGAAACATATTTTTAAGTCTAAACTTTAATAAAATATTTTCTCAACACCGTTAATTTACCTGTAAATTTTCGGCAGAAAGCATATTTTTCGACACACCTCGAAGTTAATCAAACTTCATAACGACCCACAATTTATGTACACACATAACTTGTAGATCTTATTAAAACAAAAAATAGATTGTATAATTGAGCATATAAAGAAAAAAAGTATAGCATAGAAAATGGTTTATAGATACCAACGAGAATCTATGAAACCAAAACAGCGCATGACATCCATGTATTAGATTTCGAGATGCAAGGTAGGACGGTCTCTTTGGCGGCATGATTCTCCAAAAAACACAAGATATATAGGGGGAACGAATGAACCATTAATGAGTTGCCTTCCCAAAGTGGGAGGGTATTATGAAAAGTATGATAGAAGTTTACACCAACAAAATCGTATTCCAATCAACCGCCACATAATAGAAGATGAATTACAAGATGACGATAGAGTTTCCAAGATACAAGTGAACGTTGCAATTCGAAGTCGAAACGTAAAATAGTCAATGAAATAAGAAGTTTAATCGATATTTGAGTGCCGTGTAAAACGATGACGTAAAAGTCAACCAAAATTATGAAAACCCAAATATAATACCACACGATTTCAAGAAATCTTTCAAGATGTTGTGACTTATGCGATGGCCTTTAGTCTTTTCCGGAGACACATTGAGCTACACAATGGTCTATAGACTATTTTTCAAGACATCCAATCACAAATGGTCGGAAAGAAATTTGGATATCTAAATAGATATCTTAAAGGAGTTAAACAATGAAAGCAACACGCACGGTAGTAAAATGATAATCGGAAGTTTCATCGAATACAACACTTCTTAATCCCAAACAATGGTATCACAAGAGTATGCACAACATATAAATGTGAGTCGAGAAGAACAGACAGTTTAAAAAGAGCGAATATATGAGGTCAGCCACGTCACGCATAAACGTAATAGCAATAGTACTCAGAAAAGTGAGTATGAAAAGTCGGCAGCATACGCACTCCGAATAAAAGTATGTAATGACATAACAATTTAAAATTATTGTAACAATATCAAGTTCACAAGAACAAGAATTCAAGAAATAAAGTAAAGGCAGGTGTAATCACAATAATATCCAATGATAATTCATTAAGCACAAAATGAATTGGAAAAATGTAATAATTATCGTCATTAGGGTAATGTGATATTTCAAAATGAAATCAAGAAATGAAATACTACAACGATAATTAAAAGTAAATAATAAGGATTAGATAGTTACCTGCGCGGATATTGAACAACAATGGCAGATTATGTGTCTGACACTTAGAAACATGAAATATTTGAACTTTCGATTATAGACTAAGTTTTGAAAACGACTCGGTTCCTTATAACCATCGCTCTGATAGCAATCTTTGAGACCCCCAAAATCAGGAAAAGAAAAATGTAGGCAGCATGGGGGTTCCACGCCATGGCACAAGAAATAATGAAATATTGTTGACATAAAGTTGACCTAATAAAAACTTATACATACATCATAAAAGATAAGAGTTTTTTTAAACAAAGGGTCCCAGAGTTTTGTAAGCGGAAAAATCTATTATTTAAATATGGTTTTGTAATATATTGTTACCAATAATCTAAAATAAACTTTTGATAGTTTTTACCAAAACCAAACTTTAAAAAGTAACACAAAAATCTCCAAACTATGATCATATCATGCGGGCTCCCATCCAAGCATAGCTAAGTAGTAATACATGATATTAAACATGTAAAATCTTCAACATAAAGTTGAGTGATATTCATAGGTTTAGCAGTAAAGGTGCGGAACACAAGCATTCATTTGTAAAACAAGTAATAGGGAAAATGGTTATATACGTCAACCATAGTCCGAAACCATTATTATTGCTATTTAGCTCATGACACCAAATCTTAACAAAATGTAAGTTCCCCTAGTGAGTATTCAACCTAAACACCCAAGTATAAACAAATGTATTGCGTCAAGGTAATACGGGATGGGGATTGTCAATCCTGATGGATCCACCCACAACATTCGCGCTTAGAAAATGTAACACTAGAAAATTAACGGTGCATGAAATGGTAGGAAACTTAGTGTCTATGGAAACTAAAAGCAATAATAATAATGGTAATATGTTTTGGAAAGCATACAAGTTCTGGAAAGCATAAAAGTTCTGGATAGCATACAGTTTTAAGTGAATGTGTTCCACCATGTAAAATCTCACTCCGCGTTTAGAAACAATGTATAAGTAGTAAAAAGGGGCTATGAACTCACCTGATATAGCTATTACACGTTTATCGAGGAACAAATATCTTATAGGCGACACAAGAATTCACAAGATAATAATTACTTGTTGATCGGAACGAGACACCCAATCGCCGACATATAACTGAATGAGACCTAAAATGACGAGACGCGTGTTAGGTTAGAAACAAGAAATCATATAATATAAATAGTATAGTTTGGAAGGTTCAGACATTGTATAAGTTTTATAAACTTTTTATAAAACTAATGATAAAAAGTCATTATTTTTAAAGTGTTAACCAAATATTTAACATACAAGCCCATTACTAGCCCACGAGTGACCCATTAATTGTTTAATTAACATAAGCCATTTTATGATCAGATTTAAGGTCATAATTTAAGTTTAATCTCAATCCCATAAAGGTCCAATAGCTATAATAAGTGTACATTAGGCTTTTATGGCCTATGTCCACCATATACATTCTTCGGGTTTTAAAAACCCTCAAACAATATCGTCTTAATATTTTTCAATGGTCGAGTCTGGGGTTTTAAAAATATCAGTATGTAAATGGGTCTCAACTTCCCAATAAGTGGGTCCTACCATCTCGGTTTTATGAAAATGGCCAAGTTATACATTTTAAATGTTACGGTTGTTGATCCCAAACTTAGATCGATTTAGCTTTTATGTATACGAGATTAGATCAAGTAATACACTTAGAGAAACCTTTGTATATGTATATGACAATCTAAGTGTTATGCAGAATTAACACTTAAACAAGAACACACAAGATGTAAACAAACTTTCACTATGATTAATGATATCAAACTTGCTTATAATGAAAGTGTTTAACGTATGAAAACTTATATTGAACATTAACCTAAAGGTCTTCTTTTATAGACATAAGAAGCCTTGTACAATAATCTACGTATCAACTATTCTAGGTAAAGATAAATATAGAAAATACATTGTTGTTCCTATCTTTACTAGAAGTAATATAGAACATAATAAACGCGTAGATCATATCCTTCTATCAGTGCTTGTCTTCAATGTGTTTTGACTTCTTCTTGTCAACGCTTGTTCTGTCATCGTTTGTTTTCTTCCTATCAACGCTTGTTTTACTCTTGTCAGTGCTCAAGTAGACTGGCTATAATTTATTCCCAACAATCCTCCCCTAAACTTGATATCTACTCTAGTAATCAAGTTTCTGAATAAACATTAAGAACTAGGAGGAATATTACAAACCTTCTCATATTGGTAATAAATAAATCTGATCAAATCTTTGGCCACGTCACTTGAATAATCAATTTCCAGCTATGTGTTTTTCATCTTCTCCAAGACTTCCTTGGACATGAAATACTGACCATCCACAAGTAGATACTCAGCAAACTTTGTAGAACTCAAATAATAAACACCAGCAGCTGAATACAAACGCCATTGAAGACCACTGAGGTCATCTTCAAGATCCTTCCAAATAGCAGGATCTTCATCTCTTGGTCCACACATTCTCTTGAATGTTGACCACAGTTTTATTGCATTGACTGAAGTGGGATCTTCAGTCTCATACTTGGCCTCTAACAACCTCCATAGGTCTACCAAGTCTTCTCTATCAAAACTTGCAAACAAAGATATAAGAGTGGTAAAAGTGTGAACCTCTTTTCCATACCTGCCAATCTTCCAAAACCCACATTCATCTTCTTCATAGCTTATAATAGGGTTTCTGGAATCAAGTTGTAACACTTGTACCATATCTGAAGCTTCCAATGGTGAGAGCTTGAGGCTCTTTTTTATAACAGCTTCACTTGGATGTAACCTATCCATATCTTTGGGAAACTCAAGAGGGACTCCCTGTTTCACAGGTCTGGGAACAATCATTGCCTTCTTAAGCTCCATTTCTTCTGCAAGTTCTTCTTTTCTTTCATCAGAAAGAAGTCTTAGAGTGTTTTCTTCCTACACTCTTACCCAAATAGGATAAGCTCTGCACTCCAACTCATCAAATGTCAATCCAACCAATTTCTTATAAGTCCAGCCTGTTCCATGACATCTGAGCAGCATGCAGTACAACTCCCTTCTATCCCTTTTCAAATTTGAGAGAACATTACTTGCTTTGTGTTTTAGAATGACCTTGCAATCCTTTTGTACTCAGAGAAGAATCTCCAAACCCTATATCTGATCTGAAATGGTCAAATGTGGATTCTCCATACACCTATCTTCCCAGGCATGGTACATCTGAACAATTCTGGCATATCAAAATCAACCTGCAATTTCAACTCATTCAATTTCTCTTTTGCCAACTCATCACCATACTCAAGTCTTTCTGGTTGTTCTATGATCATTACACTTGAGTCTGAACTGGCTTCATCACTTCCTTCTTGCTCTTTTGAAGTGACAACAAAAGGTGATTCACCCACCTTTTCCTTTCTTGTTCCACAATTTGTGCAGCCAACCTTCTATCAAATTCAATCGGTGCTGCATTCTTTGGAACATCTACTTCTACCATAATACCCTTACCCTTATCTAATGGATCCAAGGTGGGTAAGGAAGATGGTAATACCTGTGAAGAAACATCTTTGATGATGGATGATGACTGGAACACATCAACCTCATCTGCAGTCCTGTCAACGCTCACATTTGCTTTGTCAGCGCCCAAGTTACTCATGTCAGCGTTCAAATCTGTCTTATCAACGCCCAAAGTACCTGTCTCAGCGCCTCTTGTAATTTCCTCCAACATGGCTGTAAATGACAAATTTAAGTTTGTAGGAGAGACTAGAGACTTATCAAAACTTGTCTGTTTCTTCAAACTTGTTAGGGCCTCAGCAACACCCAAACATTCACCATCATGAGGGCCCTTATCACTTACATTTATCTGTTCATCCTACCCTTTGGAAGATTCCTCCATCCCTCTCCTTGTGCTAGCATTCTCCAAAACAACAATCCTCTCCCTCAATTGCTTGAGTTCAAGGCCTTGTGTACTGACAATATGTACCAAGTCTGCATTTTGCTTTTGCAAGCTAATGCAGACTGCCATCAATTCCATCAAAGTCATTGGTTCTAATCTGCCCTCCTCTAAAATGGGTATTTGACCTCCCAAGTTAGATTCATTGGGCATGGATGAGGTCTTAATAATGATAGGACTGTCTTGGCCAGCTTCTAAGCCAGAACCAATAGTCCCAGCCTCTTCCATAGCACCAACCACACTTGTGGTGGTGGTTCTCTCTACTACATGGCTAGGACCACTAGAGGAGAACAATCTAGTAGTCCTTTGGCGTTTTTGAAACCTATATTGTGTTGGGGGAGAAGAGGATGTGGATTGGGTGGATGTGGGTTGGTTAACGGGCGTTTGGGTCTGTGAAGGATTTGTGTCAACGTTTGGAATAGGCATGTCAACGCCAACATTTAATGTGTCAGCGTCGAAGGGTTCTTGGTCAATTTGCATGTGTTGTGGTGAAGGTAATGGTTCAGGTATTGGGTCAAGTTGGGGTTGCGGGTCTGGTTGGGGTTGTGCTGCTTCAATGACAGCAATCATAGTTGGGGTTAGGGGTAAGTCACGATGTGGGGGTGAGTTCATCTTTGTAAAACTTGCTTTCTTTTGCACAAGGATCTCATAAAAGTCATCATGATCCCTTGTGCAGTAACTTTGGACATCAAAAACCATTTGTAAAAATCTGGGATAAGCTAAAGTCATTTTGTTCCCATTATTTTTACACATGCCCTCAAAAATCATTTTGGAATAATTAAACTTTTGCCCAGTAGCAATGCACACAATAGCACTAGCAATAGATCTATTGATCTCATTGTGTGCAGTACACTTTGGACTCAAACATTGCAAGAGGACATGTATTAGGTACTTCCAGGCTGGGGGAAACTCCTGTTTATGATATTTATTTAAAGTTCACTCATCAGGGAAAGGATAACCCAAAGCCCTTAGTCCTTGTTCTATTTCATTAATGGGGAGGGTGGTTATACCATCAGCATCATCAAGATGCAAAGCTTGGCGTACCAAAGCTTCAGTAACCACCCATGTGCGCCCATGAACAATAGATGATAATGTAGTCACTCTATTAACTGTTGAGGAACTAACAGTGTTCCAAAACTGTTTAATATGTGTGACAGGAATGAGTGGAGCATGAGAAAGAGCATACCTAATGGGGGATGCATTCAAATACGCCACCATTTGTGTGTATTGGGGAAACAGAGTGTCATCAGCTTCTAGATATGCTACCATGTTGTGTTGACTCCTGAACCCCAACTCCAAATCACTTGGTTTAAACTTTGGTGCCATTGTTGAAAGCTGTTTGAATGAATTGAGAAAGATGAAGTATAGGAGAAAATTGTGTTAGACAAGAATAATAGGTACCCTGTTTAAAATAGGAGCCAAATATATAGGAGAGAAAAATGCATGTGATTGGCCCAAAAATAGGAAACTATTTTCAAAATACAATCATGAAAATATTGAAAAAGAATAAGTTTATCTCATGCATTAAATGAAAGTTATCTGCTCCCAAAATTACGGCCTAAAAATATGTCAAAAAGTAACAACTGGGTAGGTCCCATTGTGTGTCAACGGTCAAAAATAACCCATCAACGCCCAACGGCTATATTCTTGTCAACGTTTGCCTAAGCCATGTCAGCGTCTAAATTGGTCACAACAACGCTTGGAAAAATACTTGTCAGAGTCCAAAAATAAAAATATTTAAAAATGAAAAATGACCTTAACAAAGTAATTTATCCTATAGAAGATAACCTATAAGTTGATAATTATCATAGGGCGGCAAGCACTGTCCAGTTATGCACACTTGCTTATGCAAGATAGACATAACAGTCCTCTAGTGTCCCTTTCTAACCAAAACTCTTAACAACTAAGTTACCTTATAAAATTCCTTGTTACTCTCAGGTAAAACCCATGATAAAATCATTCCCAAGTCTCCCAACAGACCACAACCAATTCTAGGCCAAAAATGTCTTGGCAGCATGCATAGTATATCAACTTTGCATACTACAGTGCCTCATGATTTAGTAAAACTAACTCATACTCACCTGTGGACACAATCTAGAATTGTGATAAGAGTATCATAAGGATACCCAAAAGTCCTAAAGGTTCCTAAAACCTCCCCTTAAACTGTGATACATATGTTGCTAAAATCATGCATGAACATAAAAAATTTATGTCAAGATAGGAATAGAAAATTCCAACCATCATCCATAAATAAAAACATGCTCAAATGCTTCTCCAATGATCCATAAGCAACTCTGTATCCAAGGGTATAAGGCTAACACCACCTGCACATTTAGATTGAAAACCACAAAACTAACATTGTTGCTGACAACGCCCCGATAACACTTGTCAGCGTTAAGAAAAGCTTTGTCAGCGTTAGACAAATATATTGCTGACAACGTCACAATAACACTTATCAGCGTTAAAGAAACTTTTGTCAGTGTTAGAAAAATATAGTGGAAAATCCAAATCCTCAAAAAGACCAATAACAATGCATTATCCTGTACATACTTTTACAAAAAGACTCCAAAACACATATTAAGTGAGATTGATCATTCCAATACTTGTTACCAAGTATTGAAACCTCCCACCATCAAAAGGTTTAGTGAGTAAATCTGACACATTTTCTTCTGTGTCAACCCTATCTGGTTGTATTAAACCTTTTTCAAAACAATCTCTTATAAAATGGTGTATAATTTCTATGTGTTTAGTTTTAGAATGATGTACATGATTCTTAATAATGCATAAGGTGTTGTTATTGTCAACAAATATCTTGGTATGCATGAAATTATACCCATAGTCCAACAACTGGTTCTGAATCCATAAAACTTGTCCACAACAAGGAGCTGCAGCCACATACTCTGCTTTAGTTGTAGAATTAGCCACCACTGTTTGTTTCTTGCATTGCCAAGATATCAACCTGCTCCCAAGAAACTGACATCCACCAGTTGTGGATTTTCTATCAAACTTATCACCTCCATAGTCACTGTCTGAATATGCAATAAGCTCCAAAGGTGAATCTTTTGGGTACCACAAGCCAAGACTGGGATAACATCTTAGGTACCTAAAGATCCTCTTAACAGCATAAAGGTGACATTCTTTTGGAGTCAATTGATGACGTGCACAAGCACACACAGCAAACATGATGTCAGGTCTGGAGGCTGTGAGATACATCAATGAACCAATCATTGATCTATAGTGCCTGACATCAACATCTTTCCCATCTCCAATCTTTCCCAAAGGGTGTTCTCTATCCATAGGAGTAGTCGCCCTCTTTTCATGTGGAGAAAAGCCAAACTTCTTCAAGATCTCTGCCACATACTTATCCTGGGAGATGAAGATACCATCTTCTTTCTGCTGAACTTATAACCCAAGAAAGAAGTTCATCTCCCCCATAGCACTCATCTTAAATTTGTCTGTCATAAGCTTGGAGAAATCCTCACTCATCTTTGGATTGGTGGATCCAAAGATGATGTCATCAACATAGACCTGAACAAGTAAAACATCCTTACCCTTCTTCTTTGTATACAGTGTCTGATTTATGGTGCCCCTCTTGAATCTATTGTCCACCAAATAAGTGGATAATGTGCCATACCATGATCTTGGGGCTTGATGAAGTCCATACATAGCCTTCTTGACTCTATACACCTTGTCTGGATTCTTGGGGTCATCAAAACCAGGAGGCTGCATAACATACACCTCCTCAACAATTGTTCCATAGAGGAAGGCACTCTTGACATCCATTTGATAGACAGTGAAGCCCATGCAGGATGCATAGGCTAGAAAGATTCTTATAGCTTCAATCCTTGCAACTGGTGCAAAGACCTCCTCATAGTCTATCCCCTCCTCTTGTGTATATCCCTGAGCCACTAATCTTGCCTTGTTTCTGACCATAATGCCTCTTTCATCGCTCTTGTTTCTTAGAACCCATCTTGTCCCTATAGGTCTGACATATTTGGGAGAATCAACCAGCTCCCAAACATCCTGAATTGCAAATTGGTGAAGCTCATCCTACATTGCTTCCACCCAACTTGGTTCTTTGAGAGCATCAAAGATCTTCTTGGGTTCCTGTTGCGACAGAAAACAAGCAAACAAACATGCTTGCACAAGAGGGGTATTAACCTTCTTGTAAATACTGGAAATAAATCCACCAAGACCTTGATGAGATCTTCTAGTCTGAACAGGAGTCATAATATCACCAATGATTTGAGAAGTAGGGTGATTCTTCATAGTAGAAGTGAGAACTCCTCCTTCAAAAAGTCTGGTGTCTTCAATCTCATTAGCCATGTTGCCAATATCTTCTTCTTCAGACTCTCTTTCATCAATATGAGGATGAACCTCTTCATATAAATTAGAAGGTTCACCCTGTTCTAAAGTAGAAGAGAAAAGATGCGCAAAAGTGTTGTCAACGACTGAACCTTGGTTGTCAGCGTTTGGGCTATCAACGCTTGAAAAGTTGTTGTCAACGTTTGAGCCATCAACGTCTGAATTTGTCCTGTCAGCGCTAGATTTTCCTTTGTCAGTGCCTGAAGGACCATGCATGTTGTTATCTGGTGGTACTTGAGGACCACCATTATCCTTTCCAGCAGCAGCAAAAGGATCTCTCCATATAGGAATTGTAACATACTCTAGTATAGGAGATGACTTTTCTGCTTGTGATCCAACCTTTTCATTAACCTGTGTACCTGGAACATCAACAACTTGTTCTTCCAAAACATTTGAAGTTACCTTCACAATGTCTGGATTAGTGACAGGCATATAATTTAAAGTCCTAGATAAAGGTTCCAAGTCAAACAACCAATTTGGACCACTTTCAAGATCACTAGGTTTACTCTCTAAAAACCTAACATGTGCTCTTTCAAGTATACGTTTTTCCTTTTTAAAATAAACCCTATATCCCTTGCTCTGCACTAATTACCCCATGAAATAGCCTTCATCACCTTTTGCACTAAATTTACCCAAGGCATCACTAGTATCAAGTACAACTACATGACAACCAAAAGGTCTAAGAAAACCAATATTAGGTTTCCTTCCCCAAAGTAATTCATAAGGTGTTTTGTTCTGTATCTTGTTGACCAATGCTCTATTTTGAACATAACATGCTGTATTCACAGCCTCAGCCCAAAAAGCTATGGGGAAATGAGCATCAGCCAACATAGTTTTGGCTGCTTCAATTAGGGTTCTATTCTTTCTTTCTGCAACCCCATTTTGTTGTGGGGTTCTAGCAACACTAAACTGCCTAGTAATCCCTTTCCTGGCACAAAAATCATTTAAAACTTTATTCCTAAATTCACCACCATTATCACTCCTAAGCATTTTAACTTCATTACTAGTCTTCTTCTCAATCTGAGTGATAAAGTCAATTAAAGTGTCAGTTGTATCACTCTTCATAGCTAAGAAGAAAGTCCAAGTAAACCTAGAGAAGTCATCTGTGATAACAAAGCAGTATGATTTACCATTCAAACTCTCTATATTGGTTGGACCAAATAGGTCCATATGAAGCAATTGAAGTGGTCTAGTACTAGAGTGCACCCGTTTGGACTTGAATGAGACCTTGTGCTGCTTGCCTTTAAGACATGCAACACAAGAGTGGTCATTGTGGAAAGCCTTTTCATGAAAATCATCAACAAAGCCAAGTCTTACAAGCCTGTTTATATTCTTAAAGTTTATGTGCCCTAGTCTCCTGTGCCATAGATTACTTTCATCTACTGAAGCTTTAGCATAAAAACATGACATATTGTTATTCATCCTAATCCCATTCAGATTCACATTATATATGTCTTTATGTCTAGGTGTTCTATAGTCAATATATTTCTCATCAGGGATCTTATAATCCTTGCTTAACACCAAGCATTCAGTATCAGTAAATAGAACTTTATTTTTGTTATCACAAACTTGTGATACACTAAAAAGATTGTAATCAAGTTCCTTTACCAAAAATACATTTTCAAAACGCAAGTTCTTGGTGAGAAGTGTTCCTTTGCCTGTGATAGTACCATATCCGCCTCCAAAGTAAACATTATCACCATCCTTAATGGGAGTGAAGTTAGTAAGATAATCTTCCTTCCCTGTCATGTGCCTTGAGCATCCACTGTCCCAATATCCATAATCATTGACCTGTTTTTGAATGCCCTTCACATAAAGAAAACAAGTTAGTTTTCTTTGGGAACCCAAGCCTTAGCAGACTTGGATTCATCTGGTTGTTCAACAAGAACAAACTTAGTTCTCATAACAACCCCTTGTTCATCCCTCTTTGGATGAAATACCCAGTTAACCCCAATAGGTTTTGTAATGACCTTTAAAATGTAATTAAATCTGTTGCAGGTCATTGAAATCCAATTATCATTAGGGTATTGATCTTTCTTAGGTCTCCATGTCAAGCTTGAAGAAGCTTTAGACCCCTTACCCTGTGGTTGCAAATATTTAAATCTGGTCACGTTTCTGTCAGCGTTGTATTTGGTCTTATCAACGCTGAAATTTCCCTTGTCAGCGTTGAACCTAGGGTTTGCTACAGAAACCCATTGCCTATTAGACCAAGTATTTGTCTTTTGAAATGGTCTTTGTCCATGAGTGTTAGACCCTCTAGTGAAGAATGGGGCAGGTCTAACAACTTGTGGACTTTGCTGCACACAAGGTGTGGGTCTGACAACGTTTGACTTTTTAACAGCGTTGACTTTGGAAGCGTTGACACACTTATAGCTAAATGTGAAAAGCTACCACAAGTGTAACAGGCTTTTCGAGGCACAACCCTAGGTCTAGAAGAGAAGAAGCCTGTTCCATCATTACTAACTTGGCTTTTAGGTGACCTAGTATTCCTATACATTTCTGCATACTTGACACTAGGTTTTCTAACAGTGTTTGAGCCAAGGTCAATAGCCTTACCAGTGATTGGGTTTGTTACCTTAATAGGGGTTTACTCATTAGGACTTTCACATAACAAGCCTCCCTTAACAAATAAGGTAGGGTTGGCTTTCTTCCATTCATTCAAGTCAGTCAACTTTTGTTGATACTCTTCAACTGGGGTAATAACTCTTGGTGGAGGAATGAATTCCTCCTCTTGGAGTTCTGGTAAACCAGTCCAAGATAGGTCCTTTTGTTGGACACCATAGAAGTCACCAGCTGGTGGTGGAACCACAGAGTAGTCTTTCATCCCAATCCCAGTCATGTCCTTAGGATCCCTCTGTTTATTAACACATTCTCCTAGGGTTTGTGTGGCCTTATCAAATCTCTGAATTTTAAGGCCAACATTATCCTTATTCTTAATAGCCTCATCTTACTTACCCTGTAACTCACCATTAACCCTTTCCATGATGCTCCTAATATCATTACTAGCATTCAACTCATGTTTTAAGATATTTATTTTATCTTTTAAATCAAATTCCATTTTCTTGTAATCAGAAACTATCTTCTCAGTTTGAGTGAGAGCTAATTGATAGTTAGACAGTTTGCATCTCTCAGTACTCACATCATCTAATAACCTTAACACTTCTTTGTTATGTTTCTCAGTATTTAACCTACAACCCTTACTACAAAAAGCATCATCGTATACCTCATTATTTGATAAAGAGGAGGAGTGTGCCATGAGAGCATATTGAACATGCTCTTCTTCTTCTATCTCAGCAACCAAAGCTTTATCCTCTTCTACATCTTTAGCCAAATAGCTCCAATCCCATCCCATACCATCAATTTCTTGAACTGCAACCATGGCCTTAGGATCCTGAGCCTTAACAATTTGGCTTGAGGGTTTGCCAGCATCAGATCTTCTAGGAGATCTACATTCCCTCATGAAGTGCCCCATACGATGACAATTGTAGCATTCAACCTTGGATTTATCAAATCCAGCAGTGTCCTTTGCATTGAAGGTCATATTCTTCTTAAACCTTCTATTCCACCTGTTTGCTCTTATACTAGCAAGAGCCATGTTCCACTTAATATCCATCTCCTCCAAGTGCTCATCACTTATCTACTCAAGGTCCTCATATGTAATCACTGAACCATTGGGCAAAGAAGCAATATAAGCACATACAGTATCTAGATCCAAACCAGCATGTTTAACTCTTGGTGAGTCACTTTTGTATGTGTCAGCATCTGAATAGGAGGCGTTGACATGACATGTTCTAGCGTTGACACATGATGATCCAGTAACTGGATGCAATGAAGAGTCCTTCTGATTAAATTGACCTTCACTATGTGAGAAGAAGGCCATATTACTGTTGGTATACTTGCTTCCATGCTCCAAAAGAGTTTCATTCTCCAACAGCCTCAGTTTGTTGTAGATATCATCAAAAGTAGAACTTTTATGAGTGTTGTTGGCAAGTATAGATCTTGCCTCAATCTTCCACGCCTCACCGAGACATTTAAGAAAAGTGGCATTAATGTCAACATCACCAAGTTGTGTCCCCATGAAGGACAATTTGCTTGTAATGTCAAGCAATCTACTTCTCACACTGATAAGCTTCTCATTAGGTTGAGCCTTGAAGACAGCATAATCATGCATGAGTTGCTTCTTCTTCTCTTCCTTAGTATCATCATTACCACCATATGCAACTTCAAGAGCTGCCCAAAGGTCCTTAGTAGATTCATAACCTCTGTATTTATGCTGGTTCTCTTGTCCCAAAGAGAGTTTCAGAATATTTAGGGTTTTCATATCAACCCTTTTCTTTGCTATGTCTTCAGCAGACACAGCTCTACCATCATCAGGTTTTTCTTTCTTATCTGCTTCTGAACATCCAGCAACAGCTGCTCTTGCAACAATGGCATTAGCAATCTTCTGAGCTTTATTGAATGTGTTTCCATATTCAATAATCTCCCAGAGTGTATAGTCATAGATCCCCAGATATTGCTCAAAGTTGAATTTCCACAATTCAAAGTTGGTTGCATCAAGCATGGGAATCTTGATGTTTGGTAAAGGTGAGGAGGAGGTGGTTACTTCTGGATTTGACATGATGTTTCTAGGGTTTTTGTGAAAATTAGGGTTTTGGTGATTTTAGGGTTCTTGTGTTCTTTAAGATCAAAGTTCCTCAACAAGCTCTGATACCACTTGTTGATCCCAAACTTAGATCGATTTAGCTTTTATGTATACGAGATTAGATCAAGTAATACACTTAGAGAAACCTTTGTATATGTATATGAAATCTAAGTGTTATGCGGAATTAACACTTAAACAAGAACACACAAGATGTAAACAAACTTTCACTTTGATTAATGATATCAAACTTGCTTATAATGAAAGTGTTTAACGTATGAAAACTTATATTGAACATTAACCTAAAGGTCTTCTTTTATAGACATAAGAAGCCTTGTACAATAATCTACGTATCAACTAATCTAGGTAAAGATAAATTTAGAAAATATATTGTTGTTCCTATCTTTACTAGAAGTAATCTAGAACATAATAAACGCGTAGATCATATCCTTCCATCAGTGCTTGTCTTCAATGTGTCAACGCTTGACTTCTTCTTGTCAAAGCTTGATCTGTCAGCGTTTGTTTTCTTCCTATCAACGCTTGTTTTACTCTTGTCAGCGCTCAAGTAGACTGGCTATAATTTATTCCCAACAACGGTTCAATTAAGCCAATTTTACAACATGTCTCGGTACTTAAGTCAATAATTATAAACCGTTAATAATCTAAATGAGTCATTTATATAAAGATAATCCTAATATTATTTACTATACTGATATTTAGTTCATTTTACTTCAAATTATATATATCGTAGCCTATATATCCATTAAACAACTTAAAAGTACGAGCTATGATTCACAGCCAACTTCAGCTCCACCGTATTACCCGTCATTCTCAAACCGTATCTCCGTAGAAAACTATCCGACTCATGGATATTATACATATATTTATCTAAAATTTTTAGTTTTACATATTTAGGTGTCAGTATACAAATTCTTAGTGTTTTTGGCCATTCAAAACTGGTGATCAGATTCAGTGCCTTTTACTGTTTCGGCCATATCTAATTCATCGGGCATCGTCACGAGACGAGCGACCTGGCTAAATTGCCACAAAACAAAGGCCTATCAACCCATGACATTAAGCAAACCTCAAAACCTACTGAGTTTGTACAAAGCTCACGTTTTTTTCTACTAGTCTAAATCAATCTACGTCCATGATCAAAAGCTTGTTTAACCTTGATTTTCATGTTTAAAACTTTTATAAAATGTCCAAAAATAATACAAAATCATACACGGTACATATAACTATAAAGATCAATATAAATTTTAAATGATGAATAATAGAGATGTTCAAAATAATTACATCTAAAAAGTAAAATGATGCTTACAAGTAAAAGCTAGGAATAAGGACACTGAATCCAAATCAAATCAACAATTCCAACCCAAATCAATATTAAATTTAGTTTAAAGATGACACTTGATATAAACTTGAAATATCAACCCATGAAAGTTTTCAAAAGAGTATGTTGATGTTGTGTTTATGTGAAAAGAAACAAAAACACTTATAGCAACTAAAGCTCTTTTCACTTGAAATCAAGATTAGTTAGCAATAGATGATCCTAAATCTTGATATACATAACTAGTGAAAAGAAAATAAGTGTTGTATTTTGGTGTTTTGACTTCACGATCACAAGAGAGGAAACGAATGAATTGTGTCAGATTCATTTTATGCTTACAAGATCTAGTAGGTTTTGAATATACAAGAGTTCCAAGTTTTATAAGACAAATGTAAGGAATACAGGAAACTTGTATTTTGATTGCCTAAATGAATGACACGTACAATTATACATGGGGTGAAGTTTTGATTAATAAAACTTTATCTCATAATTTAGAAAAGCGGGTATTATCAAAATCCGATATTTTAAAATTTACGTGTTATCAAAGATACGCGTAAAACACGAAAAATAAACGCTCAATATAAAATAAAAACTTCGACATTCAGATAACGTTGATACTTCAATAAATAAACGAGGGCTTATTATACGTGTCACATAAATGAATGACGCCTAAAGGCTTATCGAAAATTTACGAAGAATGCACGTTAAAAGAAAAATCAAAATGACGAATAGAAAATAATTATATGTCATAATGAGGATGTTTATGGAAACAAAATAATTTTGACTTCTTAGAGTCGAAATAGCCATCGATTCTCGTTCCATCGAATCGGGTAAACTTTTTATAAAACACGTGCGAGTGCTTTTAAATCAAAACTTTTGATTTACATAAGTATAGAAAACTAAAATAAAATTTTAATAATTCCAAATAAATTATTTTAAACTGTTAGAAAAATAATTAAAATATAATTTAATTAAAATTCTTGAATGTTCAGGATTTACGCAAGAAAACGTAAAGAAACACGTTGAACATTGTAAAATCGAAAAGTAATAATAAAAAGAATAATTAAATTACCAGAAAAATACAAGTTCTTACATGCATTCAAGTAGAAATAGAATTTTTGCCAGTTAATATTGGTCAAAAGCTAAAATGTGAAACTAGAAATGAAATGAGTCAACTAAATAATATTATGACGGCTTATATAAACATTTAAAAAATCTTTCGTTTAAGCTTAACCAAACACACCCTAAAAAGCAAGTTCTTTGGATACTCATGATAACTTATTATTTGTTATCATCTTTATGAATGTGTTCTGTTGTATGATATTTACTTATATCTATTTCTGTTATCTGTGTGACAAGGACACCATTTACTTACAGTTTCTGCTACACCGAGTTGAAGTGTCTGATATTATGCAATAAAAACATTTGAGACAACTCCAGAATTTGAAAATGTTCTAATTAAACAACGACCAGTACTTGTACTTGACTTAGTGGGTCTTAGCTTCATTTTGTTGTGGTGAAAGACAAAAGTGTATTTATAAATTTATGCTTACCTAGAGTATAAAACCTACTCAATAATGTCATCCTAAACGTCGCTTAATGTGAACAACCTAATGGTTGTTTTTTTGTAGGGTAAAAGTTATATAATACCATCGTACTTATTAAAATGTACCGACTTTAAACACTTACAATTTAATCGCTAGACATTACCAATGAACTTTCACATTCATTATATACTTTACCTATATTACCCTGAGATAACTATTTTTCCCTTGTCTTCTTTGTTACCTTTGCTTCTTTATGTATATTCATAACTATGACATTTTATTCTACCATTACAACTTCGAAGAGCATAAACATATCCAAAAACTACCTTCCGTAACTCATTTATGACAGATGATTATCATTATTCATATCATATTATTACTTCAAAGCACAATATCAGAACACCCATCAATGACATTTCAGTGCAAGTTGTTCTCATTTAAGATTTCTTTTACATTCACATCTATTGATAAGATTTACTAACTTACATTCATGATTAAATGCTAATTCCTTCTATTTTTCTGAATGTATTATTCTACATTTGCGACTATTAGAGGTTCTAATGCTCGGGTATTTCTAATCTTATTAGTCTTGCTCATTATACTATTTTTTGTGCAAATCGTGAAGGCTAACTTAAGCTTTTGCATTAGTAACGTACAATACTAAAAAGGCTAGGTGTTATGATTAGTTTATTACTGTGAAAATGTACTCAAGTTGGACATGGTTTTTTGTTATAATGCTAGAAAAATTGGTGTGTTGCGAAGCCATCAGCGATCCAAGCAACTCTATTAGGGAATATCAAATTCGTGTGCTCAAAAGTTGATTGTAGTTGACTGTAATTATGGTGAGAAAGAGTCAATGTGGCAATATATGTGATTATGTTAAAAAAGACAAAGGTAATACAGTCATTTTATGATCATATTGTTAAAGTCTACAATAAATTTGAAAGTTCATTGGTAATGTCTAGCGATTAAATTGTAAGTGTTTAAAGTTGGTACATTTTGATAAGTATGATGGTATTGTATAACCTTTACCCATTTTTGTATAAAGTTCTCATTATGTAATGTTTGATTCTTTTTTATGGAATGACTTATGTGTGGTTGTTTTTTGTATAAAGTTCCCATTATGCAAGAGACAATGGTCCTGATATTTTTTTGTTGGTGTTAAACTGGTAAAATTAGAATTATAAAGAGATTCTGTTGATCCGTTGTATTAACTTTGAGTTTTGATTTCACAGGTAATTAACCGTGTCTTTGAATAATCAATTTTGTTGCCAATGTTATGAAATTCAGAACATCAAAAACACATAAATATCTTTGTTTCTCCACTCTTTATGTTTATATTTAAATTAAACAAATGTATTAGTCACCTGATAACAAGTTCGATCACCGAATTAAACCGGTCAAATTACGGGGTAATGAGTTCGACTACCGAATCACTCATGTTGATTCAACGGGTAATCGGTTTGATCACCGGGTTAACCTAGTCGAGTCACCGGGTCACGAGTTCGACCATTAAGTCAACCCGGTCAAGTTACCAAATCATCTGTTAGGTAACCGAGTCATATATTAGTATATCATAAACTATTTGTATCTAGGTAATTTTGTCGCTATACACGGGTAGATGGTTAATGTGTAAAAAAAGTGGATATTAAACCAAGATAGTAGTAATAAACATCTTAAACAGTTGCACAAAAATATCAACCAAATTTTTTGAGTTTAAGGGTATAATAGGATGCATTATAAATTTTGGTTGGATAAATAAGACATTTTAATGTATAAATTAAATATACATGCAATTAACCTTATTAGGGAATGACGTGGAAAAAATGTTCATGTGATGTCGACGTGGTCCTAAATCAGTCAAATTGTTATTCGATATAAATTGATGAGTAAGTTGACAATCTATTGTTGTTTATTTGATTCTATTGTTGATATAAAAGCCATCTTCATAGATATTGTTAGATGGATTTTTTTACCAAAATTTTGGAGCTTTATGAGCTAAACTCAGAATCATTGAACAAAATTTATTTGTTCAACATTGTTTGAACATAATTATTCATCTAAGTTTGAACTTTTGACCTTTTAGTCTAGATGTTTATGTTTTAGTCTCGAATATGGATAAGCTCGGTATCAATTTCATTCTAAACCTTTTCCAATTTAATGCTTTTGATTTTTTCTCGATCTAAAAAGTTATGTACCGATCTCGTATAGAACGAGATTCGGATATCGGTACCAGTACTAGTACCAGGAAATCGGGATTTTCCTTTTTTTTTGAGAATTTCTCGATTTGTTACCGGTCCCGTACCGAATTAATGGGCCCGAATTCTTTTTCACCATATTTCGTAATCCCGGTACCGTACTACGAAATATGGGTATGGTTAAAGTTTGGATTCAAAATTCGGATCGAGATGCTCATCCGAGTCTCGAAGCATTTTTGCGAGTTTTTACTAAGCCGGAACTGATTTTGTATCTGATGATGTACCTAAGATCCTTACAATATCTCACCTAATGGACCAGACTTTCAGGACCAACATCGATTACCTCCTCAGAATTGTACGTACATCAAACATCATATATCTAGCCTGCCTCTCTAAATATAGCAAAGCACAACAGAACAGCCGATAAGTCAAACACCCCAAATACGCGACAAGTCCTATAGCAAAATCACATTACAAAAGGTGGTTTGTTCTGATATATATCGGATACTTCTAGACTTTTAAAGCATGATACTGAAAAAAACGTAGCCATTTTAAATGGAAGTTACTATATTTTTCTTTCGATATGACTTTTTTACCAACTTTTTGTTTTTAGAAAACTTATTTATTATTGTATGGCGTTTTAAATATTGACTATAACATAGTGTTTTTCTTTATTCCCATTTAACTTCTAATTTTTGTCTAGTAATCAATTCAAATGTATCTGGATACTTCAAAACTATAAAAGAAAGTGAAAATTGTTATAAATATATTCAATGTACCAGCTTAAAGACCCGTCTAACGCCGGGACTACTTTAAAGAGTGATTTTCGTAATAAAAAATGAGAAGATCTCTATATTCAAAACACAAAACGGGTTTCGCGTAATATATGAAAACATTAATATAAAAACATGGAGTATTCGATAAGCAAGTAAAGTTTTTAACAATAATAAAAGTAGTATTCAATCTCTTATGATCTTTAAGCATGTTGTATGTGAGTCTATTTAAATGAGAAGACAATCTCCGTTACGTTAACAACTAAAGTAAAACAATAGTTAAGATTAATAGACATTACCTTTGTAAACTAATAATTTAAAATGTAGTAAAGTACATACCCTCATAAACTTTTGATTAAAGTCCATGTAACACTTCTTTGTAAACTACATTTACAGTCGTGTTACATACATTCCCATCTGAATCACAAGCAACCACCTTCAATCCTTTCTTACTTTTAACTCTAGATACCGCTACATATAGCTGTCCGTGCGTGAAAACAGGACGTGGTAGGTACAATGCGACTTTTGAAAGCGATTGACCTTGACTTTTGTTAATGGTCGTTGCAAATGATATGGAGATAGGGAACTGTTTTTGACGATCTTGAGCGGTAATCGCTTATCGGATGGAGTGATTCTTAACCGCGGTATGATAACTACTTTTCCAAAATTCATCCCATTGATAATTCGTGCAGTAATTCCTGTTTGTGTTAACTTATGAACCTGCAACCTCGTCCCATTACACAATCCATTTGCTTGATCAATATTTCTCAAAAGCATGATAGGCACACCCACTTTTAAGGCTAATCTGTGGTTTGGGACACCAAAGAACTTTAATCCATTAATAAACTCAGGTGAGAAAATGGATTCATCTACAGAAGCACCACCTTTACTTTTGTCGATGTTGTCGCAACTCAAGTAGAGCAATTCTTTGCCGGGAAATCTTTCCAACAATTTCTCATTTATATTGTCTACGATTTTGTTAGTTGGCGCGAGAATTGCCTTTTCTTGAAAGTAGGTTGGATCATGGATGTTATCCTATAGATTTGGATAAGTGAAATCCACAATAGACGCAACTGGGTCATCACTCTTGTCTATCAGAATCTCCTTAGGCACATCAACTGAAACTTCTTCGTCATTGTCCTCTCCAAGCTCACCGTCTCCTACTTTCAGAATCCACTCAGCAAATTCACGGATCTCATCAACATCCTCTGGCCGTGCACCAACAGTGATCCTCATGTTCGCCGTCAACTTAAGGACTTTGCAATGATCCCACAAGTAAGACTACTTAACGGAAGCACTTACAATGTCTGAACACGAACCTTTTGGAACAACGGGTAGAACCTGCCTAAAATCCCCTCCAAACACCACCGTCATGCCCCCAAATGGATCTTGACACATATCCTGCCTATTTTTCCTAATCACGTCACTCAATGTACGATCGACCTCAAAACAAAGTTTGTTTGCCATTGGAGCCTCGTCCCAAATAATAAGTTTGCACTTCTTTAAAAGCTCTCTCAGGTCGCTCTGAGGAGCCATGGAGCAGGTGGATGTCTCATCAACGTTGATCGGAATACGAAACCTTGAATGTGCAGTCCGAACGCCTGGCATCAACAATGATGCAATACGACTGGAAGCAACGTTTAGCACTATGTCTCCGCGTCTCCTAATACCGGCGGCTAGTGTTCTCCATAAGAACGTTTTTCTTGTACCTCCGTATATATACACAAAGTACACACCTCCCGTCCCATCCTTAACAGAACCAGTTATAGTGTCATAAACGCCCTTTTGTTCTGCTGTTAAGGAAGCGTATAACCTTTCATACTCAGACTGTAACTCAGCAGGATTATAATCCGTCTCATCATATATCATACGATTACCATGTGCAGTCACGTTGTTGATCCCAAACTTAGACCGATTTAGCTTGTGTAAACGAGAATGAATCAAGTTAAACACTTAGAGAAACTTCGTTGTATATGAAACAATTTAAGTATTATGCGAAATTAATACTTAAACAAGAACACACAAACAAGATAAACCAAACTTTCACTTTGATTGATTAATCGAACTTGCGTACAATGAAAGTGTGAAAAAACATATATTGAACTAAACCTAAAGGCCTCCTTTTATAGATTAAGGAACCTTGTACAAGAGTCTACGTATCAGCTAATTTAGGTAAATATAAATATAAGAAATGCATTATCGAACATATCTTTACTAGAAACATAAAACGTGTAGGCTAAGTATCCTATCAGTGATTGACTTCTTCTTATCAATGCTTGACTTCTTCCTGTCAACGCTTGTCTTGACAACGCTTGATTTCTTCCTATAAACGTCCAATTTCCTCTTGTCAGCGTCTAAGTGTCTTGGCTTCATTTTATTCCCAACAATCGTCCCCTAAACTTGATATCTACTCTAGTAATCAAGTTTCTGAATAAAAACTAAGTACAAGGAGGATTCTTATAAATCTTATTAAGTTGGAAATAAATATATTTAATCAAATATTTGCCAACGTCACTTGTATAATCCATCTCTAGTTGTGTTGACACCATTTTCTTCAAAACTTCTTTTGACATAGGATATTCAGCATCCACAAGAAGATACTTAGAAAACTTTGTAGTACTCAAATGATACACACCAGTTGTTGAAGGTAGACGCCATTGAAGTCCACTGACATCATATAGATCCTTCCAAGCTGGATCTTCTTCATCTAGTGCACACATTCTCTTCAATGTTGACCAAATCTTTATTCCATTGACTAAAGTAGGTGCTTCAGTCTCATACTTGGCCTGCATCAACCTCCAAGGGTCTGCCAAGTCTTCCCTATCCAGGCTGCAAACAAAGACATAAGAGTAGTGAAAGTATGTACCTCTTTCCCATATCTGCCAATCATCCAAAACCTACTTGCATCTTCCTCATAATGAACTATAGGGTTTCTGGAATCATGATGTAACACTTCTACCATATGTGAAGCTTCCAAGGGTGAGAGCTTTCCTTTTAATAACATCTTCACTAGGATTCACTCTATCCAAATTTTCTGGGAACTCAAGTGGAACTCCATTCTTGAAAGGTCTTGGTGCAATTAAAGCATGTTGGATCTGCATCTCTTTTGCAAGTTCTTCCTTTCTTTCATCTGAAAGAAGTTTGATAGTCTTCTGCTCTTGCACACTTGCCCAAATAGGATAAGCTTTATATTCCTGTTCATCAAAGGACAATCCCTGCAACTTCTGAAAAGTCCAACCTCCTTGATGACATCTGAGTAGCATATAGTAGAGCTCCCTTCTATCCTTCTTAGACTGTGAAAGGACTTTGCTAGCCTTATACTTCAAGATTACCTTGCAATCCCTTTGAATCCTAAGTAGAATCTCCAAACCCTAAATTTGATATGATAAAGCCATGTCTGGGTTCTCCATTATCTTATTCTCCCATGCAAAGTACATATGAGCAACTTCAGGCATCTCATAATCCACCTGATTCTTCAACTCTGCAATCTTTTCCTTTGCCAACTCATCACTATATTCAAGTCTCTCTGGTTCTTCAATAATCATTACACTTGAATTTGTACTCTCATCATCACTGCCATCCTTACTCTCAATAGCAGTCTCCTTTATCCTATCTTCTTTCTCAAGTTGTGCAGCCAACATGGAATCAAATTTTACTTGGGCTGCATCCTTGGGAACTACTGTTTCTACCATAATCCGTTTACCTTTATCTATCCTATCTTCTTTCTCAAGTTGTGCAGCCAACATCGAATCAAATTTTACTTTGGCTGCATCCTTGGGAACTACTGTTTCTACCATAATCCGTTTACCTTTATCTAATACATCAATGGAGGGTAAAGAGATTGATGGTACCTGTGTAGACACTTCCTTGATGACAGTTGATGACTGGGATACATCAACCATACCTGCAGGTCTGTCAACATCCAAAACATGTGTGTCAACGCCTAACTTACTCCCATCAGCGCTTATCTTGTCAGCGTCAAAAACCTGCTTGTCAACGCTCAACTTACTCTTGTCAGCGCTTGGCCTTGTGAACTGCTCCATCATCTCAGTAAAAGATAAATTCAAATTTGTAGGGGTAACATTAAAACCTGGTTGCCTCTTTAAATATGTTAGAGCTTCAGCTATACCCACATATTCTCCTTCATGTGAGCCTTTGTCACCCACATGTATCTGCTCATCCTCCCCTTTGGAAGAATCCTCATGCCTAGGGTTAGCTCCTTCCAAAATAACAATCCTCTCCCTCAATTGCTTGAGTTCAAGGCCTTGTGTAGAAACAGTATGTATAAGGTCTGCATTTTGCTTTTGCAAGCTAATGCAGACAGCCGTCAATTCCAACAATGTATAGGGTTCCAATCTGCCCTCCTCTATTATGAGGATTTGACCTCCCAAAGTAGAGTCATGGGGCACGGATGGGGTCTTAATAATGTTAGGACTGGCTAGGCCTGCATCTAAGCTAGTACCAATAGTCCTATCCCCACCCATGTCACCAACCACACTTGTGGTGGTGGTTCTCTCTACAACATGGCTAGGACCACTAGAGGAGAACACTCCAGTAGTCCTTTGGCGTTTTTCCATCCTAAAGTATGGGGGTGAAGAACATGATGTGGATTGGGTTTCAGTTTGAAGGTTAAGGGGTGTTTGGGTTTGTTGTAAAAGGGTGTTAGCGTTTGGATTTGGAGTGTCAACGCCAACATTTAACGTGTCAGTGTTGAAGGGATCTTGGTCAATTTCCATATGCTGGAGTGATGGTGATGGTTCAGGTAATGGGTCTGGTTGTGGTAGTGGGTCTGGTTGAGGTTGTGTTGCTGCAATAACAGCAAGCATGGCTTGGGTAAGGGGTAAGTTTTTGTTTGGTGGTGTATTCATCTTTCAAAAAATTGCTTTCTTTTGCACAGGGGTCGTATAAAAATCATTGTGATCCCTAGTGCAATACCTTTGTTCATCAAACACCATTTGCAAAAATCTTGGGTAAGCAAGAGTCATCTTGCTACCCTTGTTATGACACATGCCATCAAAAATCATTTTAGAAAAATTATATTTTTGCCCAGTAGCAATACACACAATGGCACTCCCAATTGATTTGTTAATTTCATTGTGTGCAGTACATTTGGGACTCAAACATTGAAGAATGACATGTATCAAGTACTTCCAAGATGGGGGAAATTCCTGTTTTGAATATTTTTTTAAGTTCCCTCTTCAGGGAAAGGATAACCCAAAGCTTGAAGTCCTTGTTCTAGCTCACCAATGGGTAGGGTGGTTATACCATCTGCATCATTAAGATGCAAAGCCTGGCGAACCAAGGCTTCAGTAACCACCCATGGAAGCCCATGGACTGTAGCAGTCAATGTAGTCACATTATTAACTGTTGAGGAAGTGATAGTATTCCAAAAATGTTTAATATGAGTGACAGGGATAAGAGGAGAATGATAAAGTGCATACCTTATTGGGGATGCATTTAAATACTCCACCATCTGAGTATATTGGGGAAACAGATCATTGTCAGCCTCTAAATAAGCAACCATGTTATGCTGACTTCTGAACCCCAATTCCAAATCATTTGGTTTAAACTTAGGCGCCATTGATGTAGAAAGCTGTGATAAATGTTATGAAAGATGAATGTGTGTGAAAATTTCGTTAGACAAGAATAAGCAGTTACCCTGTTTCAAAATAATAAGCCAAATATATAGGAGAGGTGAAAACATGTGATTGGTCAAAGATGAGGCATTTATTTTCAAAATATAATGATTAAAATCTTGAAATATATAACTTATCTTGTGCATTAATAAAAAGTTACCAACTCCTAAAATTACGGCCCAAATTTTCGTCAAAAATAATAACTGGGTAGGACCCAATGTTTATCAACGGGCAAAAATAACTCAACAACGCCCAACGGCTATATTCTTGTCAACGATGGATTTTTCCATGTCAACGTCTAAATTGGTCCTAACGACGTTTGGAAATAAAACTGTCAGCGTCCAAAAATAAAAATAATAAAAAAAAGAAAAAGGACCTTAACAAAGTAATTTATCCTAGTGAAGATAACCTATAGACTGAAAATTACCATAGGGTGGCAAGCACTGTCCAATCATACACACTTGCTTAAGCAAGATAGACATAATTGTCCTCAAGTGTCCCTTGCTAACCAAAGTTCTTAACAGTGAAGTTATCTTATAAAATCCTTTGTAACATCCCAGGTAAGCACAATGAAAATCATGCCCAAGTCTCCCAACAGACCACATCCAATTCTAGGTCAAAAAGTCTTGGCAGCGTGCAAAGTATATCAATTTTGCATGCTACAGTGCCTCACGATTTAGTAAACTAACTCGTACTCACTAGTGGACACAATCTAGAATTGTGATAAGAGTATTTTATGAATACCCAAAAAGTCCTAAAGGTTTCCTAAGCCTCCCCTTAAAGTAAGACATACAAGTTGCTAAATAAAATGCATGCAATAAAAATTTATGTCAAGATAGGAATATAAATATTCCAACCATCATCCATATTTTTGAACATGCTCCAAGTAAGCTCCAAGGATCCATAAGAAACTCTGTATCCATTTGTACAATGCTAACAACGCCTGCATAATTATATCAAAAACCACAAAACTAACATGTTGCTGACAACGTCAATTTAACACTTGTCAGCGTTAAAATAACCTTTTTCAGCGTTAGACAAATAAAGTGGAAAATCTGATTTTTTACAAAGACCAATGACATTTCATATCATGTACATACTTTTACAAGGAGTCCCAAAAACACATATTAGGTAAGATTGATCATTCGAATATGTTGGGTCCACAAGATATGGATCTTGCAGCCTGTTAAGGATGGTGAACGACTTCTGTAATCACAAGTCTATTCATAGAGAGACTCTAGATAACACACACAGTATAAGTGCGAAATAGAAATACTATGAACAATAAGAAACAGAATAGAAATACTATGAACAATGTGTACAGTTATGGGTCCCACAGATGGCGCCAACTTGTTGATGCAAAAGTTGGTTGATCCTTGCTAGACCCGAATTAGGCTTAATTCGGGTTGGCTGGGCTCCGGCTCCTGCACCAAGTGAATCGTTTGGTTGGGATCCTGCACACTAAACAACACGCGTTAGGCTTACCGTGGGAATGTTTCCCACGATTAGACTCCGGCGTGAGAGTAAGTAATCGATTTAAATTTTATGTGAGTTTAGAGTACAAGTCGTAATAGCTTTGTGGAACCCTTGGGGGTTCCTTTTATAGGCAGTGAAACCCTAGTGGACTTCCACTGATGCTTCGGCCCCAAGGAAGAGATAATCACCAGAATTTAGAATGATTGTTATCTTCTAATCTTGGTAGTGAATATCCTCTCTTATTGGGATAAAGATATTCCAGACAGAATATGATTCTGTCTAATCTTATGTCGGCCGCACCGGGCCGTGGGCCGCACACATGTGCGGTTACTGTTCATTCAAGCCCATAAGCCTGAATGACATTTATCCACCCATCTGTGATGGACCGGATACGGGTAGTACCCGTGGGCCGGGCTCATGACCCGGTTGGGGACTATACGTCATCAAATGACTTGATCCTTACTAAGGATTTCTGATATTAATATGAACTGATTAATATTTGATGAAGGTGTGTTTAACCCTTCTGCCAATGGTTCCTTTTATACTACAAGGAAACCCTAATACAGCATTAAACCAAAACGTGTAACTTCTGATATGCATATCCTTTACTAACATATCTCATTCATATCCTAACAAACTACTCAAAATAATAATGTTTGACTTTCTAAAGACCAGGAGCACGTGTTGCTCCTACTACTACTAGGACCAGGAGGAACTACATACCTCCGAGCATACCTATTACAAATGTCTATTACAGAGGTCCTAACAATCTTCCCCTAAACTTGAATTTGACTTGTTGAGTTCAAGTTTCATGGTACATCTTGCAAAACAGCTTGAGGATTGGAACAACAACACAAACAGCAGCATCATAACCATCAGCATGAACAACATAAAGACTGCCACAACGAATAACACCTAAAAGCTTCTTGAAAACTTGATACAGATCTAAACCTTGTTGAATCTTTACAGCAACATGAGCAGATTTGATGAGCCTTTACCATGTAGCTGCTCGCTCTTGGGATAGCTAGTCTTTGTGGTGAAATATGCATCACCTTGGGAGACCAGAACCCAGCCCAACTCTTAGAACGTGAATCAATGGTGAGTGGGGGTACCCTAATGATTTTAGGCAAATCATCACAGCCGTCAACGGATTTGATATGAGTCTTTACCAGAAGCCGTACCCTTCCGGACTAGCCAACTCTTAGCAATGAAGCATCGGTGAGCTGAAAACCCTATAGTTTTGAGCAAGCTATTACAGCTATCAACGGATTTGAAATAGATCTTTACCAAGAGCCGTACCCCCTTGGACTAGCCACTTTTCAGTCTAGGACCAAGGCAAGTGAAAACCATCCAGTTTTTGGTAACCTGGCAACCATCAACGGATTTGATAATCACACCAGAGTCGTACCCTCATGGTGAATCAACTCTTTCTTGTCTGTTAAACATGGTGAGTTGAACACAATTTGTTGTGTGGACTAGATCCAACACTAGAAGTACCTCTCAAAATAGCCCAAGTATGAAAATGTCAAGTGAAAAGCAATGTCATGATGGAAAAGTATAAGCAGATATTATATTATGTACAAGTTTGAAATTCTATCACATGTTTAAAGTATAAGCAGATATTATATAAAATGTATATATTTTTTTATTTTTTTTAAACTAACTAAATAAAATGTGAGTCATCAATCACTGTACACATTGGTGAAAAGAATGTTAGTATAACACAAGAATAGAAGAACCATACCAATCACTTACCAGAAGCTGAAACCTTGTCCGCATGCAACCAGGCTTGAATACCTTCAACCAAGGTAGTGGCCATGGTAGACTCATTACCAGAAGGAGCATTAGATACCTGCAGATGACATTCTAGCATAGCTTTCATGGTAGCAATTGTCAATGGATACTCCATATCCGTAAGCATAAAGACAACGACACTAGTCTCAAGCTCTAACACATGAACACCACAACCAGCATACAATTTCCACCTCCTGATCACCCATCGAGGTTGATCCTTCCATACACCAGCATGGGGAGAATCAGGAGGGGAATCTAACATTAGCTTCAAATCACCCCAAATATTCAATCCAGGCCAGTTGGGAAGCTCACTCGGAGATTGAGGAATCTCAGCGTCCACCAAACCATATAACAGCATAAGATCACGATGCTCCACCCATGTCAAAATGTTTTGCTGTCCCGAGACATAGGGAGCGTAGCCATCACTGGTCGTAATCTTATGAGTAAAAGTACCATGAACAATAGGGGATGGCCCCATGTGCAACTATGTCTCACTATCTGAAGCAGCATCAATGAGATCAGCAGGTTGGTCAACACTAGGAGCACCAAGTGGTCAATGAAAGTCAACGAAGTGAACAGTGACCCAAAACCAATACTAGAATCCAACCATGAGTGAACTAGAAGGGTTTGTACCCACTAGGAGCAGAAGACTGCCACTAGGAGTAACCAAAATCATCCACTAGAAGTTGCACACACCGTAAATATCCATGAAAAATGTTGTCAGAATCTACCATATGTTAGATTGTACAATGAAATATGTACACTAAGCCTCCCCTCAATCCTAGGCCTCAAGGATTAACCATTCCAATGTGAACCACCAAGTGGTTGAACCTCGGACCATCAAAGGCTTTGGTTAATAAATCAGCAACATTATCATCCGTATGCACTTTAAGAACCTGTATCAGTTTCTTCTCATTGGCATCCCTTATAAAATGGTGTCTAATCTCAATATGTTTGGTTCGTTGATGAAACACAGGATTCTTCACAATGCAGATAGTGCTTTGATTGTCGATGAAAATTTTGGGTGTTCATGAAGTTGAACCCATAATCCAGCATCTGATTTTGTATCCACAAGACTTGTCCACAACAACTAGCAGCAGCTACGTATTCAGCTTCTATTGAAGAGGTAGCTACAATTTTATGTTTCTTACATTGCCATGAGATAAGTCTTCGACCCAAAAACTGACAACCACCAGTAGTAGACTTCCTGTTATTATTAGCACCTGTATAGTCACTATCACTATAGGCTTCAAGAACAAAAGGTGATTCCCTAGGATACCACAAGCCTAGCTTGGGTTGTGCCTTGATATACTTGAAGATTTTCTTGGCTGCATTCAATTTAGATACGGTTGGAGCCACCTAATGTCTAGAGCAAGAACTTACTGCAAACATAATGTCCGGACGTGATGCAGTCAAATACACGAGTGAGCCAATCATTTACCTGTACATGTGAACATTTACCAGAGGATCTGGCTCATTCTTAAGTTTGACTTTAGTGACTTCATAAGGTGTTCTTGCTGGTCTAAGAGGTTCCACATCAAACTTCTGAATAATCTCATGAACATACTTCTCTTGACTTATGAAGATACCATCCGACTGCTGCTTGACTTGAAGACCAAGGAAAAATGTGAGTTCTCCCATGACACTCATCTGAAATTCGCCTTTCATTAGCTATTCAAACTCATCACACCATTCCTTCTTTGTAGAACCAAAGATAATATCATGCACATACACTTGAACTAGGATGATGTCCTTAGTATTCCTTTTAAGAAACAGTGTTTTGTCAATAGTGCCTCTTCTATAGCCGTGTTTCAACAAGAAAGTGGACAGACGCTCAAACCAAGCTCTAGGAGTCTGATGAAGTCCATATAGATCTTTGACCACCTTGTAAACTTTCTTGGGGTAAAGTGGATCCACAACTCCCTTAGGTTGAGTGACATAAACTTCCTCATCAATCTTTCCATAGAGAAATGCACTCTTTACATCCATCTGAAAAACCGTAAATCCAACATAAGAAGCAAAAGCCAAAAACAGACGAATGGCCTAAATCCTAGCAACAGGAGCAAAGACTTCAGTATAGTCTATTCCTTCAAGTTGAGTGTGACCTTGTGCAACCAGCCTATCCTTATTTCTCACCACAATACCCCTTGCATCTTTCTTGTTTTAGAGAATCCATTTGGTACCAATTGTTGTCTTTCCATCTGGCAAGTCAATTAGGATCCACACATTCTGAAACAAGAACTGCTACATCTCCTCCTGCATAGCCTCCACCCAACTTTGATCTTCAAGAGCATGAGAGACTGACCTAGGTTCCACCTGTGAAAGAAAACAAGCAAACAAACAGTGAAGAAAGTCTGTGTGATTATTACGCTTTTGGTCTTCAATATAGCTCACAAGAGCATGATGATCAGACGTTGCTTTCTTATGCATGCGGCGAGTCTTGACAGTAGAACTAGGATCTCCAGTTATTTGAGTAGTAGGATGGGCTTTATTGATCTATTGAACATGAATAGGAGCTACATCCACTTCTGGTGCCAAGTTAGTAAGATCCCCAACAATGTCATCATCATATGAAGCAGAGTTGAAAATGCCATATATTGGTTGCTTATGAATATCATCCATCTTAGTAGAAGTCTTCTTTTGATAGTTTCCCAAGTCAGAAGGACCAGAGAATCTTTTTGTGGAAGCAGGATCACTAACCGGACTACCAATAGGTGTTAAACTTGCACTAGGAGTAACATTAGGAGCGCTAGGAGTAACTTGTACAGCAAGAGTACTCAAGGGAAACTCAAAGCCTCCTTGTGCATCTGTTGTAGTGGCATCTTGCTGCTGCTTGAGAAATGTGTCAAGAACTCCTTGTGAGTCCATAATGTCTGATGGAGAGGCATCAATAGGAGTAGCATTGGTGTTAGCAGAGACTGTGGTGGAATAGGATGGAACAAAAAAAATATCATCATCCTCATCTGAGTCCGAAAAGCTAGAATGAGCACCTGCACTAGAAGTTGCAAACACTTGTGGACCTGTATCTTCGTTAGTTTTGAAACGAAAATATCCCAATGAGTCACTAACATAATCAAGATCAAAATACCATTCAGGACCTTTGCCTTGGATGTTTGTCTTCTCCTCAAAGTACCTGAGATTTATCGTTTCAATGATACGCTTGGCATGGATATTATAGACACGATAAGCTAAAGAGTGAGCTGAATATCACACTATGTAGCCTTCATCTGCCTTGCCATCAAATTTCCCCAAATAGTCACTAGTATTCAAAATGGTGACAGGACAACCAAATGGCTTTAAATGAGCAATGTTGGGTACTTTAGCTGTCAGTAGCTCATAGGGGGTCTTCTTGTGGGGATTGGTAATTGAAACCCTATTCAACACATAACTTGCAGTGTTGACAGCTTCTGTCCAAAACATGGTTGGAAGCTTGGAATCTGCAAGCATGGTTCTCGCAGCTTCTATTAGAGTCTTGTTCTTCCTTTATGCAACACCATTCTGTTGAGGAGTCCTTGCAGTACTATAATCTCGTTTGATACCTTTGGAATTACAAAGTGCTATGAGGTCTGCATTTTTGAATTCTGTTCCATTGTCACATCGGATACCTTTCACCTTCTTGGACAACTGATTCTTAATGAGTGTAATGATGTCCTTGAGAATTGAGTAGGTCTCACTTTTGGCAGCCAGAAAGAAAACCCACGTGAACCTGCTATACCCATCAGTTACCACAAGACAATATTATTTATGGTCAATGCTCCTAATGGAGGTAGGGCCAAATAAATCCATGTGTAGTAGCTGCAATGGTTCAGTTATGAGACTGAGAGCAGTAATGGCCTTGAGGGATGCTTTGTGTTGTTCGCCTTTGCTGCACGCAAGGCAATTGATGTCATTTCTGAAAGTTTTGGGAGGTAAACCAGAAACCAAGTTCATATTTGCCAATTTGTGAATGGTCTTGAAGTTTACATGTCCCATCCTTCTGTGCCATTTAGTGGCTTCATCTTCTAAGGCTTTAGCAACCAAACAAGCTAGTTGACCAGTAGGATTAACTTCATTCAGCTTGATACTATAGAGATTGTGTCTTCTAGGGATCCTGAGTAGAACTTGAGAGTCATCTAGTAGCTTAAAGTCTTTGGATAACACCAGTGCTTAAGTATTTATAAAGAGGACAAACTGCTTCTTGTCACAAATATGAGAGACAGAGATCAAGTTGAAGTGTTGAAGTGCTTCCACATAGTAGACCTGCTCAAAATTAAGGTTAGGTGTCTGAATAGTTTCTTTGCCAGAGATCCTTCCTTCACCACCTCCGAAGTAGACCTTTCCGCCTTGAAATGGTACAAAGTTAGATAAAAGCCCTTTATTCTCTGCCATGCTCCTAGAGCATCCACTATCAACAATTCCTAGAGTAGGATCTTGGTATGGAGTAATCTACAACAACAGAAAAGATATATGCAAAAGTTAGTGTCTTAAGGGGACCCAGACCTTTTCAGGCTTAAGTCTGCCTTGTGGATATTTAGTAGATAGCCAAGAAGATTGATGAGATCCACTGTTGTTCTTAGGTTTCATATTCATCATATGGGTGTTATTGTTTGACCAAGAACAACCTGCTAAGGGCTTAACAGCAGAACCCAAATTTCCCAACCCAAAATACATTTGGTCTGAATTAAAAGCATAATTCTGATTAAAGTTCTGAAAATAGTTATTGGTTGGTCTATTGTAGGTGCAACCATTGCTTCTCCAAAGATCAGAAGCTAAAGGAGAGGTCCTTCTAGAAGAAGAATAGGATTGGTCACATGGGTTTTGTCTTCTAGAAGAAAAACGAGGAACTCCTGGTGGACCTGGAGCAGGATAAGCTTGATAAACAGAAGGAGGTTGATCATAAAAATCACAATCCTTAGTCAAATGAAATTTACTTCCACAAAGAAAGCATGTTTTAAAAGACCTTTTATTCAAATGACATTGTTTCACACTACTAAATTTATTACACACAACTCTAGGAGAATCAACATTTCTAGGACTCAATAAACTAGAACTAGAAACAGTTGAAGTAGAAGCAACTCTCTCTTCACTCATCCTAGTACTAGTAGCAGCAGGGTCATTTGTCTTGGAACTTGAAGGTCTTGACTCTTCACTTGAACCACAGGATGCATAGTCACTGGCCTTGTCACTGAAAGTACAAGAGACAAAGTCATTAGTATTAGTAGTGCTTTTTGGAGACTCATGCATCTGTGATCCATCCAAGTCAGTATGCCTAGATATGGGCATAAAAGTTCCGGTAAGGGTTGGAGGAACAGCATGCATTGCTGCAGCTGGTTGAAACCTATTGTAACTAGGTTTCCCCTCCTCCTCCTTGTCAGGATCAAAAACACTTGAAAAGGATCAATCAAACACATCTTCTGAATCAATATATTTATCAAAGCCTAAACCTCTCTAAGTTCTACCAGACATGCTACTATCAATTAACTTTGAAAGATTCTTGGGTGCTTCTTGCCATTTTTCAAATCGTAAAAGTGTAGTATCCAACTTTTCTTGCATGTCTTGCTTATCCTTAATACTGTCATTGTTTAGTTTTTCAGTATACTTAAGCATGTTAGTGGTGTTTTCTAAATCAATGCTTAGAATTCTAATTTTATCCTCATATTCACGTTGAGTATCGTGAAGCCACCTCTTTTGTTGTTCCAATGTTTTTAAAGAACTCTTATAAGCTTGAACATCTAAAAAATATTTTTCATTTTGTTCATTTTGTTCATTTAGTTCATTGTATTGAGTCAATAGTTCTGAATATTTATCATGACAACCAAGAGGGCAATTTTGTACCTGAGGCGAGATGCCCATAAGAGCAAATTCTTCTGCTTCCTCGGCATCTGATAGATTCCCAGCAATCATAGCAAATACATCAGTAGAAGCTTCAGTCAATTCCAAGGTAGCAGTCTGATGATCATTTCAGTTAACCATAGAGTCAACAGACACCAAAGCTTTCTTTTCATACTTGAGCTCTTGAACCTTGAAGGCTGAATACCTGTTCTTCTCCTGGTCAGTTTTGTTAGGGCATTCCCTAGCAAAATGGCCTTGCTGCTGGCAGTTATAGCATCTAACCTTGCTTCTATCAAACCTGGCTGGCTCTCTCGGGTTGTAGTTAAATTTACGACCGACTTTCTTTTTAAACTTATGAACTCGGAGAGTGAGCATAGCCATCTGCCACTTTAGATCCATTTCATCCAAGTCAAGTTTATCAACTTGTTTGAAATCATCAAAAGAAAACTGCTATTGTGGATAAACATCAACAAAAAAGAGTGGATAACAACTTCTACCATGCTACCAGTCTTGGCTTTTGGTTCAGGAGTAGAAGTATGTTGAGAAGACAAAGTATAGCTTGGGCTACTAGCATAAGACATTGGACTAGATCCCATGGAACTCACAAAAGCAGAGTTAGCAAGAGTAGGAAAGGAATCACTTGACTATCCTCTCACATGAGGCTCAAAGGTTTTGAGTTTATAAAACAGGTCATCAAAGTTAAGATAGTCAAGGCCTTCCATGAGTGAGGTAAGGCTCTAAGAAACCTGGCACTGATATCTCTATTGTCAGGTTTGGACCTGAGTTGATTCAACTGCCTAAGTATCTTTTGGAACCTATCATACCCTTGATGAATACCTTCAGTTTCAGAGATCTTGAATTCTATGAATTCATCTCTCAACATGGATCTGCGCATTTTCTTTGATTCCTCATTCCCTCCAAACTTTGCCTTTACTCCATTCCAAATCTCTGTGGCATCATTCAAGTGATAAAAATCACCCATGTGATCATCAGGAAGGGACTGAAGCAAAATAGTTTTTGCTTTGATTTCCTTCTGAACAGCTGTGATTTCTTCATGAGTTTTAGGATCTAGAAGGATGACATTACCATTCTTGTCTCTTCAAGTAAGCTTCTTACTTTTGTCATTCTGAACAATTTTCCAAAGGTCTAGATCAGTATTGGTGATCCAGCATTCCATCTTGATGGCCCAACTATCATACTCATCCTTCTTCAAGAGTGGGAATTTTCCATTTGTATTGGAAACAGTAGCAACGATTTGCCGAGGTTGCTATGTTTTAGAGGTTCTTGCTTCTCCTGTTTCACTAGAACTAGAGGTAGACATGACTAAACAAAGATGTTAGTAAAAAGAAAAAAATTGATTCTTCTTGTGCAGAGACTCTCCCAGGATCTGATACTACTTGTTGGGTACACTAGATATGGATCTTGCAACCTGTTAAGGATGGTGAACAACTTCTGTAATCACAAGTCTATTCACAAAGAGACTCTAGATAACACAAACAGTATAAGTGCGGAATACAAATACTATGAACAAGAAGAAACATAATAACTATAATGACTTGATCCTTACTAAGGATTCTAATATTAATATGAACTAAATAATGTTTGATGAATGTGTGTTTAACCCTTCTACTAATGGTTCCTTTTATACTACAAGGAAACCCTAATATAGCATTAAACCAAAACGTGTAACTTCTGATATACATATCCTTTCCTAACATATCTCATGCATATCCTAACAAGCTACTCAAAATAATAATTTTTAACTTTCTAAAGAACATGAGCACGTGTTGCTCCTACTACTACTAGGACCAGGAGGAACTACATACCTCCTAGCATACATATTACAAATGTCTATTACAAAGGTCCTAACACAATACTTGTTACCAAGTATTGAAATCTCCCAGTATCAAAAGGTTTAGTTAATAAATCTGCCACATTTTCTTTTGTGTCAACCCTATCTAGTTGTATTAAACCTTTTTCAAAACAATCTCTTATAAAATGATGTCTAATTTCTATGTGTTTTGTTTTAGAATGATGTACATGATTTTTAATAATGCACAAAGTACTTTTATTGTCTACAAAAATCTTGGTATGCATGAAATTATACCCATAATCCAACAGTTGGTTCTGAATCCATAAGACTTGTCCACAACAAGCAGCTGTAGCTACATATTCTGCTTTAGTTGTAGAGTTGGCCACCACTGTTTGTTTCTAGTATTGCCAAGATATCAACCTACTCCCAAGAAATTGGCATCCACCAGTTGTGGATTTTCTATCAAACTTGTCACCCCCATAATCACTGTCTGAATATGCAATAAGCTCCAATGGAGAATCCTTTGTATACCATAATCCCAAGGTGGGATAGCACCTAAGGTATCTAAAAATCCTCTTGACAGCATGAAGATGATACTCTTTGGGAGTCACTTGATGGCGTGCACATGCACACACAGCAAACATAATGTCAGGTCTGAAGCTGTAAGATACATCAATGATCCAATCATTGACCTATAATGCCTGACATCCACCTCTTTTCCATCTCCAACCTTTCCCCAAGGGTGTTCCCTATCCATGGGTGTGCTAGCCCATTTTTCATGTGGAGAAAAGCCAAACTTATTCTAGATCTCTGCTACATATTTGTCTTGAGAGATTAAGATACCATCTTCTTTCTGCTGAACTTGTAACCCTAGAAATAAGTTCATCTCTCCCATTGCACTCATCTTGAACTTGTCTGTTGTGAGCTTGGAAAAGTCTTCACTCATCTTTGGACTGGAAGAGCCAAAGATGATATCATCCACATATACCTGAACAAGTAAAAATTCCTTACCAGTCTTCTCTGTAAACAAAGTATGATCTATCGTGCCCCTCTTAAATCCATTTTCCACCAGATAGGTGGACAATGTGCCATACCATGCTCTTGAGGCTTAATGAAGTCCATACATTGATTTCTTCACTCTATACACCTTGTCTCGATGTTCTGAATCTTCAAAACCAGGAGGCTGCATTACATAAACCTCCTCTGCAATTGTGCCATAGAGAAAAGCACTCTTTACATCCATTTGATAAACTGTGAAGCCCATACAAGAGGAATAGGCTAGGAAAATCCTTATTACTTCAATCCTTGCAACAGGTGCAAAAAACCTCTTCATAGTCTATCCCTTCCTCTTGTGTATAGCCTTGAGCAACTAAACGTGACTTGTTTCTGACCACAATCCCTCTCTCGTCCTTTTTTTCTCAGAGCCCATCTTGTCCTTATCGATCTGACATATCTGGGACAATCAACAAGCTCCCAAACATCTTGAATAGCAAATTGGTGAAGCTCATCTTGCATTGCTTCCACCCAATGTGGTTCTTTGAGAGCATCAAATATCTTCTTGGGTTCCTGTTGTGACAGAAAACAAGCAAACAAACATGCCTGAACAAGAGGGGTATCAACCTTTTTGTGGATATTGGCAATAAATCCTCCATGATTCTGATGAGACCTTCTAGTTTGTACAGGAGACATCACATCACCAATGATTAGAGAAGAAGGATGATTCCTGATAGTAGATGTAAGCACTCCTCCTTCAATAATTGTGTTATCTTCAATTTCAGTCTCCAAGTTGACAATATCATCTTCAAATTCTCTTCCATCATCACTTGAATGAACCTCTTCATGTACTATTGAAGGTCCACCTTGTTCAAAAACATTGGAAGAAAATAAATTGTCAAAAGAGTTGTCAACGCCTGAATTGATGTTGTCAATGTTTGAGCCATCAACGCCTGAATTTGTCCTGTCAGCGCCAGATTTTCCTTTGTCGGCGCTTGAAGATTCATGCATGTTTTCATCAACTTGTGGACCACCTTTTTCCTTTCCAGCAGCAGCAGCAGCATCAAATGCATATGTCCATATAGGAATGGTAACATACTCAAGTATGGGAGCTGATTTGTCTGCTTGTGATCCTACCTCCTTATCAACCTATATACTTGAAATTTCAACAATTGGTTCTTCCACAACATTTGAATGCACCTTCACGATGTCTGGATTAGTAACAGGCATATAATTTAAGGTTCTAGATAGAGGTTCCAAGTCAAATAACCAATTTGGTCCACTTTCAGGATCATTATGTTTACTTTCTAAAAACCTAACATGTACCTTTTCAAGTATACGTTTTTCTTTCTTAAGGTAAACCCTATATCCTCTACTCTGCACTGAATAGCCCATGAAATAGCCTTCATCACCTTTAGCACTAAACTTTCCTAAGGCATCACGAGTATCTAATACAACTACATGACAGCCAAAGGGTTTAAGAAAACCAATATTAGGTTTCCTACTCAAAAATAGCTCATAAGGTGTCTTATTGTGGATTTTGTTGATCAATGCCCTATTTTGAACATAACAGCTGTATTCACAGCTTCAGCCCAAAATGCATTGGGAAAGTGAGCATCAGCCAACATTTTCCTAGCTGCTTCAATGAGTGTTCTATTCTTTCTTTCAACCACCCCATTTTGTTATGGGGTTCTAGCTACACTAAATTGTCTAGTAATCCCTTTCTTGGCACAAAAGTCATCTAACAGCTTATTTCTAAACTCGCCACCATTATCACTTCTAAGAATTTTAACCTCATTCTCAGTCTTTTTCTCTAATTGGGTAATAAAGTTAATCAAAACATCATCAGTTTCACTTTTCAAAGCCAAAAAGAAAGTCCAAGTAAATCTTGAAAAATCATTAGTTATGACAAAACAATAAGATTTACCATTTAAGCTTTCTATATTAGTTGGACCAAACAAGTCCATATATAGCAAGTGAAGTGGTTTAGAACAAGAATGCACAAGTTTAGACTTAAAGGAGACTTTGTGATGCTTGCCTTTAAAGCATGCAACACAAGAATGGTCATTGTGGAAAGCCTTTTCAGGCAAACCATCAACTAAACCATGTCTCACAAGTCTATTTATGTTCTTAAAATTGATGTGCCCTAACCTTCTGTGCCAAAGATTACTCTCATCAACTGAAGCCTTAGCATATAGACATGACAGATTATTATTCATCCTAATTCCATTAAGATTCACATTATAAATGTCCTTATGCCTAGGTGTCTATAATCAATGAATTTCTCATCAGGTAGTTTAAAATCTTTGCTTAACACCAAGCATTCAGTGTCAGTGAAAAGAACCTTATTTTTGTTATCAGAAACTTCTGATACACTAAATAGATTATAATCAAGTTCTTTTACCAGAAATACGTTCTCAAAACGCAAATTGTTGGTGATAAGAGTACCTTTTCCAGTAATGGTTCCATATCCTCCTCTAAAGTACACTTTGTCACCATCCTTAATGGGGGTAAAGTTTGTCAAATAATCTTCCTTCCCTGTCATGTGCTTAGAGCATCCACTATCCCAATATCCATAATCATTAACCTGTTTTTGAATGCCCTGCACATAGAGAAAACAAATTAGTTTTCTTTGGGAACCCAAGCCTGAGCAGACTTGGATTCATTTGGTTGTTCAACAAGAACAGACTTAGTCCTTATAACAACCCCTTGTTCATCCCTTTTTGGATTAAACACCTAGTTAACCCCAATTGGTTTAGTTATGACCTTTGAAATATAATGAAATCTGTTACAGGTCATAGAAATCCCATCTTAATTAGGGTTTTGGTCTTGTTTAGGTCTCCATCTTAAGCTAGAAGAAGCTTTAGGCCCCTTTCCCTTTGGTTGCAAGTATTTGGCATTACTTGGTCTAACGGTGTTGGAAACATTCCTGTCAACGGTAAAATTGTTCTTGACAATGCTGAAATTACCCTTATCAGCGTCAAACATAGGGTTTGCTACAGGAACCCATTGTCTGTTAGACCATGTATTAGTCTTTTGAAAAGGGCCTTATCCATAAGTATTAGACCCTTTAGTAAAGAATGGAGCTGGTCTAATGACTTATGGACTTTGCTGGACAAAAGGTTTGGGTTTGACCATGGTTGACTTTCTATCAGCGTTGACCTTTGAAGCATTGACACACTTATAAGCCAAATGTGAAAAACTTCCACAAGTATAACAGGATTTTCTAGACATAACTCTAGGTCTAGATGAAAAGAAACCTTTCCCATTATCACTAACTTGACTTTTTGGTGACCTAGGTATTCTATACATTTCTGCATATTTAATACTAGGTTTTCTAACAACGTTTAAGCCAAGGTCAACAGTCTTTCCAGTAGTAGGATTGGTCAATTTTATGGGTGTTAACTCATTTGGGTTGTCACTAAGCATGACACCTTAACAAACAAAGTAGGGTTGGCTTTCTTCCATTGGTACAAATCAGTCAATTTATGCGTGTATTCCTCTACTGGAGTAAGAACTCTTGGTGGAGGAATAAATTCCTTTTCTTTGAGTTCTGGAATACCAGTCCAAGACAAATCTATTCTAAGGACACCATAGAAGTTCCCAGCAGGTGGTGGAACACCAGCATACTCTTTCATCCCAATCCTAGTCATATCCCTAGAATCCCTTTGTTCACTAACACATTTTTCTAGGGTTTGAGAAGCTTTGTCAAATCTTTGAATTTTAAGATCTACATTATCTTTGTTTTTGATGGCCTCATCTAACTTAGCCTGAATAACACCATTGGATCTCTCCAAGATGTCCCTTACCTCAATACTAGCATTTAGGTCATGAGTCAAAACATTGGTTTGATCTTTTAGGTCAAGCTCCATTTTCTTATATTCAGCCACAGTCTTTTCAGTTTGAACAAGTGCAAGTTGATAGTTAAATAACTTGCATTTTTCATCAAAAACATCTGATTTTAACTTTAAAATTTCTTTTTTAAGTTTTTCAGTGTTTAAACGACAACCTTTACTACAAAATGCATCATCATATACCTCATTGTCTGATGAAGATGAAGAATGTGCCATGAGAGCATAGTGAACATGCTCCTCTTCCTTCTTTTCTGCAACCAAGGCTTTGTTCTCTTCCACATCTTTGGCCAAAAAGCTCTAGTCCCAGCCAATACCATCAATCTATTGCATGTCTACCATAGCTTTTGTATCTTCAACCTTGATGATTTGGCTTGAAGGCTTTCCAGCATCAGATCTTCTTGGAGATCTGCACTCTCTCATAAAGTGGCTCATTCTATGGCAATTGTAACACTCAACCTTGGATTTATCAAACCCAGCAGTGTCCTTAGCATTAAAGGTCATCTTCTTCCTGAATATCCTATTCCATCTATTGGCCCTTACGCTTGTAAGTTCCATATTCCACTTTATGTCCATCTCTTCCAAATGCTCATCACTAATTTGCTCAAGGTCCTCATATGTAATCACAGAACCATTGGGCAATGAAGCAATGTATTCACACACTGTATCTAGATCAATACCAGCAGGCTTAACTCTTGGTGAGTCAACATTGTATGTGTCAGTGTCTGAATGTGGGTCGCTAACAAAGCTTGATCCAGCATTGACACAAGGTGATCCAGTAACGGGGTGCATGTATGACTCCCTTTGATCAAATTGAGCTTCACTATGTGAGAAGAAGGCTATATTTCCATTGGTAGATTTGCTTCATTGATCCAAAAGGATTTCACTCTCTACAATCCTTAGTTTATTGTAGACGTCATCAAAAGTGTAACTTTTGTGAGTATTATTAGCAATCATAGACCTTGCTTCAATCTTCCATGCCCCACCAATACTTTTAAGGAAAGTGGTGATGATATCAGCATCATCATGCACTGTTCCCATAAATGACAACTTGCTTGTGATGTCAAGAAGTCTTCTTCTCACCCCACTTAGCTTTTCATTGGGAAGAGCTTTGAACACAGCATACTCATGCAAGAGTTGCTTCTTTTTCCCTGAGGCAGTATCATCATTACCTTCATAAGTGACTTGAAGGGCTGCCCAAAGATCTTTGGCAGACTCATAGCCTCTATACTTGTGTTGATTTGCTTGTCCCAAAGAAAGTTAGAGGATGCTTAGAGTTATCATATCATTCCTTCTCTTTGCAATGTCCTTAGTTGAGATAGCTCTCCTATTTCTAGTTTGTTCTCTTTGATCAGCGTCACTTGAGCCTGGAGTTGATCTTAAAGTAATAGCAGCTTGAATCTTGGTAGCCTTTTCGAATGTGTTTCCATATTCAATAATTTCCCATAGGGTGTGGTCATGGATTTGAAGGTACTACTCAAAATTGAACTTCCATAACTCAAATTTGTCTGGGTCTAGCATGGGGATTTTTATGTTATGGCTTGAGGAGGAGGTCAACTCTGGAGTAGACATGTTGTCTAGATTTTAAGGTTTCTTTAAAATCAGGGTTTTTGGCGATTTAGGGTTTTTGTGTTCTTTAGATCAAAATTTCTCAACAAGCTCTGATACCACTTGTTGATCCCAAACTTAGATTGATTTAGCTTGTGTAAACGAGAATGAATCAAGTTAAACACTTAGAGAAACTTCGTTGTATATGAAACAATTTAAGTATTATGCGGAATTAATACTTAAACAAGAACACACAAACAAGATAAACCAAACTTTCACTTTGATTGATTAATCGAACTTGCCTACAATGAAAGTGTGAAAAAACATATATTGAACTAAACCTAAAGGCCTCCTTTTATTGATTAAGGAACCTTGTACAAGAGTCTACGTATCAGCTAATTTAGGTAAAGATAAACATAAGAAATACATTGTCGAACATATCTTTACTAGAAACATAAAACGTGTAGACTAAGTATCCTATCAGTGCTTGACTTCTTCTTATCAACGCTTGACTTCTTCCTGTCAACGCTTGTCTTGCCATCGCTTGATTTCTTCCTATCAACGTCCAATTTCTTTTCCTCTTGTCAGCGTCTAAGTGTCTTGGCTTCATTTTATTCCCAACACACGTATCTGTCATCTGGGTAAGGCATCTCAGGCCAAGCACGCAGAGAAGTTCCTCTGGATCGCATAAGTTCTTCTATATAAAACAAACAAACATTCTTCTTTTCCTCGTCGCTCATAATTAAATATGCATACAATATATTTTTTAAAAAACTGTATAAAATAGATGTTTGGAAGAAGATGTTGCAAAATAGTAACATAAACAAATTAAATTGTATACCTGGAATATTAAGAAGTTTTCTTTTCTTTGCTTGCACATCATGTGCCATCAAGTGCCATGTTTCTAACCAAACCTGTAAAGGTTTAGTAAGCTCCTTTTGTGTAAGCAACGTTACAAACAACTCACGCATTTGTTTAGGAGCTGCCCAATGTCCAGCGTCTTTAATACTCTCCACATATTCGTTGTCGTCCTTGATAAGTGTGAAAACACTCATCAATTATGATCCAAAAACCACTCAAAACACAGTCAAATACATTATATTTAACTCAAAAATATCAGAATTATGTAGGTATTTGTGTTTCATGTGTTTTTCAGGTAAAAAGATGCATATTGGAGTAAATACGCATTTTCAAGGATTTATTTGACAAAAAGACGAAGAAAATGACGAATCAAGCTTTCAAGGACTTTACTTGTCATTATTTCAAAGATCGAGGACTTAAAGTGTAACTTTCACGAAGACGAAGGATAAAAAAGGGATTTTACTTAAAAGTGATTAACACATTTGATAAATGATGGAAAGAGAAAGGACCAAAAAGTAAATAAAGGGAAAGTCTATCTATCTTGTATATTCGGTCAAAGTCAAAAGTCATAAACTCACACACATATACGTCTTCTTCATTCCCAAAGAAGAGAGAGAAAGAAAAGAAACAGACGACTTTATCTCTTTATCCACCAGACCTGCAATCCGATTTCAAGGAAGATCCAAGAAGATTCAAGCAAAGCTTCTAACTACGATCGGCATCATCTCCTCTACAAGAATATGGCAATTAATTGGATCAAGATGAAGTGATGAAGAAACCCCCAATTTGGGTCATTCATCAAGAACCTCGTATTAAATATGTGGCATCCGCTAATTGGCTTAACCACGTCATCAAGCTGCTTCAAACTCATCTTGTACTTCTATAAGTACTAGCCAAAGTCCTCATTTGTAATTGGCTAGTTAGTTAGGATAGGAGTAGTGTAGCTTTGATTTTCACATACTCTTTTAATTTTGTTAGTTAATTCTGTTAAAGCTTTTAGTTTTCTGTTGTAACAAACTTAGTATTTCACAATTAATGAAATCTTCCTAATTCTCAACATCTCTTTGTTACTACTGGTGATTTAGCTTTGTTCTTACTTTCTGTCATATAAATTTCCAAACGCTTCTCATTTTCATCCTGTTTAGTTCTGAGTTCGTGATAAATTGTTTGAGATATACTGTTAGACTTTTATCCACCATTAAAGAGTAGTTCTACAAGGTTTCCTTAGTAATCTGTGAATAGTAATCTATTAGTTAGTTAGAAGTAATCTCCATTCTGTGTCAATACGGTTAAGTTTTAATAGTTAGTTAATTCAGTTAAAGATCAGTGTTCAATTCGGTTTCAGTTACATTTCGATTCATTTTCAGTTTAATTACGTTACTATAAATGAACTCAGTACTTGTTTCGGATTGTTTGTGAAGATATATTAGACTTTGGGATGATAGTAGTTATAAAGTTGTGTAGTTCTTGTTAGAATTCAGTTAGGAGTTATTTTAGCTAATGTACTTCCATTAGAGTTTCTGAGCAGTAATGTAGATAGGAGATCATCTTGTATTCTGTTTTTGTTCAATTATGCAGGTTAACAAGTGGCCGTTTGTTTGACATTTGATCAAGGCTTACAGTTTTGTCAAAAGTTTAGAGATTTGATGATGGATGCAGTTAGCAGTCAGTAGCTTTCGACCTCAACGGTCAAGGCCTAGAAGTTTAGCTTTGATCATAATAATTTGTCGGTACAGTCAAGTCGTGAGGGTTGGATGTGGTTAAGTCCGATATCAGTTAGTAGTTGTGATTACATTTCGTTCGGTTCGAGTTCTATAGGCAGCTTAGCGCTGACCTACGACAGCAACGGTCAGGCCTGGATGTTGCAGGTCACGACCTTTTCAATTTTTCTACAGTTTATCAAATATTTTTCTAAATCTACTAGACGCATTTGTATGGTGTAAATATGCTTGTTACTGGTGTTTATCATCTTGTTATTAGCTTCTTGTTGTATGTGTGAGCTTTTTGAATTAATCTTGGCGCTACAACAGTCCCTTAATTCATATTTCACCTATAAACTAGTGTTTGGAAGAGTAGGCATTCAGAAGTAGTTATTAAATCTGCGGGAGTCCATAACTGATGTAGTTTAGGTATGATTTAGTCAGCCTTGAATTCGTTTTCTTTTCGTTATGATCGCAAGGTGTAGGATTTGCACTTGTAGAACTTCTAGTTGGTTTAACTTTGCATTTTTAGCATCTAAGCATTGCTTCTTGCAGAATTAGCTTAAGGATTTCATAATGAATTTGTTTCTTCAGTTTACTTTGCAAGATATTTGATAGTTAATGGTTCAATTAAGATAGCTTATACTTGCCTTTATACTTTTATTGATAGAGATAGCATTTTGTGAGTGCATTTAGAAATAGCATTACTGATAGGTGTGAAAACACCCATCTTTTCTACCACTTAATTACAATAATAACCGGACCAAAACGTGTATTTTATGTCTTTTATGTCGGAATTATGCGCGGTTTGTGTTTTTGTTGTAATTTAGGACGAAATTGTGAAAAGTGGAGAAAACACGGGAATTCACGGGCATTCACTGCTTTTATTGAAGAAAAAGATGAAAGACGGAGTCGAGAAGTCAAAAGTGGAAAGAGAACGGAAGTCCAAGACCAATTCTGAAGATTTATCGAAGAAAAAGTCAAAAGACGGAAGTTTATCAAAAGCCGAGAAACTCAAGTCTATTTTATTGAAGAAATTAAAGACGAGTTCAAAAGATATCCCGAGCCACAAGTCCTTAAAGTACAAATTTAAAAGAAAGATTAGAAGAAAAGGACTAATGACGCAATTAATGAAGATTAAATGAAGGAGGGACTTAATCCCGCAATTAACAAGAAATGAAGGAGGGGAGGAAGCTTCCTAATCCTCCCCTATATATAGATTAGGATTGTTAATTTTTCATTTTGTTGGTGGCTTGACAAACCATTCTTCCACTTTATTTTATGCACCTTTAATTACTTGCACATTTAAATATATGTTTTGCACCTTTAATTACCTTTAATTTTCAAGTAAGTGTTTCTTTAATTTCTTACACCTTTACTTTATCTTGTTAATCTTCTTCTTCTACCTTTCTTTGATTTGCACGATTTTTAACTTGTTAAGTTGTTTAAAGATTTGATTTTTATGCTTTTGATTGTTTTAAATCTCTTATTTTCATAGCTTATTTGATTTATTTTCAAGTTTATATAGTTTTTACAAAAGTTATTTTTATATAAAAAGTTGTTTTTCTTAAAGTTTATCTTTTTCGTGTTTAAAAGTTGCTAACTTTCAGTTAGTTAGCTTATTTTCGCACGGTTTTACCTTAGGATTTAGTCTTGAGCTTATTAGGATCATAGCTTAATTGTTAAGCTTATTTTTGGTACTTTGCTGCCGGATTCCGATTGGTACAAATCGGAAAAGGGTTTTACTTTCCGATTGGGGGGTGTTTTGGTATTCCGATCAGAAAGGGTAAGGTGGTATTCCGATTGGGTAAGAGTGACAGTTATTCCGATTGAAGTTCCTAGCCACATTCCGATTGAGGTGCAAGTGAGGATATTCCGATCGTTAAAGTGACAGATATTCCGATTGGAGTTCCGATCTTCATTCCGACCAAGCTCCTTTTCATATTCCGACCGGGTAGGATTGTGGTATTCCGATTGGGGCATTGGTGACAGATATTCCGATTGGAATTCCGACGACACATTCCGACCAGGTCAGGGTAAGGCTTATCGGAATATATTCCTATTGGAGTTTATTTTCCATAATTTGTCTTGTTTAATTTTTAGCTTAAGTCTTTAATACTTGTCTAACTTTAATTCTCGTCACGCCTTTAAATTTTAGTCATTTAAACTAATTTACTTTCCGTCACGTTTTTAAATATTGCACACTTTCTTTTAATTAGACTTAGATTTATTTTCTCGCACTTTACTTTAACGCCACTTTACTTAACGACATTTACTTTTAAGTCTTGCTCATTTAAATTACAAACCAACCAAAAATATTTGTTTCCACCAAAATAAAACTGAGTCACATAGAGAACTAAGATCAATTTGATTAGAACACTAGAACGATAACTTTCATACAGGCCAAAAGCCTTGTATTAAATGGCGCCGCTGCCGGCTCTTTTCGTAAAGATCAACAGTTTTTTGTGAGAGACGCGTTGCTTTTTGGGATCCGTTCACTTGTGAACGTTATTTTTCTTGCATAAAAAATTCCAAAATCATAAAAATTAAAAAATTGATAAAAATCCATAAAAAATTAAAAATTTCAAAAATACAAAAAGATTTTATCTTTATTGTGTATATATATTGTCTTTGTGTTTGGTTTTGTTTTCTTTTGCATTTTCAGGTGTATGCGTACTAGATCTTCCAATTATCAAGAGCCCGAGACTCAAGAAGATTTAAGTATGGCAGGTGTTAACAACAATAATCAACCACCGCACCTCAATAATAATAATAACAACAATGCTCTTCCACAGCCCGATCTTCGGACCATGGAGGAACTTTGTCAACCTACAATGTTTGGACGAGGAGGACCGATTGCGCCGATGCAAATCAACGCTCCTGAGTTTTCGTTGAAGCACCACATGATTCAGCAAGTGCAAACAAACCCATTCCATGGATTGCCTGATGATGATGCCAACAAACACCTTGACAAGTTCATTACAATCACCCAAAGCATGAAGTTGGCCGGTGCCACAATGGATGAACTTCGCCTACAACTCTTTCCACACACTTTATTACATCATGCCGAGAAATGGTTTGATCGTCTCCCGAAGAATTCTATTCACACTTGGGATGACATGACTCAACGCTTTTTGTCGCGCTACTTTCCACCATCCATGGTCACAAGCCTTCGCAATCAAATCAGCGGTTTCATGCAAGACCCTGATGAATCTCTTTTCGACGCTTGGGAGCGATATAATGTCTTGATCGATAGATGTCCAAACCACAACATGCTACCTGTGACCTTAATCGATACTTTCTACAACGGTTTGACTTTTCGAGATCGTGATACGATTAATGCAGCCGCCGGTGGCACATTCATGAAAAGGAGACCCGAGGAGTGTAGAGAGCTTATTGAGAACATGACTACTCACCACAAAAACTGGGATTACTCTGCTTCTTCAAGGAATAATCCGAGAGTCAATGTTTCCTCAACCTCAGCAAACCCTGAGATGACCGAACTCACCCGCATGATGGCCGAAATGAGCAAAAGTATTACGCTTCTCGCTTCAAACCAACAACAACAACAAGTTAAAGCGGTTGCTAATCCTTGTGAAACATGCGGCAGTCCTCACTCATACACCGATTGTCCTTCGACACAAGGAAATCCGGAAAATGTGTATGCAGCTTACGGTAATTATTCACCGGAAAATTACCAAGCTAGACAACAAGGGGATAGAAATCTGCTGAGCTACCGATCCAACAACTACCTTTCACCCGGTTTTTCTCCTCAAAACCAAAACCCCGCCAACAACTACACTAGAAGCAACCAAATCCCACCAAGAGCTTCTAATCCTTATCACCCACCCGCCCAACAAAACCCACCCAGTAATCCAGATGTTGAGGCCATCATGAGAACCCAAGGTGAGCAAATCAAGAATCTGTAGAGCCTAATTATCAATCTTAAAGGAGAAATCACAAAGCAAGGAAATGAGATAAGATCCGAGCTTCGAAATGATATTCAATCCTCCTTCAGCAATCAAACCAATGATTTGAAGAATATGCTTGCTAGTTTCTTGCCCGCCGCTCAACCTTCTACTTCAAGTTCTCTACCTTCAAACACCGTCACTAATCCGCGAGCCAATGTGAGTGCTATTACTACCCGTAGTGGAGTCACCATCATAGGACCACCAATCCCACCCCCATCATCTACACCTCCTCCACCACCATGTATCCCTACTCCTCCTACACCTAGTATTAGTGCACCATTACCGTCTCCGCCTCGACGTGATGAAGTTTCCACAAATGACCCTTCAACATCTCAACCTTTACCTACTACACCTGCACCTTCACCACCCAAACCCAATATCCCTTATCCGTCTCGTTTAGGCAAGTCCAAAATGCTAAACAAGGAGGACGCTCAAGTGACTAGCTATATCAAGATGATTTCTCAAATGAACTTCAACATTAGCTTTCTTGAAGCACTTGTTCACATGCCCAAATTTGTTAAAGCATTTAAGGAATTGCTTAACAAGAAGGAGAAGCTGATTGAACTCGCCAACACACGATTAAATGAAAACTGCTCAGCAGTTATTCTTAAAGAATTACCGGAAAAGCTTGGAGATCCCGGTCGTTTTGTGTTGTCTTGCGTGTTTAACAAAACTGAAGAATTTACTGCCCTTGCTGATCTCGGGGCTAGTATTAATTTGATGCCACTGAGTGTTTGGAAAACACTATCATTGCCCGATCTCATTCCAACAAAGATGACTCTCGAACTTGCAAATCGCACTCTCGCTTACCCCGTTGTTATAGCCGAAGACGTGTTTATCAAAGTTGACACATTAACTTTTCCGGTCGATTTTGTCGTAGTTGATTATGAAATGGACCCTCGTATTCCTTTAATACTTGGTCGGCCATTCTTAAGAACCGGACGTGCTTTAGTAGATGTGGCCGAAGGTGAGTTAATCTTACGAGTCGGGGATAATTCTAAAGTTTTTAAAATGGGGAAGCTTACAGGCAAATCCTTTGGAGGCCAAGAATCAGTGAATATGATAAATGTGCTCGATGACTTTACCGTCTATGACAATCCTCTATTCGAGTCTTCCACTGATAATCCACTCTTTGAATATAATGTGGATGATTCTCACTCTACTTTGGAAGCTTCTCCCATTTATGATTCTCCACCGGTCTTTGATGCTTATGATGATGATGATTCTAGCTCAGATTCGGATGATTTTGATTGTACTTCTGAGTATCCCGAGCTACCTACTTTCGATGATTTTGATGAGGCTGATACTCTCTCGAGCGATTCTTCACCTGATGAAGATCCTTCGCCATCACTCGATCCTACTTTGGACGATTATTCATTCGAGGAAGACTTTTCTGAATTTCTTAACACTTACTTCCCTCATGAGAGTGATGCTCCTCCTTTGGACTTTGAAGATTATCGTCTTGATCCTACTTTGGATTTGAAGAGCATTTTGTCCAAGGAGAAGAAACCGGTCGACACTGAAATCCGTTGCACTTATGATGTGACACCTCTTTGTCCCACTTCTGAGGACGAGGTTGAGCTTCTTTGCGGATCTTCTTCACACTCGGCTGAGCCTGAGTGCTATTTTCCCTTGAAGGAAAAAGGTGTTCGACCCCGGTATTGAAGTCTTTAAGCCATCTCAGTATCCACCTGATGAAATAAAAGGAAAAATCTTTGGAAATTTTGAAGACATGCTTACACCGCTTCCTACTTGCTTCCACCGTGCTCCATCACTGCTTAAGGGAACCTTGCCACTTCTCTTTTGGCTTTCCTTGTTCGCCTTAAGCTCTTGCTTATTGATGGATGAAAACTATGTCTTTGATCCTGGTGGATTTGTTTCATGCTACTTCCGTTGATGATCAAGGTCGAGTCAGGCTCACGACTCGGTAAACAAAAACCAAGCGCTTCTTGGGAGGCAACCCATGCATCTATCTTTTTGCTTTCTTTACCATAAGTGTAGGGGGGACCCTTTGGATTGCTATTTCCTCTCCTCACTTCTTAATCCGGGATTCGAGGTTCAATGACCAACTCTTGATGATTCTTGACAACCCGTGATTCTGTGTTCTACTTTCTCCCGGTTTTATCCTAAACTCTTTTCGATTCACTATTTTATATTTTCTCAATATTAAAATAGGAATCTCTTTAGTTGTCTTTTCCTTATCGAGATTTAAACAACGTGCACAATGTCCTAAGTGTAGGGGAGTTTACTCCCACATGCTTAAACATTGAGGACAATATTTATCTTAAGTGTAGGGGGGACTTCTATCGAAGTTAAGTGGTCTTTTCCTTGTATTTGTCCTCATTTTAACCGGAAAATCAATTTTTCGACATTTTTCAAAAATTTTTATCTATTTTGGCCTATTAGTTTTTCTCCTTTGTATAGTTATTTTCTTTCTTTGCTAGAATAAATGTTTAATTAGTGGTTTTAATTTTCAAACGTTGTGAATCTTTTGACTCAATCCGAGTTTACTCTAGCTAGTATCCTTAACGTGTTTAAGTCAAGTTTTGCTAAGCTTTTATATAGGGAGCTATAAAACGCGAAAGTCTTAACTCTCACGGGTTAAGAACAAGAACTTTTCGCAAGTTCCTATAATTGATCCTAGAGAGTCGTTTATCAAGGGAACCTTAAAATGCGATTTCTAAACTTGAAAAAGTCTAAGAATTTGCAAGATCCTATAGGCGATTCGAAAAACCCAAAATTTTGATTTAATAGGCTAAGTATCCACGAGTCTCATTACTTGAGATTTTAAACTGTGGAGAACGAGAGATGATAGAGCCAATTATAAGTTCGGTATTCTTTCGTGAATTTATGTGAGTTAATTATGAGCCTATTCTCCCATCGCTTGCTAATAAATTTATCTGCTAATAAATAAGGTTGTACGATTTAAAAAGTTACTTAGCTTCTAGCCCCAGATCGTTTAAAAGTTGCTCGGTAATGACGAGAATTCATAGCCAAGGCATAACTTATGAAGCGGGGCGCGAAGATTGGCGAGTCCGAAAAGGCCCTAACAAGGCATGAGGGCTATGTTTTGTTGCTAAAGATCCAAAAGTGATGTGAAGAATCATTTATCGAAAATCAATATGAAGGATCGAGACATACGACGAAAAGCAAAAACTCCCAAAAAGTCATGGAGAAGTGTATCCGAAAAGACCCTAACAAGGTATGAGGATAAATAGATCCAAGTCAATAAAGGAGGCGGATCGTTGTATATCAAAATCCAAAATAAAGATTGGAGAAAAATGAAGAAGTCGTGGTCCATATATGAAGAATCTCTCAAAAATTCCAAGTGAAGAAATTTCAATTATGAAGAGAAGACCATTATTTCATGAACGTCTCTCAAGATTTGAAGTATGAAGTCGCTGCCAAATATCGGCCCGAGAAAGGTCTCAAATCGCGAACCAAGTTATGCCAAGATATGAACTTTTTGATATCCCGAGAAACAGTTTTAAAAGATTTGGTCCTTTAGCTAACTATTGATTAAATCGTGCACTTTATTTTCAGACTAAATAATTATCGAAATTAGTCAAACAATGCATCTTCGTGATCATTCAAGACAAATAATAAAATATAAGAGATACCCATAGGAATAAGGGAGTCTAAGTGAATAATTGGCCCACATGAGTTCGTGTTAGTTTACTAACTTATAATAACAATGATCTCGTTTTTAAGCTTGGTTTGGAGAAAGTGAAAAGTTGAGGATGATGATTATTCATGACATTTTCAAAACCCAAGGTATGCTTTTAATTTCTTTGCTTTGCATTTTTATAATTTTCTATCTCTTTAATAAAGGCCAACGTGGATTGATTATGATGAAAAGTGTAAACATGCTTTGTGACTAATGCATTGCATGAGGACATTGCAATGGTCAAGTGTAGGGGATTTGATAGGTGTGAAAACACCCATCTTTTCTACCACTTAATTACAATAATAACCGGACCAAAACGTGTATTTTATGTCTTTTATGTCGGAATTATGCGCGGTTTGTGTTTTTGTTGTAATTTAGGACGAAATTGTGAAAAGTGGAGAAAACACGGGAATTCACGGGCATTCACGGCTTTTATTGAACAAAAAGATGAAAGACGGAGTCGAGAAGTCAAAAGTGGAAAGAGAACGGAAGTCCAAGACCAATTCTAAAGATTTATCGAAGAAAAAGTCAAAAGACGGAAGTTTATCAAAAGCCGAGAAACTCAAGTCTATTTTATTGAAGAAATTAAAGACGAGTTCAAAAGATATCCCGAGCCACAAGTCCTTAAAGTCCAAATTTAAAAGAAAGATTAGAAGAAAAGGACTAATGACGCAATTAATGAAGATTAAATGAAGGAGGGACTTAATCCCGCAATTAACAAGAAATGAAGGAGGGGAGGAAGCTTCCTAATCCTCCTCTATATATAGATTAGGATTGTTAATTTTTCATTTTTGTTGGTGGCTTGACAAACCATTCTTCCACTTTATTTTATGCACCTTTAATTACTTGCACATTTAAATATATGTTTTGCACCTTTAATTACCTTTAATTTTCAAGTAAGTGTTTCTTTAATTTCTTACACCTTTACTTTATCTTGTTAATCTTCTTCTTCTACCTTTCTTTGATTTGCACGATTTTTAACTTGTTAAGTTGTTTAAAGATTTGATTTTTATGCTTTTGATTGTTTTAAATCTCTTATTTTCATAGCTTATTTGATTTATTTTCAAGTTTATATAGTTTTTACAAAAGTTATTTTTATATAAAAAGGTGTTTTTCTTAAAGTTTATCTTTTTCATGTTTAAAAGTTGTTAACTTTCAGTTTGTTAGCTTATTTTCGCACGATTTTACCTTAGGATTTAGTCTTGAGCTTATTAGGATCATAGCTTAATTGTTAAGCTTATTTTTGCTACTTTGCTGCCGGATTCCGATTGGTACAAATCGGAAAAGGGTTTTACTTTCCGATTGGGGGATGTTTTGGTATTCCGATCAGAAAGGGTAAGGTGGTATTCCGATTGGGTAAGAGTGACAGTTATTCCGATTGAAGTTCCTAGCCACATTCCGATTGAGGTGCAAGTGAGGATATTCCGATCGTTAAAGTGACAGATATTCCGATTGGAGTTCCGATCTTCATTCCGACCAAGCTCCTTTTCATATTCCGACCGGGTAGGATTGTGGTATTCCGATTGGGGCATTGGTGACAGATATTCCGATTGGAATTCCGACGACACATTCCGACCAGGTCAGGGTAAGGCTTATCGGAATATATTCCGATTGGAGTTTATTTTCCATAATTTGTCTTGTTTAATTTTTAGCTTAAGTCTTTAATACTTGTCTAACTTTAATTCTCGTCACGCCTTTAAATTTTAGTCATTTAAACTAATTTACTTTCCGTCACGTTTTTAAATATTACACACTTTCTTTTAATTAGACTTAGATTTATTTTCTCGCACTTTACTTTAACGCCACTTTACTTAACGACATTTACTTTTAAGTCTTGCTCATTTAAATTACAAACCAACCAAAAATATTTGTTTCCACCAAAATAAAACTGAGTCACATAGAGAACTAAGATCAATTCGATTAGAACACTAGAACGATAACTTTCATACAGGCCAAAAGCCTTGTATTAATTACTTAACTAAGTTGGTAGATTAAATAGGTAGATAGCCAGTAGAATTTGTTTAGCCAGTTCATTTTGTTTAAAGTGAACTGGTAATTTTCTTTTCAATAGAAATAAAAAACATTTTTTTAGAATCAAATCTGTAGAAGTATAATTTTCATTTAATGAACAAGATTAGTCCTCCATTTTGTGTATGAGTGATGTAGTGGTTTTCACACCTCTTTAGAAAAAGAGTGCAAAATAGGGAAAGTATTAAGTGTCGGTTTAGGAAAACCAAGCACTAATGACCAATGTGGTTCAAGTTCGTTTCCCAAGGAGGCTTGGTGTGTGTGTTAAGAGATGATTAACTTTGTGATTATATTGATTATGAGAAAAGAAAATAGAATTGAGATTAGAAGAGAATGACGGTTACGATGACGAATTACACTAAGACGATTAGTCGTACACGTAAAACCGTAAAAAGTAGCAAAATTAAAAAATTACCCTAAAAATTCCTAGAAAATTGCAATAAATCCTAAATAATGCAATTAGAGTTTACAAAAAATCAAAAATAACCCAAACCTTTTATTTAATTAAATAATAATTTTTTAATGCTAATTGGCTTAACCACATCATCAAGCTGCTTCAAACTCATCTTGTACTTCAATAAATACTAGCCAAAGTCCTCATTTTTAATTGGTTAGTTAGTTAGGATAGGAGTAGTGTAGCTTTGATTTTCACATACTCTCTTTAATTTTGTTAGTTAATTCTGTTAAAGCTTTTAGTTTTCTGTTGTAACAAACTTAGTATTTCACCATTAATGAAATCTTCCTAATTCTCAACATCTCTTTGTTACTACTGGTGATTTAGCTCTGTTCTTACTTTCTGTCATATAAACTTCCAAACGCTTCTCATTTTCATCCTGTTTAGTTATGAGTTCGTGATAAATTGTTTGAGATATACTGTTAGACTTGTATCTAGCATTAAAGAGCAGTTCTACAAGGTTTCCTTAGTAATCTGTGAACAGTAATCGATTAGTTAGTTAGAAGTAATCTCCGTTATGTGTCAATACGGTTAAGTTTTAATAGTTAGTTAATTCAGTTAAAGATCAGTGTTTAATTCGATTTTAGTTACATTCTCGATTCATTTTCAGTTTAATTACGTTACAGTAAATGAACTCAGTACTTGTTCGGATTGTTTGTGAAGATATTTTAGACTTTGTGATGATAGTAGTTATAAAGTTGTGTAGTTCTTGTTAGAATTCAGTTAGGAGTTATTTTAGCTACTGTACTTCCATTAGAGTTTCTGAGCAGTAATGTAGATAGGAGATCATCTTGTATTCTATTTTTGTTCAATTATCCAGGTTAACAAGTGGATGTTTGTTTGAGATTTGATCAAGTGTGACAATCCGTCAATTTATGGTTGATATTTTATTCTCAAATATTATTTAAAAACATTATTTAAATGTTATATTATGAACTCACCCATTTCTGGGAAGAAATTTGGATTTACGTCTTGAAGTAGCATCGACTACGTCTAAACCGGAGGATTCTACGTTACGGCTCACGTTTACATACACCGTCTTTGGTGACAGTCCGACATTTCAGAAAAAAAATTTGTCATGAATATTATATTGAGATTTTAAATTTGTGTTGGTTCATCAACTCACAAATTTACGAGAAGAGATTAGGACTTACGATTATAATTTAACGTCCTTTACGACTAAACCGGAAACCTTAGGATTTCGTATTTATATTTTCGAACTCCGTTTTTGATGAGACAGTTTTTATTAGATTCGTTTTATGTCGTTGATTCATAATTTATAAAAACATTTTTTTGTAAAACGACCCGAGGGCACGCAAATCGAGGAAACTAGAATGGAGGAGTACCTGTAAATAATTGGGAATGAGACAAAACAAGTTTTGCCCCGCCCCCAATATGGGACGGCTAAACAAGCTACACCAAAACCATTGGTGTCATTTTTTTAACCAAGTAGAGGACACTTGTCCTCCATGGTTATCAAAACCATTCAAACTTTACAAAACCACCAACTCTAAATCATTCTCTCATTTTCAACATGCAACCCACACATTTTTCTCTCTACTCCTTCCCCATTTCCGTCCATATCCACCATAAACCACCCCTTTGATCAAAAATCTAGCCATAACCCAAGGCTATAATCAACATATATTGAAGCCTAGTTGAAGTTATGAAGATTGGAGGTGATCTCAACATCCAAAAACGAGTTTCCATGGAGTTATGGGCTGATTTTCAAGAAGATAATGATCCATTTGAAGGACCCAAGAAGTTCATTTGCTAAGTTGAAGATTTGATAACAAGAACCAAGTCTTGTTCATCAAAAACCTTATCTTTTCATCACTAATCGTGGTATAGAGATTGTTCTTCCTATCCTCTTGTTATTTTGATTATGTAATCTTGTATTTTATTTATTTATGTATATGTATATGATGATGAATGATGATTAAAAATATTATGTGGGGATTTGGTATTGATAGATTTGATAAATATGGTTAAAAAGATGGAAAACCACATGTTAAATGGTTAAAATCTTGCTAAAATATGAAGACTGTATAAAAACAGTAAGTAACCAAAAGCTAAACTGATAAAATGGTGAAGTGGAATCAATATACAGTAAGTATTAGGTGTTATACACATGTAAGAGTTGGCCATACAATGGAATCATAAAAATGAGTGAGATATGATCAAAACAAGTTTAGAGTGCAAATCTGCCTATACTATTTTGGACGAATTTATTAAAATATTTAGAAGTTGATTCATCAGTAGCTATAAAGGAATAAAATGAAGCACATATCATGTAGTTTCTGTGATAAAAATTTGAGGTCCTATCTCCATATAGAACTCTATATATGGACATTTTAGTGAACTTAAAATTTAGGACTGATTTTGTGAAATTAAAGTTTAATATTATTATATAAGCACTCAAATAAATATAGTATAAAATATGAATTACAAAAACCCATTAACTTATATATTTCATTTATATAAATATTTATAAGAATAAATAAATGGACATTATATAAAAATGGTAGTTTGGTAAGTTTTATAAGTTATAAAAACTATAAACATGATTTTTACGTCTTTTCGGCTAGTACCGTAAGATTAACGTTTTTGTCAAATAAGACTTAGACGGTCGGACCCGTCTAATGTAAAACTTTTATAAAATCACATACTGATATATAGACTTATATAACAAGTAAAAACCGATAAAACCCGAGCTTTACAACATATAGACATTAACGGGCCAAAGTAGCCTTATAGGACTATAAACCCGACTAGTTAGTAAAACATTTATAAATTTACTTATTGGGCTTAACCCACTTGGGCCCAACATGTAAAGTATAATACTGATAATAAAAGTATAATTGGGCTAATAAATGTATTGGGCTGGTAATGGGCCTATTGGGCCTTCAAAATGTAATTAAATTGAACTAGTATAACTAGTATAAAAATGTTACCAACACATAAACACTATAATGAGTAAAGATGTATAAACCCACTTGATCATCATCATATATATAAAATCATCATATGTATACATAATTGTTATTTTGATAAAGTCATTGGACAAAAGTCTAAGACGAGTATTATTTGTCTAGGTTTCCGTGATTGAAGCACGCACCGTACATCCGAATTGCCGATAACCCGCGAGGGAGATAACGTGTTAGTTTTTATAAAATAGGACACAAGTTGTCCCGATTTTTTGTTTATTGATTTGGACCCGAATGATTGTATGACCCGATGTATGATTATATAACCCGATAGATGAAATAAAATGGATTATTAAAGTTAGGTTATGTCACTAAAAGTCCCATTAGCATGAATTGTGAACTACCGGGATTTGGTAGACGCTTATGCATATAATAGTACTATTTGGGGACGATCACCCCAGTTCGCGCCTTGACGGTTGATCCCCGTCGTGCCACATTGATTGGTAAGCGAATTTATGTATGAGAAGATTTCCATAGCGTGATCTTTGTGACGACACGCTAATTTAGATGGGCAAATGAGTTTCGGGCTAGCTACCCGTTGTTTGTTATAGTAAGGTAACAATGTCATGCGGCTTATAATAATCCAAATAACGAAATACTGCTATACGCACTTAATTACAATGAATTGCCTGACTAGCAATACGAGGTCTTATTATTGATTTTATGTTCGTGTTTTGGTTTTATATAACCATATCCATATGATGGTTTTTATTTAACTTTATACAACGTTATAAAATGTATTGTATGATGTTTTTACGACATTGGTTCGTATAATGGTTTTGAAGGCAACAACCTATATCATGATTTTTGATAAGGATTTGTATAAAATGACTTTGGCTATTTCATGGCCTATTACAAAGAGTTGTACAAAATGATTTTCGGTAAAAATTTTATATCGATGTTATATTGATGGATTTAACTAAACTCTATGAATTCACTCGGCGTTATCGCTGACCTTTTCTTTTAACATGTTTTATCTCAGGTACTTGAAGGTAATTCTCGGGAAGACAACAAGAATTCATGGCCCGCACTTAAATAATAATTTCCATTCAAATGCTTTGTAAAACCTGTATGAAATACTATGACTTGGGATCTATGTAAATTTGATATTTATGAATGGAATTGCTTTATTATTAAATGACGCGATTTTTAAGCGTTTTCTATTATGTGAGTAATGTGCTATCCCGTCACAGCAACGAGTCTTCCGCTGTATTGAATTGTGTAAATTTGGGGGTGTTACAATTTGCTATCAAAGCTCTCGTTATAGAGAACGAAAGATTTTTAAAACCAAGGTTTTGAATAAAAAATTTCAAAATCTTTTAACTATAAACATTTTTCTTAAAATGTCTAAAAATCTTTTGACTATAACGGTGTCGAAGAATTCCCGAGTTACCGACAAGGCCAGACTGAGAAGTGTTATTTTAATATATATATATATATATATAACTTGGATTATATATATATATATATATATATATATATATATATATATATATATATATATATATATATATATATATATATATATATATATATATATATATATATATATATATATATATATATATATATATATATATATATATATATATATATATATATATATATATATATATATATATATATATATATATATATATATATATATATATGTTGTAATTTTATTACATGATTGTTTGATGATTATTTTGATATTTATACGAGGTATTTATACGACGTAGATTGTCACAAGGAACCCTAAATCCCCTAGTAAATTAATCGAAGCTATTCTCGTAGGAATTCTAGCTATTCTAGATCTAAACCAAGTTGTGGATATTTATGATCCCAACAAAATGGTTGATATTCGTAGAAATGTAGATATTAGTTGATTGTGATATTGAAATAGAATTGGCAAGATTAAAACTGATATCGATGTCATGACGATCTTTCCTTATAGAGTGGAGTTTGACAAAACGTTACCACCTGGAAAGATGTCTTCTGAGTCGTTGTCACCCAATTCTTAAATTTGAAATCGAAAGGGTGAATGTTGCACTTGAGGTTGTCATTGGAACCATTGCCCAAAAGCCTCATGCCACTAGTACCTTTCCGAGAAGTCTAATTGAATGTTTGAGTCGTTTCATACTAGTGACTCATTTGATAAATATTGATGAAGGAGCTATAGGATTGGAAGGGACGAGGTAAAGTAACGATACAAAATACTATAAGTGTTGTTTTATGCTTGAATGATTGACCTTTGGTAATAAACGGTATAATCCTTTTCCCTTGGAAAGATTATCATTGATAATTATCGTGTTAGTATCGAGATCGAATCTTGTTAGGATCTATATTAGAGCATCTGTAAGCAGGAGTTGGGATGAAGAAACCCGACATACACCCATTGTGAGTTGGACATGTCTTTTAGGTTTAAGGTTTCCTATGATGTCGAACCTAACCTTACAAAATACTCGACCCGCGAGACCTAAAATGATTGTTGATATTAGAATCTGATTATTGACTGCCGGTAGTGGACAGGAGGTTATGTGAATATGAAATGTAGATCTTGAAGTGTCAGATGGGTAGCGAAGTTATGCCAAAAAAAAATTAACCATGGAAAAATGAATTGATGATCTAAAAGATCATGGGAAATAAGTCCCCGTTGTATGGGATCATTGAGATAATATAAAGAATTGGTTTGAAAGGAATATAAGCTAGATCCACCCTAGGGCTTCAAGGACTGCGTGAATTATGTTTAGTATATCAAACTTGATAAAATGTCTATCAAGTAAAAATCTGACTATTCCTTAATGAAGTTTAGATCGGCGAAAAGTTGCATTCATCAAAAACCCATGAACATCATGGATAGAGAAAGTAAGTCAACAATAAGTTTGATCTTATTCCCGTAGTTATGTTTGATGAAACTCGCGTATTGTAATGGATTACACTTGTGAGAAAAGACCGAATGTGGAGGAAATACCCACATGGCTTTAACTCTATAAGAAGCGAGTAGTAAGATAAAATGATCTTTGAGGATAAAGATCTTGTTTAGGGTAAAATGCTGTGACAATCCGTCAATTTATGGTTGATATTTTATTATCAAATATTATTTAAAAACATTGGTTAAATGTTATATTATGAACTCACCCATTTCTGGGAAGAAATTTGGATTTACGTCTTGAAGTAGCATCGACTACGTCTAAACCGGAGGATTCTACGTTACGTGCTCACGTTTACATACACCGTCTTTGGTGACAGTCCGACATTTCAGAAAATAAATTTGTCCGTGAATATTATATTGAGATTTTAAATTTGTGTTGGTTCATAAACTCACAAATTTACGAGAAGAGATTAGGACTTACGATTATAATTTAACGTCCTTTACGACTAAACCGGAAACCTTAGGATTTCATATTTACATTTTCGAACTCCGTTTTTGATGAGACAATTTTTATTAGATTCGTTTTGTGTCGTTGATTCATAATTTATAAAAACGTTTTTCGTAAAACGACCCGAGGGCACGCAAATCAAGGAAACTAGAATTGAGGAGTACCCGTAAATAATTGGGGATGAGACAAAACAAGTTTTGCCCCACCCCCAATATGGGACGGCTAAACAAGCTACACCAAAACCATTGGTGTCATTTTTTTAACCAAGTAGAGGACACTTGTCCTCCATGGTTATCAAAACCATTCAAACTTTACAAAACCACCAACTCTAAACCATTCTCTCATTTTCAACATGCAACCCACACATTTTTCTCTCTACTCCTTCCTCATTTCCGTCCATATCCACCATAAACCACCCCTTTGATCAAAAATCTAGCCATAACCCAAGGCTATAATCAACATATATTGAAGCCTAGTTGAAGTTATGAAGATTGGAGGTGATCTTAACATCCAAAAACGAGTTTCCATGGAGTTATGGGCTGATTTTCAAGAAGATAATCATCCATTTGAAGGACCCAAGAAGTTCATTTGCCAAGTTGAAGATTTGATAACAAGAACCAAGTCTTGTTCATCAAAAACCTCATCTTTTCATCACTAATGGTGGTATAGAGATTGTTCTTCCTATCCTCTTGTTATTTTGATTATGTAATCTTGTATTTTCTTTATTTATGTATATGTATATGATGATGAATGATGATTAAAAATATTATGTAGGGATTTGGTATTGATAGATTTTATAAATATGGTTAAAAAGATGGAAAACCACATGTTAAATGGTTAAAATCTTGCTAAAATATGAAGGCTGTATAAAAACAGTAAGTAACCAAACGCTAAACTGATAAAATGGTGAATTGGAATCAATATAAAGTAAGTATTAGGTGTTATACACATGTGAGAGATGGCCATACAATGAAATCATAAAAAGAGTGAGATATGATCAAAACAAGTTTAGAGTGCAAATCTGCCTATACTGTTTTGGACGAATTTATTAAAATATTTAAAAGTTGATTCATCAGTAGCTATAAAGAAATAAAATGAAGCACATATCATGTAGTTTCTGTGATAAAAATTTGAGGTCCTATCTCCATATAGAACTCTATATATGGACATTTTAGTGAACTTAAAATTTAGGACTGATTTTGTGAAATTAAAGTTTAATATTATTATATAAGCACTCAAATAAATATAGTATAAAATGTGAATTAAAACCCACTAATTTATATATTTCATTTATATAAATATGCATAAGGATAAATAAATGGACATTATATAAAAATGGTAGTTTGGTAAGTTTTATAAGTTATAAAAACTATAAACATGATTTTTACGTCTTTTCGGCTTGTACCGTAAGATTAACGTTTTTGTCAAATAAGACTTAGACGGTCGGACCCGTCTAATGTAAACTTTTATAAAATCACATACTGTTATATAGACTTATATAACAAGTAAAAACCGATAAAACCCGAGCTTTACAACATATAGACATTAACGGGCCAAAGTAGCCTTATAGGACTATAAACCCGACTAGTTAGTAAAACATTTATAATTTTACTTATTGGGCTTAACCCACTTGGGCCCAACATGTAAAGTATAATACTGATAATAAAAGTATAATTGGGCTAATAAAATGTATTGGGCTTGTAATGGGCCTATTGGGCCTTCAAAATGTAATTAAATTGAACTAGTATAAAAATATTACCAACACATAAACACTATAATGAGTAAAGATGTATAAACCCACTTGATCATCATCATATATATAAAATCATCATATGTATACATAATTGTTATTTTGATAAAGTCATTGGACAAAAGTCTAAGACGAGTATTATTTGTCTAGGTTTCCGTGATTGAAGCACGCACCGTACATCCGAATTGCCGATAACCCGCTTTCCCACATCAACGTGAGTTCATAGCCTCGCACTCTTTTAAATGTTTTTATGAAATGTTTTATAAACCCGCGAGGGAGATAACATGTTAGTTTTTATGAAATAGGACACAAGTTGTCCTGATTGTTTGTTTATTGATTTGGACCCGAATGATTGTATGACCCGATGTATGATTATATGACCCGATAGATGAAATAAAATGGATTATTAAAGTTAGGTTATGTCACTAAAAGTCCCATTAGCATGAATTGTGAACTACCGGGATTTGGTAGACACTTATGCATATAATAGTACTATTTGGAGACGATCACCCCAGTTCGCGCCTTGACGGTTGATCCCCGTCGTGCCACATTGATTGGTAAGCGAATTTATGTATGAGAAGATTTCCATAGCGTGATCTTTGTGACGACACGCTAATTTTGATGGGTGAATGAGTTTCGGGCTAGCTACCCGTTGTTTGTTATAGTAAGGTAACAATGTCTTGCGGCTTATAATAATCCAAATAACGAAATACTGCTATACGCACTTAATTACAATGAATTGCCTGACTAGCAATACGGGGTCTTATTATTGATTTTATTTTCGTGTTTTGGTTTTATATAACCATATCCATATGACGGTTTTTATTTAACTTTATACAACGATATAAAACGTATTGTATGATGTTTTTACGACGTTTGTTCGTATAATGGTTTTGAAGGCAACAGCCTATATCATGATTTTTGATAAGGATTTGTATAAAATGACTTTGGCTATTTCATGGCCTACTACAAAGAGTTGTACAAAATGATTTTCGGTAATAATTTATATCGATGTTATATTGATGGATTTAACTAAACTCTATGAATTCACTCGGCGTTATCGCTGACCATTTCTTTTAACATGTTTTATCTCAGGTACTTGAAGGTAATTCTCGGGAAGACAACAAGAATTCATGGCCCGCACTTAAATAATAATTTCCATTCAAATGCTTTGTAAAACCTGTATGAAATACTATGACTTGAGATCTATGTAAATTTGATATTTATGAATGAAAATGTTTTATTATTAAATGACGCGATTTTTAAGCGTTTTCTATTATGTGAGTAATGTGCTATCCCGTAACACCAACGAGTCTTCCGCTGTATTGAATTGTGTAAATTTGGGGGTGTTACAATTTGGTATCAGAGCTCTCGTTATAGAGAACGAAAGATTTTTAAAACCAAGGTTTTGAATAAAAAATTTCAAAATATTTTAACTATAAACATTTTTCTTAAAATGTCTAAAAATCTTTTGACTATAACGGTGTCGAAGAATTCCCGAGTTACCGACAAGGCCAGACTGAGAAGTGTTATTTTAATATATATATATATATATAACTTGGATTATATATATATATATATAAATATATATATATATATATATATATATATATATATATATATTTACAATATATATATATATATATGTAAATATATATATATATATATATATATATATATATAATATTATATATATATATATATATATATATATATATATATATATATATATATATATATATATATATATTATATATATATATATATATATATATATATATATATATATATATATATATATATATATATATATATATATATATATATATATATAATATATATATATATATATATATATATATATATATATATATATATATATATATATATATATATATATATTATATATATATATTTATATATATATATATATATATATATATATATTATATATATATATATATATATATATATATATATATATATATATATATATATATATATATATACTATATA